>CM031613.1:10333784-10341288 GCA_018398815.1 Conus ventricosus
CAGTAAATGCATGGAAAAGTATGTTTGGTTTGAAAAGCTGAGATCTATATTCAAAAGGTCAAAATTATACTATGATATAGCCTGCTAATTGATAGTGACACACGGGCAAAATGTTGCGAAAGATCGGACCGAAAGTTGAATGTTGAAAATCACAGGGATACATGCCTCTGATGACTTCACAGGACATCTGATGTAACGAAATGAAGTTGTTTCAAATTAGAATAATGCAGAGATGTCTTGGGACATATGTTATTATTAAAGAGATTAGTATATTCAACAATGCATTATGTAGTTTTTGCGACGCCGCAAAGGACAGTATCACTCATATGTTCTGTCGCTGTGGTGGTGTTCAAGGGTTTTGGAAATCTATAATAAATGCAATGAATGAAAAATGTTAGAATGAATCAAATTCATATTGCAGAACCTCTGGCTATACTAGGCTTTTGCAAAGATATAAGCATTGCTCAGGTCTTATATTTCGCTTTGATATTTGCAACGGAATATTTGTGCCATTGTAAATCAAACGGAAATATGCCTGTTCCTCAATCTTTTTCTAACAAGTCAAAATACAGATACGATATTGAAGAGTACATTGCACGCAAAAATATGATACATGATGATTTCAATGTCAAGTGGACTCCTTATAAACTTTTTATTTCAGTTGATTTAAGCAAAAGGCAACGAATTCTGATGCATTAGATCAATTATTAAAAAAAAAAAACCTTACATATAACGGGTATTATAACTCGGTGGTTTACATGTGGACTATAGGGTTTAGGCCAAAAGAAGACACTTGTATCCATTCAGTCTCCTTCGCTATGGTTTAATCCCACCTTCATTTGCTCCTATCTGATATGAGTGAATTATCCGAAAAAAATGTCTTCACATATCAGTCTTTTCATCTGTTTGTCGACATTCTGTCAACCTGTTTGTCTGTCCATGTGTCTGTCTGTCTGTTCATTTGCATGCATGTCTTTATTATTTGGATTTGTTGTTGTTGTTGTTGTTGTTTTCTTAGTTTCTGTTTTATGTTTTTCTTCAAACTTGGACTTGTTTGCCAGCCTTTGTTCCTAACATTATGAGAAATATAACTTTTTATATCATACTTTATGTCAGGTAATTTCATGAAACAGTCTGATATTTCTAGTAAGAAGAGGTCTAGAATCTTAAAGAAAATGGCAGAGGCAGCTGAAATTTCTTCCAGCTGGATCTATTCAAGAGGAACAATACTGAACATCGTAAGGTTTAAGTTTCCTGAATTGGAATAGCTGTCCGATAGCGACGTTGCTGGTTCAAACTCCGGCAGTGTCTGGCAAAATTTCTGGCAGCAGAAGTCATGCAAGAGTCATGACCTGGATGCGGCCGTGTCCATTAGAGTATGCAGTTCACTGCTAAAACGATTGTCTTAGTATTTTTTTTAAAGACCTTCTGCTATCAGAGTCTCTAAGAGATTTGTCCTTCAGACACATTCCTAGACCACTGACTTCTTGGAATAGTCCTGAGGACGTCCAAGAAAGACCAGATGTACGGGCTGTCTGGGCTGGCTCCCCACCTTGCCAGAAGAATCAGAAACCAAAGATGCGTCTAGGATTCATCGACATGGGGAGAGAAAGATGAATCCATCAGCGCCAGCCTAATGTGACTGGACATTCAGAACAGACTATGAGTATTGAACGAGGGGAGTTCCCATGTGTATGTGGAAGCGTAATCTTCATTGAGCGCCGTGGGAGGATCCGAGTATCTACAGGGCAAAAATACAGGGCTGTATGAAGATGTGATGAATGAATAGTAGCGCACTGCACCAGCAATGAGACGTCCAAAGACCAAGTCCAGCATTCGAAGCACAGTGCCAAGAAGACGTATGCTGATTATTCGACAAGGATTTTGTACACGGCTCTCGATGTCAAACGCCAGAAACTCACTTTGCCTTTCGCTATTGCAAAAGACGACCGAGATGAATGAGATGGAAATGAATGTCCACAAACTGGTCAATTAGATGGAAATGAATGTCCACACACTGGTGCGTGATTGACCACAAACTGGCCACGTTTGGAGGCGTTGTATACAAACCTGTAGGGACGCCTCAGTGATGAAACATTGAAGGTGAATATACCTAATCACAAATCTTGACGCCAGTGAGAAACATCTGGTAAAGAGAAATCTCAGGAAACAGTTGAAGGCTGCCTCCGACGTTGAGTAGAATAGACCATAGAAGCTTTGGGAAGACCAGAAAGTTTAACACAGAGCCTTCAATAAAGCACATTCGACAAGTAGACGAAACACAAAGAAGAAAGCCCAAGTTTACTTCTTCAGAGGTCCGTTCCACTTCAACATAAACCAGTTTAGTGTCATACGTAGAAGAAGCTAAGACGCCATACGAGCAGCCAAAATTGGGAACATTCACACAAGGCAAAGAAACTCATATGCAACATTTCAGAAAATATATTCGGACGCCCAGAGCGAAGCACGGCTCGTTGTAGCCTGCTGCACGAGAGAAAAAAAGCCCAAAGAAAAGCAACCAACACTGGATGAGATACAGTAAGGGGTTAAGAAAGCCAATGCCAGGGCTCAACACGCTGGTAAGATCAGTACGGACACTTCAAGATCAGCGGCTAGTGGTGATCGAGTGTGTTTTCCCAAAGTGAAGAACTTGAGGGACATCGAACAATCCAGACCACCACCACCTCTGGATGTTCTGAACGTGGACAATCTTCCATCATGGCAGCCAGACTGACCTGATACCTCACAGATAACGACTACTTGGCCTTGTCTGTCCACAAAGAGGCACCCTGGGAGTGTCTAGTTCTCTTGAACATGCCACTATGATTAGGGATGTTGTCAGTCACCAGTTTTCGCCCACTGTTTTACTTCCGTCTATTTGTGTCTTTTTTTTAAAAGTCGGTACTGATCGGGTTGTGTCCCCATTTGACCTGTATTATGGGTTCATTGGAACACACGTGTCGACAAGCGACGCTTGGCTCTAGCACATTTGTTGGTGGGCTGCTTCAGGACCAGGTACCCATCTCTTATGCCGTCACCCTCTACTCAAAAGGCGGGTTCAGATGAGTCTGTATGTATTGAGCATGGCCTGTGGAGTTCAAACATTCAGCTTTCTCTCTCTCTCTCTCTCTCTCTCTCTCTCTCTCTCTCTCTCTCTCTCTCTCTCTCTCTCTCTCTCTCTCTCCTCTCTATATATATATATATATATATATTTGCCCTTTTGTTTTACCTTTTTAATCCTTTTTGTTTCCAAATCGTTGAAAAAATCTGTTTATCACATGCAGATATTTTCGTCTTCTTTTTGGTGTGAACAATTTTGGTTTTCTGAACCTGACGTTTCCTTCCCTCTGATTTTCGACAGGAAGAAATGTAGTTCATAATATTTGAGAATAGACCAGGAATACCAGAACAATATTGTTACAGTCCAGCACATTGTCATAGTCTGGCATCCCTGTTCTGCTTGGAACAAGCTGTACCAGCGCTTGTGATCGGGGGGGGGGGGGGGGGGGGGGGGAGGGAGGGGGGGGAGAAACTCTCTTTCCCCTCCCGCTGTGACACTGTCTTTCCTGAAGGAGCTGCCTCAGTGATGTGTGTATTGGAATGGAGAGAGGCAAGGAGTGAGTCGTGGCCAACAGTGTGGATGGTGTCTGTCTCTCATCTGAACCCTGGAATCAAGCTACATCAGTGGTGTGGCACTTCATCTGGGACTTGGGGGGGGGGGGGGGGGAGAGGCAATGCAACATGACCTGCGGGATCCCCTCTGATGTGTGTGTGTGTGTGTGTGTGTGTGTGTGTGTGTGTGTGTGTGTGTGTGTGTGTGTGTGTGTGTGTGTGTGTGTGTGTGTGTGTGTGTGTGTGTGTGTGTGTGTATGTGTGTGTGTGTGTGTGTGTTTGTGTGTGCTCGCGCGCGCGTGTGATAAAAAGATTTATCTTGGCGATTATAAATGTGTTGGTTGAAGGCATGTTTGACCTTTTTTTTTACTTTCGTGTTCAGACCCTTTCACTTCGTGTGGAACAGTGAGGAGTGCTTGGTAACATTTCTTTATTAAGCAGCTGGGGGGTGGGGGTAGGGGTGGGGGTAGAAGCGAACTAAAGGAGTTCATCATAAGCTTTTGATAAAATCCTTTTCAAGAGAGCGAGTTACGGAAATGAAAGGATACCCCAGAGTAAAAAGTGTTTCCTTTTCCTCTGGGACGCCTTCTTCTTCTTCTTAGTAAGCTGTTTGGCAGTTCAGGCGAATTTGTTTGTTTGGTGGTGTACTTTGTTTTTCGTTAGGGATGATGGGGTGGGATGGGGCTTATGTATGGCGAAGGAGTTTGTTTATCGTTGGGGATGATGGGGTGGGATGGGGCTTATGTATGGTGAAGGAGTTTGTTTATCGTTGGGGATGATGGGGTGGGATGGGGCTTATGTATGGTGAAGGAGTTTGTTTATCGTTGGGGATGATGGGGTGGGATGGGGCTTATGTATGGTGAAGGAGTTTGTTTATCGTTGGGGATGATGGGGTGGGATGGGGCTTATGTATGGTGAAGGAGTTGTTTATCGTTGGGGATGATGGGGTGGGATGGGGCTTATGTATGGTGAAGGAGTTTGTTTATCGTTGGGGATGATGGGGTGGGATGGGGCTTATGTATGGTGAAGGAGTTTGTTTATCGTTGGGGATGATGGGGTGGGATGGGGCTTATGTATGGTGAAGGAGTTTGTTTATCGTTGGGGATGATGGGGTGGGATGGGGCTTATGTATGGTGAAGGAGTTTGGTTTTCGTTGGGGATGATGGGGTGGGATGAGGGGGTGGGATGATGGGGTGGGATGGGGCTTATGTATGGTGAAGGAGTTTGTTTATCGTTGGGGATGATGGGGTGGGATGAGGGGGTGGGATGATGGGGTGGGATGGGGCTTATGTATGGTGAAGGAGTTTGTTTATCGTTGGGGATGATGGGGTGGGATGGGGCTTATGTATGGTGAAGGAGTTTGTTTATCGTTGGGGATGATGGGGTGGGATGGGGCTTATGTATGGTGAAGGAGTTTGTTTATCGTTGGGGATGATGGGGTGGGATGAGGGGGTGGGATGATGGGGTGGGATGGGGCTTATGTATGGTGAAGGAGTTTGTTTATCGTTGGGGATGATGGGGTGGGATGAGGGGGTGGGATGATGGGGTGGGATGATGGGGTGGGATGAGGGGGTGGGATGATGGGGTGGGATGGGGCTTATGTATGGTGAAGGAGTTTGTTTATCGCTGTGTGAGTATTCTGGTTTGATAGGTACAACGCTGGAATTGTTTTGGTGTGTGTGTGAGGGTGGGTGGGGGTGTTAATGACATAGAGTATATTTGTAAACATACTTGTTGTAAAAAATTTGCTGCGAATGCGTTGTCCATGGTGTATTGGCTTTCCAAGTCCCACAGTGGGGGGAAAACAAGCGCAGGCCAACAACGCCTCCGTCATCACAGTAATGACTTGGCAAACATTTGAACTTGGGGGGGGGGGGGGGGGGGGGTGAAGATGAAAAACATAAAATTAAGAAAATGTATTATACATATGAAAACTCTTCACTAGCTGCATGAGAGAACCATCGTAATCCCTCTCGAAGGCAGATCCATTTGTATTGCCTGCTCCTAGTCCTTTCATCCGCTGGATCGGACTCAACACGGAGACACGACTGATTGTGTCTGTGCTCCTGGCGTCAAATAGAGACACACCACAGTCCATAATACTGTGGTGTTCTCACCGCCAAGGGTTCAAAAAAGAATCCAACAGCACCCAAAGCAGCCAGCGAAGAGTAGTAAACGAAATAAAACGAAAGTTGGGGGGGGGGGGGGGGGGGGGGGGGGGGGGGGGGGGGGCGGATGTTGCTGAAAAACTAAAGACATTATGCAAACAGTATAAAATGTAGGGGACTATCTTTGAGCCTACGCCTGAGGATCCACCCAACGATGCAAGGGAGATTAAAAGACAAACATAGAGACGGACAGAAACAAATAACATCTTCACCCCCCCCCTACCTAAAGTTCAAATTTTTGCCAAGTCTTTACTGTGATGACGGAGGGGTTGATGGCCTGCGCTTGTTTTTTCCCCCACTATTAGAAATTAGGGGCTGAAAAGAGAAACCGGATGCGAGAATCGCACTTGAACTGCAGATCGATGAGTTTGACCAGCAGCGACTTAAATTAAGAGAAGTCGTAAATGTCAGCTTAACCATTACATTGCAGAACCAGGACTCTCCACTGCCCATGCCTCTTTCTCTTCTCTCCCCTCCACCCCCTCCCCTCCCCAAATCCGCCTCATCTTACCCTTTTTTGGTGTTAAGGGATATACACGAGACTGATGCCTTTATGTTGCGATTTGACGCCCATGATATCATGTGTAAATGGAACAGCGGACAGTGGCCTACTTGGCCTCTTGTTTCTAAGGTCCAGCACCTTTTGTTTACCATACTTCATCTGCTTTGGTCCTGTCCCCTATGATACCCCTAAGCAACACGTTCTTACTATGTATTAGCGTCCCTCTTGGTCACCCTTTTGCGCTCTGCTTTTAATATTACATGTGTGTGTGTGTGTGTGTGTGTGTGTGTGTGTGTGTGTGTGTGTGTGTGTGTGTGTGTGTGTGTGTGTGTGAGAAAGAGAGAGAGAGAGAGAGAGAGAGAGAGAGAGGAGAGAGAGGAGAGGGAGAGAGAGAGAGAGAGAGAGAGAGAGAGAGAGAGAGAGAGAGAGAGAGAGAGAGAGAGAGAGAGAGAGAGAGAGAGAGAGAATTGATAGATGAACATGAAGATGAACAGTGGGATCGATGGAAACCAAATGACGATTAGCTGAACGACCACGTAATAAACGCAGGTAAGTAAATAGATACCACCACCATCACCACTCTTCCTCACCCCTCCACACGCCCCACAGTACACTTTTCGTTTTGTATAACGTTAAATTGTCCATAATCACTTCTCTTTCTGACACTCGATCAATAGGCATGTTTATGTTAATTTTTAAGGTCTTTTCATACTTTAGTTTCCTAGGTTGGTTTTTCCTTTCTTTCTTTCTTCCCGTTTTATGAATGATCAGGCATCCATCGTTGCTGAACAACTACTGGCCTTTCGCAGTAGCCCAGAATTTGCTTTAAAAAAAACCCAAAACTTTTCAATATTTCTTCTTTTTTCCGTTTCGCTTATTACTATCTTATTCATTTATTTATTTATTCTATTTATTTATTTATCTATTTATTTATTAATTTATTTTATTTTATTTTCTTATTTTATTTAATTTTAATTTTTTTCGGGTGGGGGTGAGGGGTGGGGGGGGGGGAGGGGTTGCTTTGTTTATGGAGAGGTTTCTTTCTTTGTGTGTGAGTGACCTGACTTGAGGGGTGTGGCAGTAGATCTCTGCTCCTACCTCCCCCCACCGCACATCGGGTGCAATGTTTGCATGATGGTTTATAGCATGTTTGGAAACATTTTTGCGTGTAATCTCAAGTATAAAAGCCTGTTGTAACTTCCTCGAGGATACTTTGACCTCT
>CM031613.1:10342288-10356164 GCA_018398815.1 Conus ventricosus
TGCAAATAAGCTAATGGCACCTCGATTCCATCCACATGCTAAATCATGGCATGCACGCTTAAAACTCATTCTGGTGAAAATACATGCCATGATATTGATAAGAGTGAACTATGTTCATCTTCATATTGTTGCAAAACCATCTTTTAGTACTTGCTACATACCCACCTTTGCTGAATACCACTCTACTAGATTTTTTTTCCCAAATTAACTTTAAGCTGTAACTGGCATACAGCTCTATAAGCATGTTTAACTGTGTTTGTAAGCCAAACACTGTCAGAAAAAAATCATGTCATCAACAAACAAAAGAATAAACAATTCAATGAAAGCTATATTCAGGCTAACGTCATGTCTGTCATTATCAATAATTTTATCAATAATTTTGAGAGCGAGTTAGTATCTAAACAAAGAAAACAGAAGAGGACTACAGACATTACTTGGTTTCACGGCTAAGCAATATATGTAGCCTCACAGCCAGAGAAATATATGTAGCCGGTAAACTGTCTACCACGGCGAACTCGAGCTTAACAATTTTGTACATACTTCTTGTACATATGTATATTTTACCTTTAATTCCATTTTAATCACAATAGGCCAAAATCCTTTTCCTTATATAGTTTCTAGGGATTTCTCGAAATCAATAAATGCAAAACACACACACACACACACACACACACACACACACACACACACACACGTATATTTTTTTTCCCTAACTACAGGATAACTGTTTTGTATGTTTGCTAACAACGTGAACGTGACCGATTGTAGAATAATGTGCTTGAACCCTATTTGCAATTCACCTGTAATATTGTTCTGATCGACCCATTCAGCTCATTCTGAATTAGCTATAGAGCTATACATCAGTTCGTCTGTAATATTGTTCTGATTGACCCATTCAGCTTATCCTGAATTAGCTGTAGAGCTATACATCAATTCACTTTTAATATTGTTCTGATTGCCCCCATTCAGCTTATCCTGAATTAGCTATAGAGCTATACATCAGTTCGTCTGTAATATTGTTCTGATTGACCCATTCAGCTTATCCTGAATTAGCTATAATAGATTTATACATCAATTCACCTTTAATATTGTTCTGATCGATCTATTCAGTCACTCCTGAATTGGAATTCATATGTAATATTGTTCTGATTGACCCATTCAGTCTATACAGTTAGTACTAACATCGTGCTACTTACATCTAATAGAGAAATGAAATTCCTCTGCAAATGTTAGGATCATTTATATTGCTTCTCTTAAACAACGGATAATAATAGATTCTTTTCATAGATCAGGATATTGACCTTGTGAAATGATACATGAAATATACTACTAAGATATCAATGACATCACTTCCTGCATTGTTAAATAGCTCTACATTAATGCCATCTGATCTGGCTGCTTTCTTACGTTTCAAGTTTTGTTTAAACCAGAGTAAAACGTCTCCTTTCGTTATTAACATCATCCACATCGTTCTCATGTTCATCATTCAAATCCATTGACTGTCGGTTCCATCATTGATATCAGATCAATTATCTGAAATATCAGTAGCAGCTCTAAACAAATTAACCACTATTAGCAACATGTTTTTTTTGTTTTTTGTTTTTGTTTTCTGAAACTCCTTATTGGAAACTGCTCATTTATGCCAAATTCTTTCTGGTCATCAATACACATTATCAGTTGCTCAGGTACGGTTAAATTGTATTCCATTTTCTTTCTTTGTAACAATTTCTTGATTTCTTCTAGCTTTGCTAAAGGCTGCATTGTTCTCTATCTCAGTTACACTATTAGATAGAAAAGGTGTACCAATCTTGAATAACTGTTAATTTGTATGTGTTTATTTCTCCAGTTGTTGTTGCTGTGCAGATGTGTCCAGTTCGGGTATATAGGCAAGCTTAGAACATCCGTTTTTGTTGATGTCTCCTTGTTTGTTCTGTGTGCTCTGTGCTGTCATATCTGCTAAGCGATTCGGTGTCATAAGCACATTCATTTGGAGTCATGGCCTGTATTTATTTCTTCATGAGAACAAAAGCTGCCCTACTTGTTTGTTATTTACTGTTTATGTTCCTCCCTGCCTCGTTTAAGTTTTCATTTCTTTATAAAATAATCATTCACGCTACTCCTGTTTTTGACATTTATGTGTAGTGACCAGTATAATCACCATTACATACACCTTTCTGATAAACAGCCTAAAAGCTATGAAAAATTCAACATCATTCCTTCATACATATTCAACACCAACATCATTTGATCACAGATAATGGTGCCCTTTTGTTAATGTCTATGGCACCTTTACGTGTGGTCCTAGACACTTCCAGGTGTTCCGGCCTCTCTGTGTATAGTCTTCGCCTATGAAGTGAGCTGTAATTCAACTTCGTTTAGGCTCTCAAAATTTCTTCTTTATCTTTATAGAAAGTGCACCTGCCAATCCTAGGCGAGTTTATTTTGTCACTGAGGCGATGTATCCTGTCACATTCTACTGTTTGCTACAGTTCCAATATATTAGTTAACATGTCGTGAGCAATGGTCACACAGTCTTGTCTGGTTTTTCCTTCTCTCCTACGCAGTCCATAAACAAATCAGATTATTCCTTTTTTTATCGTCCTTCAAGAACATCCACTTTCTCCTCCACATGAACGTTCTGTTTTTCAACGCACTGTTCTTTTTTTTTCTTAAGCTTGTCCTTTTTCGTATGGAGATCACTTATAGCATCTTTCATATCATGCATGTCCCTTTTCAGTCCATCAACGGGGTCCTGGATACTTTTCAAATCGCGAAACATGTCGTCAAATTTGTTGTTTAAGGTCGACAACATTTTCAGAGTTTTCGGCAGTTATCTCCCACGGAGCACTTGTAGCGTGGTCAGGATCAAAGCCACCGAACGGCCAGTACGTGCTGGGCGTCTAGCACCATCAAGGTCAGGCGGACTGCTTTGTGGAGCTGCAGGACTTAGCTCCAGGAGTTGACTCTATGCCGCCGCATCGGAGTAAGAGGTCGCTGAAGGAGAAGGTTAGCAGCAGCCGGCCATGACACTGGTGACATGGGTGTGTACATTCTACACACGGAGCGTCATGGCTAGCTTGACCATGGCTATCGTTGACATAAAGACAGTGAACACTACAATAAATCCTCCACATCGAACCATGGAATCTTCGTCTATCGTGGCACAATGTCACTGCCGCTGATTTTGAAGGTCTTCACTGATTAACACGAGAGTAATTATATTTCTACACATACACACGCACGCACGCACACACACACACACACACACACACACACACACACACACACACACACTTCCACCAAGTCCACGTCATGCTCCAGCGACACTACACACGCTACGGTGATCAATAGCGCGGTTAGTGAACTTAAAAACACAATATTGAAACTGTGATAGAATTCTGTCCCTAGAAAGAGCTGTTAAAGATCAAAAGCAAGAAATAGAAAACCTCAAGGCAATCCAGGCTAGACCAGTAAAATCCACTGCCACGGCTATCACACAAACTGAACCCCAAATCATTACCCCTGGCCTTAAATCGTATGTAGCAGCAGCAAGATCCACTCCTACGTACATCCCCATCTCCATCGCCACCCAATGTAACCAGGAGCAAAACGGTGTGAAGGGGCAAAAAAATATTTAAAAAAGGAACGCTGGAAGACAAGAAAAGAAAATCTGACGTCATAAAGGAAAATGACGCGAAAAGCAAAACGTCATCCAAAGACTCCAATACGAAAAAGAACAATGACTTTCCTTCTGTTATTGTACTCTCTGATTCCATACTGAAAGGTGTACAAATGAAAAGACTAGCCGTTCCTATGGGTTTTTCCTCCAAACGACTGAAAACATGCCACACAAAAACTGAGTCTTCAACTACTTGATTCAACAAACGACTCAGAAATACTAGACGCTATAGTAATTCACTGTGGTAATCAATGATTTGAAATCGCAAGCACAGAAACAGTCAGCAAGGTTTCACAAAGCAGTCAAACAAATCAAAGTGAAACATCCATCATCACACATTGTTGTGAGTCAGGCAACTGCAGTAGAAGATGCTGAATTGGATGCTAAACGTGAATTGTTCAATGCCTTTGTAAGAACAGAACTGCTGGCTGACAAAATTATTTCTTTCGTACCACACAATAACTTCTATGACTACGGAAGAGACGGATGCATCCAACCACCAGGGCTTATATTCATGAACACCTGCTGTTAACCTCCGGTTAAGTCTGTTCATGAATATAAGCCCAGGGGATCATCGATCCTGGCAGCTAACCTTGGCCGGCATCTACGAGACCTCCTTTGGGAAAAGCCCAAGAAGCCATCTCGCCGCCTACCTCCCCATCCAGGGCGTTGGGGCCCTCAGATGCTGTATCAGGACGAGAGGGGACCTTGGGGGAACTGCTATGAAATGCTCTAAATGTTCGGGAGCATCTCCCTCATCATCATCATTCTCTTGCCCATGATGGGGGTAGAGGAGAGATGAGAGACACTCTCGAAACCAGGCACCGCCATCCGGCCCTGTCCTCTGCCTGTCGCATCAGCGTAGGGCCATCCATCCTGGTCCATTCTTTGATGTTGTCCATCCAGCATTTGGCTTGTCGTCCCCTTCGTCTGCCGCCTTCCAGCGTGCCCTGGATGACTGTTTGGGCAGTGAATTGTGGCGTATGACATGCCCGAACCACGACAGCTTCCTCTTCTTGACTGTTGCCAAGAGGGGTTCTTGGGGGCCTGCAAGTGATGTTATTTGGCTCCTCACAAGGTCGTTTGTCTTCCGTCTTGCCAAGAGATCCCGAGCAAGCGCCTGAAGCATTTAGTTTCAAACGTCTGGATTCTCTTGGTGGTCTCTGCTGTCATGGTCCAGCTTTCGCAGCCACATAGCAGGATGGACAGCACCAGGGACTTGTACAGCTTCATCTTTGTAGGAAAGCTGATCTCCCTGCTCTTTCCAGATCTTGTTTAGCTTTGCCATTGCTGCTGTTCCCGATCGCTAGTCTGGTCTTGATTTCTGTTGTAGAGCGACCGTCTTTGGTGAGAGTGGCGCCAAGGTATTTGAAAGCGCCCACTTCTTCAAGCTGTTGTCCGTTCATGTAGATTTCAGCATGGGTGTTGGTTGTGCTGTTGACCAGGACTTTGCTTTTTTCTGTGCTCACTTCCATTCCATATGCACCTGCCCTTTCTTCCAGTCTCTTGTCGGGTCTTGTAGTTCTTTCGTTGCTGCCTCCCATCAGGTCGATGTCATCTGCGAACCTCAGATTATTGATGATTCTTCCTCCGATGAGACAGTGGAGTGGAAGTCATGGAGGTTTCACGCATGATATTTTCCAGGAAGAGATTGAACAGTACGGAAGATAGCAGGCAGCCTTGACGGACTCCAACTGTGGTCTTGAAGTAGTCCCCTATCTGGTTGTTGAGGAGGACTGCGCTGCTGGCGTGTTATACAGCGCCTGGATGGTTTGGACGAGACCCTCCTCTATGCCAAACTTTCTGAGCACCTGCCACAGACCCTTGTGCCACACCCTGTCAAACGCTTTCCTAAAGTCAATGAAGTTGTGGAACAGGTCTCTCTGATGTTGCAGATGTTTCTCCATCAGTATCCGCAGGTGAAGATCTGTTCAAACTGTGCTTCTGCCTGCCCTGAATCCAGCTTGTTCTTCCGCCAGGTGTTCTTCCGCCTCTTTCTTCAGTCGATTCAAGATGACTCTGAGCATGATTTTACGGGTGTGGCTAATGAGACTTATTGTTCTGTAGTTCTGGCATTGGCGTAGATTTCCTTTTTTGGGCAGGGGGATGATGAGTGATTGAGTCCATTCTGTGGGCCACTGTTTGTCTCCCAGATCTTCTGACAAATCGATGTTACTAGAGTGACCAATTCCTTCCCTCCATGTTTGAGCAGCTCTGCTGGAATATTGTCTGCTCCAGTGATTTCCCTGCCAGAAGGCTGCCGATGGCTTCTTCCACTTCTTCTCTCATCACTGGTAGTGGTGAGGATTCCCTTGAGGGTGTTGAGTCCCCCTCAAACAGACTGTCGTCTGGCTGTATAGGGTAGTTGTAAAGTTCTTGGCAGTACTGTGTCCACTGTTCAAAACAGCGGAGCTTTCTGTCAGCAGCTCGCCTGAGGTATCCTCGATGACTGACGATCTGTTTTTGCTGCGTCTTGGTGAGGTTTTTCAGTGTGGTGAAGGCATGTTTGCTGTTTCCCTTTTCCATGCCTTTCTCGATGTTCTCGCACTGATTATTGATCCATTGTTTCTTTGGCTTCAGTCATTTCCTTCTGTACAATGTTGTTGGTTTTTTCGATACTGTGCGGCTTGTTCAGGGCTGGAATTTTTCGTATTTCTTCAGTGATCTTCTTTTGTCGCAGAGGTCAAGGATGTCGTTTGAGATCCATGCTTGGTGTTTCTTCCTCTGTCGCCCAAGTACCCTCCTCTGCTGTTTCGCAGACTGCCTCATTGACGGCTATCTATGTGCGTGAAGGCCTGGATTTTTGCGAAAGAACTCCACCAGTATCCAATATCATCTCTTCTGCTTCATGCTGTGCAGCAATGGTCAAATTTACTTCTTCTTTGATATTGAACATTGCCTCAGTTAGGACCTGATGATGGAATACAGAATGGCTAAAAGATTCCAAGACCAAAGAGACAAATGGGTTATTGGAAAATTTTAACTCACATGCTCCTTTTTGGGACCATGGCTGCTCTTATGTTACAGGTAATAGATTATTAGATAACATAGCTGATTCTAATCTATATTTGCTAAATAATGGAAATATTACTCGCATTCCAGATGTAGCCACCCATAACCCCTCACCATTGATTTAACCTTTACATCTCCATCACTTGTAGTAAACTCAATGTGAGAAACGGGAGATAATCCACTAGGATCAGATCATATTCCAATAATAATATCGTTGAATGACATATTAGAACAGAAAATATCAGAAAATATTATTCCAAAATATATTTACAAAAAAGCAGTTTGGTCTTTTTTTCAAACCAATCTTAACAACATAGACATAGTGATCTCAGCTAATGAAAATGTAGATGACCAATACACTGCATTTTGTAAATATATTTTAGCAGCAGCTGACAAGTCGATCCCGAAGATAAAAAACACAAAGTAAAAAAAAACAATAATTGAAATGTATGGTGAACACAAAATGTGAAACTGCCAATAAAAAGAAAAAAGAAAGATTCATTGTAAAAAGAGATCAGCA
Source organism: Conus ventricosus (assembly GCA_018398815.1). Classification (NCBI taxonomy): domain Eukaryota; kingdom Metazoa; phylum Mollusca; class Gastropoda; order Neogastropoda; family Conidae; genus Conus; species Conus ventricosus. Next base: position 10,349,500 of record CM031613.1, read on the forward strand.
AGTAGTCATAAAGAAATGAAAAAGGCAGATAAAGAAAGTAAAGATATCATAGATGACGCAAAGCTGCAGCATTGGAATGAATTTTGTAACTCTGAAGTTAAAAATCATAAAGATATGTAAAGTGTGGGAGGGAAATAAAAGCTATGAAAAAAGGATTAACATCGACACAGTATCCTGTAACAATAGATAACAACAGTCTTCCTATGCTGATGAAAAGCAGAAGCCTTTGTAAACATATTTGCTAAGGTAAGCCGATCTGAAGGGCTAACAAGTACTGACCAAAAATACAGAGAGAAAGAAGAAGGTAGTAAAGCACAGGATGAATCTACAGCAACAATAGTAACAATATCAATGCTCCTAATAACTATCAAAGAAGTAAAAGAAGCCATTAGATCCATACCATTAAGAAAATCATCTATTTGGTTTAGATGCAATATCTAATCAAATGTTAAGAAATTTGCCTGAACATTTTGTAGAGTTTCTTCATAAATTATTTAGTATGTGTTGGAGCAATGGTGTTATGCCAAAAATAAGGAAACAGTCGATTGATGTTCCAATTCATAAAACAAGGAAAATCTACAAAGGATCCTAAGAATTATAGACTCATTGCATTAACTTCACATGTAAAGTAAACTTTCAGAAAGAATTGTTTTGAATAGACTTGTACATTACTGCGAAAAATATAACATCATAAACCAATCAATCAAGCTGGTTTCCAGAAAGGTCGATCCACTACAGAAATTTTAGTGAAATTATCAACAAATATAAAAAAACAGTTTGCTAGACGAAATGTTTCTTGCTACCTTTTCGATATAAATAAGGCTTACGACCAAGTGTGGCATTTTCAGCAATTGAATAAACTTAAAAAAAATTGGCTTGACAGGAAATATACCAGAGGCAAAAAAACGCGAAAAAATAGAGACAGTGCACGATTGTTCACATTTTGAACAGGCGTAAGCAATGTCGTTGGCACGTGCAACATTAGCAGTACGTGGGGTCTTGGCCGATTGTAACCTCGTAACAGTGGGTGAATGTTGCCGGTCAGCGTTTTTGGCACGAGGAGTGCATTTGCCATGTGGACTACCTACGCCACGTGCATCAATGTGAATTGCAACTCAATGTGGCCCCCATTGTGGGCTATAAATTTCCAAACCCCAAAAAGTTTCAAATCATCCCTTCCAGAGGCGCCAACATAATGCCGAACTTTCTCGTCAAGATCGTTGCATAGCAATGGGCAACTGCAGGCCGGGGTTCCAATGAGGCAGGTCGCTATCGCATTCGGAGTCCACATTTCCACCGTCTATCGCCTTCTGGACCGCTTTCAAGCAAGAAACACCACTGATGACAGACCGAGGAGCGGCAGACCGAAGGTCACCACAGCAGCCCAAGACCGCCATCTTCTTCGTCAGCATCGACGGAGCCTTACCAAACCGCTGCCAACACAGCCAGGAACACCGTCGGCAACCATGGCAGGGCCCAAACAGCAACAGGACTGTGCGTCGCCGACTGAACACAGTTGGTCTCCAATGCAGGCGTCCAGCCCGGCGACCTATCCTGACACTCCAGCATCGCCAGAACCGTCTGCAGTGGCACAGATCCACGTGCATTGGCGCCATCGGGGCTGGGCCGAGTCCTCTTCAGTGATGAAAGCCGGTTCTGCGTCGACCCAGGCGATGGCCGCATCCGGATCTGGAGAAGAGCGGGGGAACGCTTCACGGATGCCAACATCACCGAAAGGGACCCATGGGGGGGTGAAAGCATCATGATCTGGGGGGCTATCGGGATAAATCGCCGTAATTGGGCCAGTCATCTTCCAGAATGTGGTCCAGGACGTGGTAACGGGGTCACTGCTGTTCATTACATCGACCAAGTTCTGAGGCCCCACATCCTGCCGCATTTCCAGCAGCATCCACAGAACCTGTTTCAGCAGGACAACGCAAGGCCGCACACTGCCCGTGCTACGCAGAACTTCCTGAGGGAGAACAACATCAATCTGCTGCCTCACCCAGCCCGTTCTCCCCGACCTTAACCCAATAGAGCATTTCTGGGATGCCCTTCAGAGGCAGTTGAACCAGCTCAACCCAGACCCCAGACAGCAGCTCAGCTTGCTGTCGCTGTGGCCAGGTGTGGTGCAAGTCCCCCAGAGGCAGACCAACACTCTGGTGCGCTCGATGTACCGCAGGTGCACAGCTGTGATCAATGCTCGAGGTGGTCACACCAGATACTGACATTCTGCTGTTAACACAGGGTCAAGGTCCAAGTTCATGTGACCTTAATTTTCTACCAGAATGAACTTTGAAAGGACACTTTTGCGGTGTTCGATTGCTTTTTCTCACTTTCTATTACCAGTTCAAAGGAATCGGTAGCCAAATTACATCAACATTCTATACAGTTTTGTTTCGCGCTTTTTTATGCCTCTGAGTATATATACATCTATGTCAGATGTTTTCTAAAGGATAGGGTAATAAGAACAATAGTAGGAAAAACATATTCCACACGTAGAACACTTTCTATGGGAATCCCTCAAGGTCAGTATTAGCGCCACTTCTCTTCTCGTTATTAATGCATGATCTGCCAAACAAATTATTTTAAAAAGTTGTTCTTGTCCAATATGCAGATGAATATGCATGTGGATGGATGTAACGTTAAAAAAGAAAACTTCACAGCGAGAATATAAAATTAGTCAAAAAGATATATCAAGGAGAACTAAATAAGATGGTGGTTATATGAAGCTAAATGGATTAAGTCTGTCAACCGAAAAAACAAATAGGATTCTTTTTAACAGTGGATCTAACCAAGAAAGTATGCCAGTTTTTCACATTGGATGATACTCCTCTTAAGTACGTTATAGATATCAAATTTCTAGGAGTTTATTTACATCTAAATTATCATGGAACTTCATATCGAATATTTATTAACAAAGGCGAGAAAAACATTAAACTTTCTGAAAATTATTTCTAAAGAAAAGTGGGGGCAAGATCCAGCTACATTGATTACTCTATGTAAATCTTTAATGAGATCAAAAATAACTTATGCCCAAGAAATATTCTTTAACGCGCCTAAATATCTATTACAAAAACTGCAAAGTATTGAATGTAAGGCATTGAAATTAGCCCTTGGACTTCCTGTGCACGCATCATCGTCACGTACATATTATGAAGCTCAGGTACTTCCTCTAGATGATTATAGAGATTTAACATGTTGTAAATTTGTCATTAAAAGTACAGCTAGAAAAACACACATTAGATCAGAAATCAAAATAAGATCAGATTTTTGATTTTTCGAAAAGAACAAAGTCTATAACTTCTGAAATAACTATTGCAACTTATACATCAAAAATAATTTCAGATTCTGGGTTTCTTTAGAGAAAGACAATTTGTCTCCCAGACCATCTTTTTGTCCTATTCCACCCTGGGAATTTAAAAAAAAATCCATTTTGATATTGATCACACCAACATCAAAAATATGAAAATATCAATATGCTAGCAAGTTATACAAAGTGTCATATTGACGAGAAATACACTAACAATTAGAAATATACACAGATGGTTCATGTATTGGTAAGCAAACAGGTTGTGCATTCTTAATCCCTGACTTGAGGGTGAGAAATCTTTTTACATTGGATGTAACATGTCCATATTTACAGCTGAATTAACAGCAATACTAATGGCTTTGAATTACCTTTTAAATTTCCCCAAAACAATATTTCAAGCTCTATTTTGTGTAGATTCAAAATCAGTCCTTCGGGCGATAAAAGAATTTTCAATTGCATACTAGGCCTGAAATGATTATTGAGATAAGCTGTTTGATCCACATGCTTATTGAAGGAGGCACCCAATTATCCTTTTGCTGGATTCCTTCACACTGTTCCTTTTATATTACAACGATATAAAGTAGATAGGGCAGCTAAGCGTGGAGCAAAACATATCTGTGGTTCTGAAGATCTTAAACTACCCTTATCGGTACATTGAGCAGTGCAATTTAGTTAAAACATATATTTCGAAAACTTTCGAAGATAGAATGATAGAACATGACAATCAAGATCAGTTTGATATTTTTGATATTAAAATCATTCAACATAATTTTAGTTTAAATAAAAAATATACTTTCATTGATGTATAGGTGGAAACTTGATGCTTTTTAAAACAAAATATGTTAAAAACATAGTGTGTTTATGTAAAAAGAAAATAACACGTGATCATATTGTTACATGTCAAGACATGAAAATAATAATTCCAGTGCTGAGGCAAAATAGTGCACAGTAATCTTTAAGTCACCAGCTCTAACATATGAGTTTTTTGTATGCTTAGAGCGCACTCCATTGGGGAAGTATTTATAGGTTCCTTTTGTGTGTGTGTGTTGGGGGGGGGGGGGGGGAGATGGGGATATGTGTGGGGAGAGAAGATGGACTAATGTACAAAGCTCAAAAGTGACAACGACTGAGAAAGGTTAAGTTTCTGTGCCTTGATGGTTGTTAATTTAGTTTTGTTAAAATTTTAGTTTTTTTCCCCTTTCAAACTATATTTGAAAAATTCAAGTGTTTTGTAATTACCATTATTATTCATATAAGCACTCATATAAGCACACACTTATGCACACAAACATATTCAAAACACACACTCGCATACACACACACGAGCACACGCACATGCACACATACGTGTGCGTGCACAAGCATAAGCACATACGCTCTTTCTTTCCCCATCTCTCTCTTTCGGCACGATTTTTTTTCCCCGTCTAATATCACGATTAGTGGAAAGACGTTAAATGAATGATACACACACACACACACACACACACACACACACACACACACCACACACACACACACACACACACACACACACACACACACTATGAGCCCATATACACTGACATCCAGAAGCATCAATTCTATGTGACCACGTGTAATATGCAATACACGGGAGTCCGAGATCATCAGAGTACGGAACAGGCTGACATGTTACTTGTAAGAGTCGGACAGCGTATGCGCGTATGTAGATTGGGAAAGAGGGAAAGAAGGGAGTGGTAGGGGAATGAAAAAGCCTTGCTCTATATTCTTATCAGACGCCGAACCATAGTGATTCGGTATACATTTAAATAAAATTTTAACATTTCAAACATTCACAGATTGTCTGTCTGTCTGTCTAATTGTCTGTCTAATTGTCTGTCGTCTGTCTGTCTGTCTGTCTCTCTCTCTCTCTCCTCTCTCTCTCCTCTCTCCTCTCTCTCCTCTCCTCTCTCTCCTCTCTCTCCTCTCTCTCTCTCTCTCCTCTCTCTCTCTCTCTCTCTCTCTCTCTCTCTCCACCCAGACGGGTTCAGTTTCCACAAACCTGGGTTTATGCTGGTCAACGGATTCGCAGCATTGAGGCTTAACAGATTATGTTCTGTATGTTTGCTCACACGTGCTGCCTGAAAGTTCTCTGTGCTGAATTTATTTTGATGTTGACAACGGTATATTTTCTTTTGAAAATATGTCACTGATAGTATACTTGGTCTAAATCAAATTGTCACCGTCAGTATGTGTAAATGTTAAAATCAACGACGACTACGACAACGACGACGACAACAGTAACAACAACAAAAACAGTATCTTCAAACACCAACAACAACAACTACAGCAACAACAACTACAACAACTACAGCAACAGCAAACGGTGACGACGACGACGACGACGACAACAAAGAAAGTCTCATGAAACCCGGCTGAAATACAGATACCACCCCAGGAAAGGCAGCACAATATGTAATTATATTCAGTAAATACCTCAGCCCCAAAAATGAATAAATAAATAAATAAATAAATCCGTAAATATATGAATAAGTAGATAAATGAATAAACGGATAATGATCAGCTAATAAACTAATTAACTAGATACCCTGAGCATCCACTTCCTCGGCCAAATGCACACCAGCATCACGAAAGAAGAATGGAAACATGGAACAAATGGTAGATAACTTTATATCTGATGCTTCAGTGCCACAGCTTTCTGACTCTCAGAAGGATAGTTGTGAAGGCAATTTGACAGAGAATGAACTACTAACAGCTCTTAAAGCCCTCAAAAATGGTTCTTCGCCGGGAAGTGATGGGTTTACAACAGAGTTTTTAAAAGTATTTTGGGTCATATAAAAAGTTTGTTAACATCATCACTTAACTCTGCATTTGAAAAGGGGACACTTTCCCCTTCTCAGAGAAAAGCAGTCATCACATAATTCACAAAGGCAAAGATCTACCTAGAAATGTTTTAAAAAACTGGAGACCAATTTCGTTAACGAATAGCGATTATAAGCTTTTGTCTAAATGTTTGGCAAATCGTTTATGTCAAGTAATTAGAGATTTAGTAAGTGAAGATCAGGTTGGGTATATCAAGGGACGTCGAGCAGCTACGCTATTGAGACTAATCGATGATGTTATTGATCATTTAAATGTAGAAAATATTCCTGGTTTGCTTTAAGTATTGATTATACACAAGCTTTTGATAGTATATCTAAAGATTTTATGTTAACAGCTCTCAAAAAGTATGGGTTTGGGGAAGAATTCATTAGATGGTTTCAAGTATTAATCGCGTGATACTCGTATTGTGTTTTGTATAGTGGCTGGACATCAGAGTATTTTGCAGTTGAGACAGGAATCCGACAAGAATGTCCTTTTTTCCCCTTAGTTT
>CM031613.1:10356264-10368764 GCA_018398815.1 Conus ventricosus
TGAGCCCCCTCCAGCGGCACTTTCCCTGGGAAAAACCCGGGGAAAAACCTGGCAGGACCGAAACCCCAACAAGAACGCTTGGGCCCAGGTAGGGTTGCCTTCATTTCTCCAAGCTGACACAAAACACTGCGCTGGTTTGGCCATGCAACCGCACTGACGACGATCGTTTTTCGAGGACATGCTGTACGGCGAGCTGGCCAAAGGCTCTAACCCCAGGACGCCCCCCCTACCTACAGGGGATGTAGCAACGCGACCTGAGGGCAAAACCCGGAGATAGTACTTCAACCGCGTCACGGGCGCCACCATCAAAACCATGTAACGTGGTGAACCGCCCCCCCCCAGTTAACTCCCGAATCATCGGGCACGTCTAAATTTAACTCCCGGGATTTAACGGTCTGCACCAAAGCAGCCCCCCAGCGGGTTTCAAACGGCCCCCCATCTCTTCTTTCTGTTTACTACCCCCTGTTCAAAAATGAACCCCTACCAGTCTCAGAATACCCCGGGGAGTTTTTTTTTGAACCTACAAATTTTTGACTCTAAACTAACTCCCTGGATTCCCTATGGGCAGTGTAAAATCCCCCCCCACCCCCCCCAACCCCCTTTGGGAGAGTTAGACTGGTGCTTTTTCCAAACAACCCCCGGGTTTTCTTCGGGCCCCCAAAACGTTTGACACAAAATAACTCCCCCGGGAGTTAAACGGGTGCAAAGGGAGATCATTCCGGGACGGCCTGGAAAGCCCCCCCCCCCCCCCCCCCCCGGGGAGTTAGACTGGGCAGGCCCAGAATACCCCCCCCACCCCAAAACCCCTCCCCCTCTGCCTAAATTAAAATGAAGACAGGCTAATAAGTCTCCAGGGAAGTTAGCCTACCCACAACAACCCCCAGGAAGAAAATTTGGGACCTGGCCAAACAGCTTCCCCTTGTGGGAGACTTTGTTTTAAACAAACATTTTTCAACCAGGGTCAGGCCCAGAAAAAATTGGTCTGCACGGGTAAAGCGACCCAGTACTACCTGTCACAGTAGGAATTTGGGAAGGGGATTGGCGCCACCAAGGATTAACCTAAGCCCACAGAAAATCATGAGAGATACAACCAAAGCCACAACATACGGATCCCCCCGGGGCCCCGGGGTTCCAAACGACCCCGGTTTCCCCAGACAACACCAGGGGAAAAAGGAAAAGTCAGCTCGGGGCAAAGACATAAAACACGCCCCAACTAGAAAATTCCCAATTGGAACCGGAATTTTTTCGTACACTCCACAGTGCGGCCAAAGTAAAAGAACTAGAACAGAGCGAACGTTCCCAAGGGGACATTGTGGGTATGTCGGAAGTAAAGGGAAGGCTTTGAAAAGCAATCACAGAGGAAGGACCAAGATGGGTACAGTGGCGAAGAGTCCTACATAAAAAGGCGTAGTTTTTCATGTACGAAAGAAATCACTGGATGCATCTGACGCACACCTTTTTAACAGCAGAACACAGCTTCGTGTGCACCCAAAAAAAGAACACAAATCAACAGGTGTATGCCCAACACCAGCCACGAAGATCAGGGCGGTGGAAAAATTCAAGAAAAATAGAAGAAACCATCAAAAAGCCCCCCAAAAAAAACATCATCATAGTTCAGGGGATTTCCAACGCCAAAGTCGGCCCAATGCCTACAAAAAAACTGGCTGGAACAGGGGGTCAATACGGCACGGGGGAAACAAGGACAGGGGTTTTCCCCTTTTCTGGAGTTTGCCTGCACCCAAAGGCTCACCTTTTGCCAACACCCCCTTAAAACCCCCAAAAAAACTGTCAAAAAAGAACAACCGGCATGCCCCGAACAACGACCACAACCAGTTTCGACTTTGTCCTCACTCCCCGCGGCGCTTCAAATAAAGCAAAAATAAAGAAAAAAGACGAGACACCCCCCGGAGCTGATATCAGCGACCACGATCTCGTGCGCTCACAATAAAAACAAATTGAAGAAAAAGTACCAAAACCTGCGCGCCACGCACAGTTTGACCTGGGAAGCAAAAGACCAAGATAAAAGGGGCATTCCGGGCACACTCGGGGGGGGGTTTCGCAGCCTCAACCCCTGGAAAAATGACACAACGACCTCACAAACAGTTTAAATAGGCAGTCTGCGAAACACGAGGGACATGGGCGACAGAGAAAAACACCAAGCTGGATCTCAAACGACATCCTTCCCCGGGGCACAAAAGAAACACTGAAAAATACGAAAAATTCCAGCCCGAACAAGCCGCACAATCGAAAAACCAAACAACCTTGTAAAGAAAAAAATGATTGAAGCCAAAGAACAATGGATCAATAATCAGTGCAGAACTCAGAAAGGCTGGAAAAGGGGAAAAACAACATGCCTTTACCACACTGAAAAACACCCACCAAAGACCAGCAAAACAATCGTCAGTCATCGAGGGTACCTCAGGGGAGCTGCGACAGAAAGCCCGCTTTTTGAACAGATGGACACGTACTGCCCAAACTTTAACAAAACCCATACAGCCAACACAGCTGTTTGAGGGGGGACTCAAAAACCCTCAGGGGGGAAACCCACCCTACCAGTGATGAGAAAGAAGTGGGGAAAAACCCCCGGGAGCCTTCCGGCAGGGGAAAACCCCTGGGGCAGACAAATTCCGCAGAGCTGCCAAACATGGAGGGGAAGGGAATTTTGGGCACTCTATAAAAAAACGATTTTTTCCCGAAGATCTGGGAGACAAAACAGTGGGCCCCCAGAATGGACTCAATCCCATCATCCCCCTGCCCAAAAAGGAAATCTACGCCAATGCCCAAAACTACAGAACAAAAAATCCCCATTAGCCACAAAACCCGTAAAACATGCTCAGAGTCCTTAACGACTGAAGAAAGAGGGGGAAAAACACCGCGAAGAACAAGCGGATTCGGGCAGGCAGAACACAGTAGAACAAAATTCACCTGGGCCCGGGTACTGATGGAGAAAATCGCAACATCGAGGACCTGTTCCACAACTTCTTGACTTTAGAAAGCGTTTGACCGGGGGTGGCACAAGGGGCGTGGCAAGTGCTCAAACTTTGGCATAGAGGAGGGGGGCTCGTCCCCAAACCATCCACGCTGTATAAACCGCCAGCAGCGCGTCCTCCTCAACAACCGATAGGGGGCTACTTCAAGACCACAGTTGGAGTCCGTCAAGGGGGGCCCCGCCCATCCTCCCGTACTTTTTAATCCTTCCCGGGAAAAAACATGCGGAAACCCTCCATGCTTTTTCCCCTCCACTGTCCCCGGAGGGAAAAACATCAATAATCGAGGTTCGCAGATGACATCGACCTATGGGGGGCAGCCCCCGAAGACTACAAGACCGACAAAAGACTGAAGAAAAGGGAGGTGCATAGGGAAGGAAGGAGCACAGAAAAAACAAAATCCTGGTCAACAGCACAACCCAACACCCATCGAAATCTAATGAACGGACAACAGCTTGAAGAAGGGGCGCTTTCCAAAAATCTTGGGGCCACTCTCACCAAAGACGGTCGCTCTACAAAAGAAACAAACCCAAATAGCGATCGCAACAGCACAAAAGGGAAAGCTAAACAAGATCTGGGAAAGCGGGGGATCACTTTCCCACAAAGATGAACTTACTGGTGCTGTCCAAACCTGCGTATGGCTGCGAAAGCTGGACCATGACACAAGAAACCCCCAAGAGAACCAGACGTTTGAAACTAAATGCTTCAGGCGCTTGCTCGGGATCTCTTGGCAAAACCGGAAAACAAAAAACCCCTTTGGGAGCCAAATAACATCACTTGCAGGCCCCCAAAACCCCTCTTCAACAGTCAGAAAGGAAGCTGTCGTGGTTTTGGGCATGTCATAACGCCACAATTTACTCCCAAAAAACAGCATCCGGGGCACCGGGAAAGGGGCGGCAAAAAGAAGGGACACAAGCCAAATGCTGGATGGACAACAAAAAGAATGGCCCAGGAGGAGGGCCCCCTACCATGCGACAGGCAGAGGACAGGGCCGGAGGCGGTGCCTGGCTTCGAGAGTGTCTCTCATCCTCCTCACCCCCATCAGGGGCAAGAGAATATGATGATGAATTAAAACCAGAAACTTTGGTGCGGGGCGAACATCAGAACAGGGGCACAACAAGAAAAGCTTATAGGGGAGTTTAACCCGGGCACCTGCCCGAACTGACCCCCCCCTCCCCCCCCCCCCCCCCCCCCCCCCCCCCCCCCCATACTAGCCCAAAACGCCCCCAGAATAAAGGTTAAACGGCCCGGGCCCATAACACACAACACACACACACACACACCCCACACACACAACACACACACAACCACACACACACAAAACACAAAACCCCACACACACACACACCACACACAAAAAACCCAACACACCCCCCCCTCCTCCCCTGATGATTAAAAAGCCCCCGGCCCGGAACAGTCCCCCCTAGAGATTTAAACGGGGGGGCCCCTCCCCCAAAACAGCCCCCTAGAGATTTTAAAACGGGACCTGCCCCAAAACAGCCCCCAGAGAGTTAAACTGGACCTGGCCCAAAAAGCAGCCCCCTTTTCCTGGGGTTTAATCTAGACTAGCCCAAACAGCCCCCCCCCCCCCCCCCCCCCCGATAGTTAAACTTGACCGGCCCCCAAACAACTCCTATAGAGTTAAAGGGATCTGCCCGAAGCAGCCCCACCGGGAGTTAATCTGCCCCCGCCCAGAACAAACACCACGAACAAAATTTGGACCTACCCAGACAGGCCCCCCAAAATTGGAAGATTTGCTTTAAAAACAAACATTATCCAACCGAAACTTTTTGCGCGAACTCAAAACACGGAGCACAACAAGCAAACTTATGTGGCACCTGCCCAGAACAAACCTATCCCCCCTCCCCCCCCCTAGAAGTTAAACGGGTTTGAAACTGCCCCCTTCCTGGGGAGTGAATCTGGGCCTGGCCCTGAAAAAGCCCCCCTCCTCCTCCCCCCCCCCCCCCCTCCGCCCCCGGGGGTTAAACTGGACCTGGGTTTGAAACTGTCCCCCTTCCCGGGGAGCAAACTGTCACTGAACAGCCTCCCCCCCTCCTCCTCCCCCCCCCCCCCCCCCACCCCCGCCCCCTGGGGAGTTAAAAAGGGGCCTGGTTCGAAACTGCCCCTTCCTGGGGAGCAAATCGGTCACTGAACCCCCTCCCCTCCTCCTCCCCCCCCCCCCCCCCCCCCCCCCCCCCCCCCCTTTAAAAACCCCCCCGCCCCCCCCCCCGGGGACCTTTCCGCGCCCCCCCCCCCCCCCCCCCCCCCCCCCCCCCCCCCCCCCCCTGGGAAATTAAAAAAAGGACCTGGTTCGAAACGTCCCCTTCCGGGAGCAAATCTGTCACTGAACAGTCCCCCTCCCCCCCCCCCCCCCCCCCCCCCCCCCCCGCCCCCCTGGGGAGTTTAAAAATGGACCGGTTCAAACTGTCCCCCTTCCGGGGGGCAATCTTCCCCGAACACCTCCCCTCCTCCCCCCCCCCCCCCCCCCCCCCCCCCCCTGGAGAGTTTTAAAAGGACCTGGTTCGAAACTGTCCCCCCTTTCCCGGGAGCTAATCTTTACGAAAGCCCCCCCCCCCCCCCCCCCCCCCCCCCCCCCCCCCCCCCCCCCCCCCCGCCCCCTGGAGAGTTAAACGGACCTGGGTTTTAAAATGTCCCCTCCTGGGGGGCAAAACGTCACAACACCTCCCCCCCCCTCCCCCCCCCCCCCCCCCCCCCCCCCCCCCCCCCCCCCCCCCCTGGAGAGTTAAACTGGGCCTGGGGTTTAAACGTCCCCCTTTCCCGGGGGCAATCTGCACTGAACAGCCTCCCCCCCCCCTCCCCCCCCCACCCGCCCCCGGAGTTAAAACTGGACCTGGTTCGAAACTTCCCCCTTTCCCGGGGGGGCTAATTGTCACTGAACAGCCTCCCCTCCCCCCCCGCCCCCCCCCCCCCCGCTCCGGAAAGTCGAAAGTTAAACTGGAACCCGGTCCAGTACAACAGCACCCCCTGTCACCGCTGGTTTTATTGCACCCTAACCGATTTTTGTCACACATGTCACAACACACGCGGATAGCGCAAAACAAGCGTTGAAGTCCCACCGTTTTGTCCTTTCGTGCGTCAAAACGGAGGATGTACAACAAAACAGCGTTCCGTTGTAACACCAAAAGTACTCACAGTCCACAGTACTCATCGGGGGTATTACTGGGCCGCGTTTGAATGACTCCCCGAGAGTAACAATTCTGGTCGGTTAAAAATGACCCTTGTTTTCATAAAGTACCCCGGAGTCATTCTGGCCGGTCCCAGAAGTACCCCCCCCCCCCCCCACATATCCTCCGAGGTTGTTATTTTAGTCATAAAGTCATAAGGCACATTCCTATCTGAATACAAACAATTAAATCTAGTCTGAATCAACTTTAGGGGAGTACTCAGGGCCGGTCCCAGAAGTACCCCCTTGCATATCTCCCTTTTGTTCAGGGGTTGTTATTGTACTGGTCAAAAAACCACACATGGACATTCTAGCTAAATCAACATTGAAGAGTCTGAATCAACTTTAGGGGGAGTACTTCTTGGCCGGTCCCAGAAGTACCCCCTTGTATATTTCCTTTATTAATGTGTTCAGGGTTGTTATTTACTGGTAATAAACTCATACATGGACATTCTGCCTGAATCAACATTGAAATATAGTCTGAATCAACTTTAGGGGGAGTTGTTCTGGGCCAGTCCTAAAAGTACCCCCCTTGAATATCTCCTTTATGAATGTGCTCAGGGTTGTTATTTAATGATCATAAGCTCACACATGGACATTCTACCTGAATCAACATTGAAACGAGGCTAAATCAACTTTAGGAGGAGTATTTCTGGGCCAGTCCCAGAAGTACCCCCCTCGCATGTCTCCTTTATTAATGTGTTCAGGGTTGTTATTTTCTGGTCATAAACTCACACATGGACATTCTATCTAAATCAACACTGAAAACGAATCTGAATCAACTTTATGGGGAGTACTTCTGGGCCGGTCCCAGAAGTATCCCCCCCCTCCAGCATATCTCCAAGGGTTGTTATCTATTAGTCATAAAGTCATAATGCACATTCTATCTGAATCAACATTTAAATCTAGTCTGAATAAACTTTAGGGGGAGTACTTCTGGGCCGGTCCCAAAAGTACCCCCCTTGCATGTTTCCTTTATTAATGTGTTCAGGGTTGTTATTTACTTGTTATAAACTCATACATGGACATTCTATCTGAATCAACATTGAAAACGAGTCTGAATCAACTTTAAGGGGAGTACTACTGGCCGGTCCAAGAAGTACCCCCCTTGCATATTTCCTTTATCAGTGTGTTCAGAATTGCTATTTACTGGTTATAAACTCATACATGGTCATTCTACCCAAATCAACATTGAAATATAGTCTGAATCAACTTTAGGGGGAGTTGTTCTGGGCCAGTCCCTAAAGTACCCCCCTTGCATATGTCCTTTATCAATGAGTTCAGGGTTGTTATTTAATGGTCATAAGCCCACACATGGACATTCTATCTGAATCATCATTGAAAACGAGGCTGAATCAACTTTAGGGGGAGTACTTCTGGCCCGTTCTCAGAAGTACCCTCTTGGATATTTCCTTTATAAATGTGTTCAGGGTTGTTAATTACTGGTCATAAACTCACACATGGCCAGTCTATCTGAATCAACATTGAAGATCAGTCTGAATTAACTTTAGGGAGAGTACATCTGGGCTGGTTCAAGAAGTACCTCCCTTGCATATCTCCTTTATTAATGTGTTTAGAGTTGTTATTTACTGGTCATAAACTCACACATTGACATTCTATAATAATAATAATAATAATAAGGAACATTTAGTGCGCTTAATCTTAAACAAAAGCCCTAAGCGCTTACAGCAATAAGCCCTAACACACACACACACACAGACACACACACACACACACACACACAAACACACACACACACACACACACACACACACACACACACACACACACACACACACACACACACACACACACACACAAACACACACACACACACACACACACACACACACACACACACACACACACACACACACACACACACACACACACACACACACACACACACACACACACACACACACACGCACACACCCACACACCAGCGAAGGAGCAGAAAGATTATGTTTTGAAGAGAGTTGTTTTGAGGGAGGACTTGAAAGAAGAAAGACTGTTTGAGTTTCGGAGTGCAGAAGGGAGATTGTTCCAGCAGGAAGGAGCCTGAAAAGAAGATCTCAATCAATATGAAAGTATAGTCTGAATCTACTTTAGGGAGAGTACTTCTGGGCCGGTCCAAGAAGTATCACCCTTGCATATCTCCTTTATTAATGTGTTCGGGTTGTTATTTACAGGTCATAAACTCACATGTTGACATTCTATCTCAATCAACATGAAAGTATAGTCTGAATCTATTTCAGGGAGAGTACTTCTAGGCCTGTCCAGAAGTACCCTCCACCCACCACCACCCTTGCATATCTCCTTTATTAATGTGTTCAGGGCTGTTGTTTTACTGGTCATAAGCTCACACATGGACATTGTATCTAAATCAACATTGTCATGTAGACTGATTCAACTTAAGGGTGAGAACTTCTGGGCCAGTCACTGAAGTACCCCCTCCCCCCCTGCATATCTCATTCATTAATGTGTTCAGGTTTGTTTCTTATTGGTTAGAAACTCATACATGGACATAAACTCATACATGGACATAAACTCATACATGGACATAAACTCATACATGGACATAAACTCATACATGGACATAAACTCATACATGGACATAAACTCATACATGGGCATTCTATCTGAATCAACAATGAAATATTCTCTGAATCAACTTTAGGGGGAGTACATCTGGAGCCGCGCCAAAGTTACTTCTGGGAGTACATTTGGGCTGGGCCCAGACGTACTCCGGGAGTCATTCTGGTGCAGAGGATGTGGGGGGGGGGGGGGGGTCAGTTTGGACTGGTACCAAAAGTACTCCCCTGTCTAAAGGAATCATCGTTATAAGATAGTTACATAAAACAAACATTTATTTGCAAAGTTGTCAATAGGGGGGAGTACTTCTGGGACCAAGCGGAGGTACTGTCCCAGAAGTACTCCCGGGAGTACTTCTGGACGCGGAGTATTTTTGGTCTGTTACACCGGGTCAAGCTAACACTCCAGGAGGGCTGTTCTGGGCTGGTGCCAGATTAACTCCCCAGGTGGAGGACTGTTTGGGGGCAGGTCCAGTTTAACTCTCCAGGGGGCTGTTCTGGGCTGGTGCCAGATTAACTCCTCAGGTGGAGGGCTGTTTTGGGGTAGGTCCAGTTTAACTCTCTAGGGGGGCTGTTTTGGGCTAGTACCAGATTCACTGCCCAGGAGTGGGGGGGGGGGGGTGCCTGTTCTGGGCTGGGTCCAGATTAACTCTCCAGGTGGGGGGGGGGCTATTTTTGGCCAGGTCCAGTTTAACTCTCTAGGGGGCTGTTTTGGTGCAGGTCCAGTTTAACTCTCGGGAGGGGGGGGGGGGGTGCTGTTTTGGGCCAGTGCCAGATTATCTCTTCAAGGGGGGGGGGGGGGCTGTTCTGAGCCAGATCCAGTTTAACTTTCCGGGGGACTATTCTAGGCTTTTGCAATATTTACTCCCCAAGAGGAAGTTTGTTCTGGGCCAGGTCCAGTTTTACTCTCCAGGAGACTGTTCTGGGCTGGTGCCAGATAAACTCTCAAGTAGGGGGGCTGTTCTGGGCCAGGTCCAGTTTAACTCACCAGGGGGGGGGGGGGGGGGCTGTTCTGGGCTGGTGCCAGATTTGCTGTCTAAGATGGGGGTGGGATGTTCTAGATTAGGTTCAGTTTAACTTTAAGCTCCAGTAGGGCTGTTCTGGTCCAGTGCCAGATTAACTCCCCAACATGGGGGGGGGGGGCTGTTCTGGACCTTGTCTAGTTTAACTCTCCAGGGGGCTGTTCCATGACGGTGCCAGATTAACTCCCCTGGAGGGGGGGCTGTTCTAGGACAGGTCCAGTTTAACTCTCCAGAGGGGCTGTTCTGGGCTGGTGCCAGATTAACTCCCAGGAGAGGGGAGGAGGCTGTTTTGTGCCAGGGCCAGTTTTACTCTCCAGGGAGGCCTGTACCAGGCTGGAATCAGATTAACACCCCAAGAGAGGGGGGGGGGGGTGCTCTAGGCCAGGTCCAGTTTAGCTCTCTACAGGGGCTGTTTTGGGCCTGTGCCAGATTAACTCCCAAGGAGGGGGAGGGGCCTGTTCTGGGCCTTGTCTAGTTTAACTCTCAATGGAGGCAGTTCCATGCCGGTGACAGATTAACTCGCCTGGAGGGGCGCTGTTCTGGGACAGGTCCAGTTCAATTCTCCAGAGGGGCTGCTCTGGGCTGGTGCCAGAGTAAATCCCCAGGAGAAGGGGGGGCTGTTTTGTGCCAGGGTCAGTTTAACTCTCCAGGAAGGCCTGTACTGGGCTGGAGCCAGATTAACTCCCCAGGAGAGGGGGGGGCTGCTCTAGGCCAGGTCCAGTTTAACTCTCTAGGGAGGCTGTTTTGGGCCGGTGTCAGATTAACTCCCAAGGAGGGAGAGAAGGCTGTTCTGGGCCTTGTCTAGTTTTAACTCTCCAGTGGGGCTGTTCCATGACGGTGCCAGATTAACTCCCCTGGGGGGGGGGGGGGGGCTGTTCTGGGACAGGTGCGTGCAGTTTAACTCTCCAGAGGGGCTGTTCTGGGCTGGTGCTAGATTAACTCCCCAGTAGAGGGGGGCGGGGGGACTGTATTGTGCCAGGGCCAGTTTAACACTCCAGTGGGGGGGTGGGCTGTACCAGGCTGGAACCAGATTTACTCCCCAGGAGAGGGGGTTGGGGGGGCTGCTCTAGGCCAGGTCCAGTTTAACTCTCTTGGGGGGCTGATTTGGGACGGTGTCAGATTAACTCCCCAGGAAGTGGATGGGGCTGTTCTGGGCCTTGTCTAGTTTAAATCTCCGGGGGGTGGGGGGGGGGGGGTGGGGTTCATGACGGTGCCAGATTAACTTCCCTGGAGGGGGGCTGTCCTTGGACAGGTCCAGTTTAACTCTCCAGAGGGGCTCTTCTGGGTGGGCTAGTGCCAGATTAACTGCCCAGGAGATGGGGTGGGGGGGGGTGTCTGTTTTGTGCCAGGGCCAGTTTACCCTTAAGGGAGGCCTGTACCAGGTTGGAGCCAAATTAACTCCCCGGAAGGGGGGGGGGTGCTGCTCTAGGCCACGTCCAGTTTAACTCTCTAGGGGGACCGTTTTGGGCCAGTGCCAGATCAACTTCCCAGGAGGGGGAGGTGGCTGTTCTGGTCCTTGTATAGTTTAACCCTCAAAGAGGGAGCGGGGGTCGGGGGGGGGCGGTTCCATAACGGCGCCAGATTAACTCCCTGGAGGGGGTCTGTTCTAGGACAGGTCCAGTTTAACTCCCCAGGAGGGGGGAGGGGGCGGGGGTGGGACTGTTCCATAACGGCGCCAGATTAACTCTCCTGAAGGGGGTCTGTTCTAGGACAGGTCCAGTTTAACCCCAGGAGAGGGGGAGGAGGGGGGGCTGTTTTGTGCCAGGGCAAGTTTAACTCTCCAGAGAGGCCTGTACCAGGCTGGAACCAGATTAACTCCCCAGGAGACGGGGGGGAGGGGGGTTCTAGGCCAGGTCTAGTTTAACTCTCTAGGGAGGCTGTTTTGGGTCGGTGCCAGATTAATTCCCCAGGTGGGGGAGGGGGCTGTTCTGGGCCTTGTCTAGTTTTAACTCTCCAGTGGGGCTGTTCTATGACGGTGTTGGATTAACTCCCCTGGAGGGGGGCTGTTCTGCGACAGGTGCCTGCAGTTTAACTCTCCAGAGGGGCTATTCTTGGCCGATGCCAGATTAACTCCCCAGATGAGGGGGGTGGGGGTGGCTGTTTTGTGCCAGGGCCAGTTTAACTTTCCAGGAGGGAGGGGGGGCTGTACCAGGCTGGAACCAGATTAACTCCCAGGAGGGGGGGGGGGGGGGTCTGCTCTAGGCCAGATTCAGTTTAACTCTCTTGGGGGGGCTGATTTGGGTCGGTGTCAGATTAACTCCCCAGGAGGGGGGGGGGGATGTTCTGGGCCTTGTCTAGTTTAACTCTCCAGGGCGGCTGTTTCATGACGGTGCCAGATTAACTCCCCTGGAGGGGGACTGTCCTTGGACAAGTCCAGTTTTACTCTCCAGAGGGGCTGTTCTGGGCTGGTGCAAGATTAACCTCCCAGGAAAGGGGGGGGGGGGGCAGGGTGCTGTTTTGTGCCAGGGCCACTTTAACTCTCCAGGGAGGCCTTGTACTAGGCTGGAGCCAGATTAACTCCCAGAAGAGAGAGAGGGGGGGGGGCTGTTCTGGGCCAGGTCCAGTTTAACTCTCTAGGGGAGGGGGGGGGGCTGTTTTTGGCCGGTGCCAGACTAACTCCCACGGAGGGGGAGGGGGCTGTTCTGGGACTTGTCTAGTTTAGCTCTCCAGGGAGACTTCCATAACGGTGCCAGTTTAACTCCCTCGAAGGAGC
>CM031613.1:10373764-10406264 GCA_018398815.1 Conus ventricosus
ACTGTCACGAGGCCCATGACGATTGGCCCATCTTGGCTGGTAGAATTATTCATTTATTATTGTCGTTGTTGTTGTCGTGTATCAGTCCCTTAATGTGGCTTGTGGTGTGGTTGCACCTTAACGTAGTTCAGCTCAGGTTAGGTTTACTTTCTCTCTCTCTCTCTCTAATTTCACCAACCGTGCAATTCATCCTGCAGTTCACGGGTGGCTGTACCTTTCTCTTGAACTGGCTGTCCCTATCGCCTCTCACCTGTCTTTTTTACCTGCCGCACGAGCAGCATTCCTCTTAGCTTGAGGTATTCTCACTCTGGACGTAGGGTGGCATGTTGGCTGCCATCGGTTTTCTCTTCACTCGAGCGAAGATGTCCCTGGAGCACCCGCTCCGGTTTTGGTTCTCTACCACATCGCCGAAGGTACGGTCGGTACCTTCATTCCTGCATTCGGCCTGTAGGGGAGGGACGTCACGTCATCTTTTCCGCATCTGCTCTGCTGGTCCTCTCGACTGGACAGAGGGCAGAGAGTCGCTTGACCCGCCACCTTTGGGTCACCCACGGGTAGCTGGTAAGCATCAGTTTCGTGGTTCGTTTGTTGTTGTTTTTGTTAGCCGGCTAATTCTTCTCTTTTGCGCAATTTCCTTGTTTTTCAAAATTATAAAAGAAAATATTGTTTGAGACCATTTTTCTCTGGTTAATTCCATCTTTAACCTGGCATTCAAAATTATATCCAAAATTTCTCTCCTTTCAATGCATCTGTGATGCGGTAGTCGGTGGGGATGGGGAGAACCTGGTGATTTAGGGTTGGGACTTGACTGGTCTCGCTCGTCCGCCCCTGTCACAATCGCCGGTCTCTTATTTCTTCGGCCACCGTCAGTTTGTGTTTGCAAGGGGAACGAGTATTTGTGTTTGCGAGCGTGCGTACGCGTGATTAGTCGTTTGGATGCGTGGTTGGAGAATTGTTATTTTGAAATGTTACTATAAAATGTGGGGATAATCGTGCCATTGAATTATGATTATTTGCAATTTGTGATGGCAGTTATAAAGCAATGGTTGCTGTATTAGTTCAGTTCCTAAGAAAGGGAAATGTTGAACGTGAGTGAGGGAAGGATGAAGATATAAATTGCTATTCGTTTGTTTAGCCTGTTAATGTAATCTCTTACCTGCTTCGTGTGAGGAGACCTTTAGCGAACATTCCTCATTTTGGTTTGTTTACTGTGTTATGCTCAGGTCTGTGTTGAGCTGGTGTTACTAATGTATTCAGCAAACACTTCCCCTCGCCACCATGCGAGTGGCTGTTAGGATTAAGCAGCAAATTTCAGACCGTACTGACTGCGGGGTTCTAGTACCCTTCTTTCCTTCCAGTTCCTTCCGTTTTCTCTCCTCCCGGGGGCTTAACCGAAGCTTGCGCTGTTGGGCCACGCAGTGTGAGGAGCACGTGGACCTTGCTGGATGGTCCTAACCCCTGTCCGGGACCTTCAGCGACAACGCCTCGTCCCACAGGATGCGTTCTCCACTGTCCTCGGACTTCCTACAGCTCATGTGACCAGTGTGGTTAGCTCTGTGTCGTGCAATTTGGGGGGGGGGGGGGGTGTCAAGGGTGTCGGCATTGAAAGACTCTGTTCAAGAACAGACCCGGTTTGGGGCACCTGATTTGACACGGTACTCTCAGAGGACTTTGGAGAGAACAGGGGTGAGGGGGAACCACATGAAGCACAAAAGGAAACGTGTGTTGGAAACGCGTATTTATGATTATGGTTATGTTGTGTGCGGTGAAATGCTTGTTTGTGACTATGTGTATGTTGTGTGTGTTTGAAATGCTTAATTGTGATTGTGCATGTTGTGTGTGTTGGAATGCTTATTTGTGACTATGTGTGTGTTGGTGTGAATAAATGGGTATTGTATTGTAATCTTTCTTGTGTGGTCTCTTGCGGGCGTGTGAGGTCATTCACTCCCTTCACTCCCATCTAGACCGATCCTGTCAGGGCAGACCTCCAGGGGTCGGTCGTGACATTGACAAATATGACTTCTTAAATAACGCCCAGCATGGTTTTAGACAGCGAAGGAGTTGTGAGACTCAACTTATGACAACTCTCAATGATTTTAATAACTGTCTTAACAACAGACAGCAAATAGATGCAATTTTATTAGACTTTTCTAAAGCCTTTGATAAGGTTGACCATGAGGGCCTGCTGCTTAAATTAGAACACATCGGCATTGGCGGTTCTTTGCTAAAATGGGCTAGATCATTCCTCGTTGGGAGAACGCAGGAAGTTGTTGTGGAAGGGTCGTCATCCCATTGTAAACCAGTCTTGTCAGGTGTACCACAGGGAACTGTTCTGGGGCCCTTGTTTTTCTTAATTTATATAAATGACATAAGTAGAAATCTCTCTCCTGGAACTACTATAAGGCTTTTTGCAGATGACAGCTTAGTATATAGAACAATCAGAAGCAAGAATGATACACGCATTCTACAAGAAGATCTAAACGCTTTACAAGAGTGGGAAAAAAACTTGGAAAATGGAATTTCATCCCCAAAAGTGCCAAGTGTTGCGTATATGTAACAAACGCTCACCAATTAGATCAGATTTATCTTATCCATAATACTATTCTTAAAGAAACTAATGCTGCAAAATATTTAGGCGTGATTATAGATAGTCGTCTCAAATGGAAAGAACATTACAATTTAGTATGTAAGAAAGCAAATAACATCCATAGCTTTCTTATACAGGAATATCAATGACTGCCCCCAAAAGGTTAAAGACGATTGCTACAAAACACTGGTTAGACCAGTACTGGAATATGGTGCTCAGTTTGGGATCCTTACCATCCAAAGGACATTGATAACCTCGAAAAGATTCAGAAGAGAGCAGCACGGTTCGTAACAGGGAACCACATCAGAGAAAAGGGGAATACTAGGAAGAACATGAGGAAATTAGAATGGAAACCCTTAGAAGAGAGAAGAGCTTTTATCAAACTTAACATCTTCTTCAAAGGCAGAGCTAAAGTAATTGATATTCCAATGGAAACAACTAGTATTGAATAAAAGTAGCACAGGAGTGGCGGTCAATGTTATACCATACCTGCATCAAAATATTGACAGCCACTTACATTCTTTTTATCCCAGTTCTGTACGGCTGTGGAACTCACTGCCGGGTGCCATCAAGATTGCCACAAATGCAATCTCATTTAAAAAAACAAATTGATACGACAGTTTTGAGATCTGCATATTGACGATTTTCTATTTTTACTTCCCCAGATATTTTACGGTTACCTGGGCCTGAATTTGGCCATTGCTTTTAACTTCTTGAATATCGAGTGCGACCCCTTGTTGCCAAATTTGCTCCAGGGGCCAACAGTCTGAGTCGCACTATTTTATGTTATTTTATTTTACTTTTTAACATGCGCGCTGGTGACCTACTCGTTTTGAGGTGAACCAGTATTTTAGGAAGAAGAAGAAGAATCTAGAGAAGGACAAGGACAGAGCAGTTGTCAATGGCAGAATTAAAGACACTGTAAGAAGGAACATGATTTCGTTTCCTGGTCCTGGGCAGAATCTTTTTCTGCACGTTTTTGTTTGTTTGTTTGTTCTTTCTCCGCGCACTATCTGTTAAAAAAAACTAGCACCATGATCTCTTTCCTCAGGAAAGGCATCAAGAAAAAGATACCGTTACTGTGTTTCTAAAGTATATTTCATTTTGTTTATTTCTCAATTTATCAATGTGACTATTTACTGTCTTTGTTGAAAAAAGGCGCTTTCGCCGAAATATCCAAAAGTTTGGTGGTGTCTTTTGTAAATAAAATAATGTCACTTTACACTTGTTGTGGGCGTGTTTGTTTGTTGTATGTTCCAGTGACGTTGCAGTCTGTTTCATCTTTTGCTTCTTTACTGAGGTTCTTGTTACAGGAATTTCGATTGATATTTCTGTTATCTTCCTCTTATCACAAAAAAGTTCATCCCTCAGCCAAAATAAGGGTGTGAATGCTGAATCCTTTTACATACTGAGTAACGTTGAAATGAACTGCCTTCCCTATGGAGTCCACCACCCAATCTAAATCAAACTGAAGGATTGAATTGTAATGGAAATACGTTGGACGAGAACATTCCTTCAGTGTGGTTTCTATGGTGTGTCTTTTCCCAAAATGAATTCAGGGGGGACATTTGCACGACCAGGGGATATTTGTGCTCTTTCCATTGCAGTTTTTACTGTGGTGCGAGTTATACCTTGAGTCGTTTCTTTGTGTTTGTTTGGAGAAGCGACTCTCTCTCTCTCTCTCTCTCTCTCTCTCTCTCTCTCTCTCTCTCTCTCTCTCTCTCTCTCTCTCCCTTCCTCTATCTCTCACTGCATGTGTGCATGTGAATGCTTGCTTACAGATATGAATTAGATGGGAGAGAGAGAGAGAGACAGAGACAGAGACAGAGACAGACAGACAGACAGACAGACAGATAGAGAGATAGAGACAGACAGACAGAAGGAGAGAGAGCGAAATAGACACTGAATGCTCATCACAACACACACACACACACACACACACACACACACACACACACACACACACACACACACACACACACACACACACACACACACACACACACACACACACACACACACACACACCACACACACACACACCACACACACACACGGAGAGCAGAGAGGGAATGAAATAGAGACAGAGACAGAGAGAAAATCAGACAGACAGAGATAAAATAAGACAGACAGAGAAACAGACATACAGAGAGAGTGAGTGAGAGAGAGAGAGAGAGAAAGAGAGAGAGAGAGAGAGAGAGAGAGAGAGAGACAGACAGACAGACAGAGAGAGAGAGAGAGAGAGAGAGAGAGAGAGAGAGAGACAGACAGACAGACAGAGAGAGAGAGAGAGAGAGAGAGAGAGAGATTAAGAAGGGATAACAATTTAGTCATGACTGAGAAGAAAAAATAGAAAGGAAAGAAATTACAAAAATTAAACAAAGGAAAAAAGGAAAAAGTATTTGGGGAAGAATCATCTAACCCAAAAAACCGAATAACAGTAAAAAAAAACAAACAAAATGAAGAGAAAAAAATCCTAAAAGAAAAAAAACCCCAAAAAACAACAACCAAAAACAACCCAAAAACACAACAACAACAACCCCAAAAACCCCGCCTCCACCCCCAAAACCCCCCCAACCCCCCTCCGTGGGCCCCCTTTAAAATTTTTCAAACCCAAAAAACATTTTTTGTTTGAAGCTCTTTTAAGCTAAAGACCCCATTGAACAAAACAATGTGGTTCTTCCCCGTTTTTTCTCTCCAGTGCCTGTAATTTCCCCATCTGTAAACCCCCCCACAAACTACCCCCCGCTCTTGCCCGCAAATGGTTTATTCAGTCAGCCAAGACATTAGTCTTACTGTTTTCCACCCCATTTGGGGGCCAGCCCCTGAGCAGGGCCCGGGCCCAAAACTGAAGGGACTAGTGGGGAGGTTTTTGGGTTTAAAGAGATAACTCAAGGATTAGAGAGAAAATCTG
Source organism: Conus ventricosus (assembly GCA_018398815.1). Classification (NCBI taxonomy): domain Eukaryota; kingdom Metazoa; phylum Mollusca; class Gastropoda; order Neogastropoda; family Conidae; genus Conus; species Conus ventricosus. Next base: position 10,379,266 of record CM031613.1, read on the forward strand.
TGGGGAAAAAAATTTTATAACCCCTGGGGTTTTAAATTAATACAATTTTAGAAAAATTTAAAAGGAGTGACGATGGCAGCGGGAAAGAAGCAAATTGGAAAAAGAGTTTTGTTTTGAACTTACCGCCAATGACAAATTTACAAAAAAGCACATGCCCAAAACCCCGATCATTTTAAACCCCTTGGGTCTTTTTCGGGCGAAAAAATTAAAAACACATTTAACATGAGGGACAAATTTCAAACAAAGAACGGAAAAAAAGAAGAAAGAAAAAAAGATCCCGTTGTGGGCCCTGTGGGGCGGTGGGGGGAAATTTACATTTGGGGCCCGGGGGGTTATGGGAGAGGGAAAAGGAGGGGGGGGGGGGGTTTGGTCGGGGGGGGGTGTGTTGTGTGAATGATAGGGGTTTTGTGTTCCCAGTTTTTTTGGGGGTGGGTGGTTCTTTGTGATGTTGTGGTAATGGTTGGGGGTTTATAATAATGGTAAAGGGGAAAAAAGGGGGGGGGGGGGGGAAAAAATTTAAGGGGGGAAAAAAGTGGGGGGGGGGGGGGGGGAAAATTTTAAGGGGGGAAAGGGAAAAAAAAAAAATTAAAATTAGATAGGAAAGGAGGGTTGCTGTAATACTGTATTAAGTGAGTGAAGGGGTATGTGGGGGTGGTGTTTTATTTTGTGGGGGGTGTTTGTTTGGGGTGTTGGTTGGGGGTTTGGCCCCCTGATTGGAAGTGGTGGGGTTTTTGTGTTAGGTTATTGGGTTTGGTATTGATGCCTTGGGGGGTTTTTAGTGTTTCCCGTTGGTTTTGGCTGCAGTGATGACGTTTTTTTTTCGAGGGGGGTTTCATTATTCAGTCTTTTTAACCCCCCCGCACCCCACTCTCAAAGTTTTGCGCCCCCCCCCCCCCCACCCCCCTCCTCTTCTTCTCTCTCTTTCCCCTCTTCTCTCCCCCTTTTTCCCCCTCTCTCTCTATCTCCCTCTTTCCCTTTTCTGGTTTTTTATCTCTCCCCCCCCCCCTCTCCTCTTCTCCCCTCTCCTCTCTCGTCTCTTTTCTCTTCCCCCTCCTCTCCTTTTCTCTCTCCCCTTTTTTTTAAGGCCCTTTTTCTTGGTTTTTATTGTCTTCTTCATTTTTGGGTTTTATTTTTTTAAATTGTTTGGGGTTTTTTAAACCGCCCCATATTCCCCTTTTATTTTGCTTTTTATCGTTTCCTTGGGGTATCCCAAAATTTTTAAAGACAGGTTTTAAAGTGCCCCAAAAACGTCGTCTCCCCAATTTAAACACAACAGTAACCCTACTTGGAAATTTTCCTTTGGGGCTGAAAATCATTGCCCTGCTTTTGGATTTTGTGTTTCTTGGGGATTTTTTAAAAATTCTGATCTTTATTTTTAATTGTTTGGGGTTTAATTTTTATATCAAATTTTTTTTTAATTTCTAGGGGTTTTTTTTTGAAAATTTAAAACAAGGGGCCATTGGAAATTTTAAAAATTGATACTGGGTTACGCATTTCACCCAAATGTTTATCATCTGCCAAATAATTATGGGTGTCTTTTTTTTTTCTAAAGAATCCCCTTTCCCATTATCTGGGGTTTGGGCTTAGTTTAAATCGCCTTGACCCCCGTTTCAAGATACAGCTTAACCATAAATAAAAATAACTTTGTCCACGCGAGGGACATCATTGGTGAAACAGGACTTGGAATATATTTTTCAACAAAACATCGCTCCAAATGAACAAAAAAAAGGGGGTAAAAATTTAGGCCCGGAAAAGGGTTTAATGTATGTGGCGCAGGTTCCCTCCAATCAGCCCCTTTTAGTTTTGGAAAAGTGTTCAGGAAACCCCGTGGCCCCTTTTTGGGGGAGGGAAAATTTGTATTTTTTGAGGATGATGTATATAAGGGGTATTTCCAAAAGTCATTCTTCTTGGTATTTTAACATTGATCGTTTTTAAAAAGGCCCCGCCCCGCCTGGGGTGCGACCACCCCCAAATTTTTGGGGTTGCATCAGCTTATTTATAATCCAACTAAATCGCCAAAAAAAAAAGACATCTTTTTTCATTGCTGGAACTTTCCCCGGGGAAAAACAAAGCCATGGTATCCAATATAAAAAGGGGCCCAAAAAACATCCCGGGGGCCCCTGTCTTTTTTTGGGTTTTCTTTTTCTTGTAAACTTCCAAAACAACAGAATAAGGGGCCCCACAACCCTTTAATATCGCTGGCCCTTCCCAAAATTTCAGTAATGGGATGAATTTTTTTCCCCGATTAAGCTTAGCTCCTTTTTACAGTGTAAATTTAATTTCACAGATCCCCAAAAGGGAAAAGGGATAATACCCGGTATAATATCCCCTTTTTCTCAATCGTTGAAAAAAAACCTGCCCCATTAGAAGAAAAAAGGGGAAAACACCGGGGGCTTTCCCAGTGGCTGACAAAAGACCCTTTTTAAGAAATGGGGACACTGGGGTGCCTTAAAACCGCCCAAAAAAAAAAAAATAGAAAGAATAAAAAAAGCAGAGAAAAAGTATCAGATCTAGTTAGAAAATCAAAATCCCGAGCCATTTTAGAAAATGTAAACCGCCAAAAAAGGGAAAACAGCAAAATTATGGGTGTGTTAATGAAATAACTGGCAAGGGCGAGGGAAAAAAATCGATTATACTCGCTATGGGGGTTGGGTAAAACTTTTTTAAAAAATCTTTCCCTTAAGGGAACTGATCGTAAAAAAACCCGTGCCAGTTTTCACATTCTTTAATCGATTTTGAACCTTTCCCGCTGTTTCCAACGTTTTTTCCGAAACGAATTTAATACTAAAAAGATTTTTTATATCCCCTTGCTTGCTTTAATGAAGTTGGTTCCTTTAAATTTTGAAAATTAAAAATAAAAAAAAATGGGTCCCGATAATTAAATGCTTTCCCATTCTCCAAACTTGGGCTCTTAAACCTTTTCCTTGTTTTTCCCTTGTGTTTTAAAATTTGGGGTATTGATCAAATGTCTTCCCAGTGGTTTTTAAAAGGGGCCAAAAAGGCCTTTTCCCTTACCCAAATTTAAGGAGATTCCCCCACTGATTTTTTAAAAATTTTGCCCCAAAATTCCCCTTTTTTGTTGTATCGAAAAAACCCTTTAGAAAGCTTTTTCACAAACAAACCCAATCAACATTGGAAAATCCCAAATTTCCAAACCCCTTTCATCCAGGCTTTGGGCGAAAACATTCCCGCCCAAAAAGTTTTAAAAAAAGCCTCCCCGGAAACAATGGCATCAGCCATCAAAGAAAAAAAAAACTCATGGGAAAAATTTTTTCGCTTTTTTGAAAAACCTTTTTTCTTGTTGGGCCAAAAACCCTTTATTAAACAAAAGACTTTCATATTTCAAAATCCCCGGGGTAGGGCCCCCTTCTTTTAGTCATATCTTGAAAACAGGCCCCACCGGTTTAATTAATCGGGACCCTTTTTCCCCCTAAAAGGGTTACTGTGGCTTTTTTAAGGGGTTTCCGGGGGCCCCTCTCTTCGTATTTTTTTTAATGACCCAAAACCCATGCACATATTTCCCAATTATGTATCTTTTGATTGTTCGCTGAAACAGTTTCTTCACTGTTGGGGGTACCCCAAAAATCTGTCGTTAAAAAATATTGTTACAACAAAAAAAAATGATGTTTAGAATGTTTTCAACCGAAAACCCAATGGTCCTTAATCCCCCCAAAAACAAAATTTTTTAGGTTCCCCAGGGATTTGAGACAGAAAATCAACCCACAGCATCCTTATGTTGACCTTAAAAAAAGAAATGAAAAAAATTTACGAGGGAGGGTTAACCCGAACACCGTGTTTAAAGGGTGTTTTATGGTTTTTTTTAAAAGGGGAATACATAAAAAAACATGTTTGCAAAAAAAGTTTGGGTGCAATTTGGTTTTTTCTCAAAAAAACCCCAGTTTTTTTTTGAACCCCCACCCCGGAAATTTTTTGAAGCCCAAAGCCTTTTCTACATCAAATATTCTCCCCTGTTGGGGTGGTTTTCCCGGTTTTGGGAAAAACCCCAAAAAAAAAATTTAACTCTAAATTTTAGATGGGGAAATTTAAGCTGGGGTTTTCCCCAAAATTTCTTTAACCCGGGAAAATTTGCAAAAAATAATGATGCTACCCTGAGGCCCAAAAAATCTTTTTTAAAAAAAGGCAAATACCAATGTTTAAAAGGCCCTGCAAAAAATGGCCCAACATAACTTGCTGGTTTTTCCAAATGGGGAAAAAACCCCGATTTTGATTTAAATAATTACATTTTTAACCCCCTTTTCCGCCAAATTTTTTGGGGTTTTAAATTAGTTTTTTCAAATTTTTTTGGGGGGGTTTTTTGTGGAAAAATTCTTCCCCCATCTGCCCAAAAAAAATTTTTCAATTTACTGCCCCCTTCCTTTTAAAAAACCCTACCCTAAAAAATTTTCTTGGAAAAAATAAATCTAAAACCCTTTTTATCATTTGTTCCCCCAAAACCCCAAATTTTATGTTTTGCTTCTATATTACTGATTTAAAATGTGTATTTTGATTTTTTGGGGGGTGGGGGGGGTGGGTGGGTGGTTTTGGGGTTTTGGGTGTGGGTTACGCGGGAGCCTTTTCGTTCAAGGGGGGCGTGTCGGAAATTTAGCGGGCAAGTCGTCTTGAAATTTTGGGTTTTTGGAATTTTGAAAGGAAAAATTTTTTTTAAACATTAAATTTTTTTATTATAAATTTTTATTGTTATTATTTTTTAAATTTTTTTGCTTATAATTTTTCAATTTTTTTTACCCTTTTAAATTTAAGTCAGTTTTGTTTTTTTTGGGGAAAGTTTTAGAATAGCAAGGGGCAGATTTGGGAAAAAATAGGCACTGCCTAAAAAACTATTTTTTTAGTAAAAAAGGGGTTTTTGGGGGTCTTGATTTGATCTTGAGGGCTCTTCCCCCTCTACCTCCTCTCCTCTTTTTCTCTCTCTCTCTTTTCTCTCTTCTCTTCTCTCTTCTTTTCTTCTTCCCCTCTCCCCTTTTCCCCCTTTCTGGGGGGTGTTTGGGTGTTGTGTGTGGTTTTGTTGGGGTTTTTTGGTTTTTGTGTGTGTTTTTGTGGGTTGTGTGGTGTTTTGTTTGGGGGGTGTGTGTGTGTGTGGGGTTTGTTGTGTGTGTGGTTTTTGTGTGTGTGGGGTGTGGGGGTGTGTTTTGGGGCGGGAGAGAAAGAGACAGGACGAGCACCAAAAGACAGAGGGGACAGATAGACTAGACAGAAGAAAAAATAAATAAAACAAAGGGGAAAAGCCGGGGTTTCATGCATGCGTGGGGGAGAGAGAGTCTTGAGCAAAAATCATTTTTGGCATGCAAACATAAAAAAGTCATGGGCTCATCAAATATGGGGAAGTGAAAAAAAATTTCCCCATTTTTTAAAAAAAAGCCAGTTGATAAATTTCCCAAATTTCCCCTTTAAAAAATTTAAAGTTTGAAATTACACAAGGGAAAAAAATGATTTTTATAAATTTCCCTATCATTTTTGCCTTTTTATTACTTTTATGAAAAACATACCCAAAAGATTGTGTCTTAGATCACTGTTTCCCCGATTTAAGAAGCTTATGCTTTGGGGATGTTAACATGACCCCTTAGAAAAATTTCTTTAAGTTTTTTAATACTGCCGCCCCTTTAAAAAAAAGGGGGGTATTTTCAGTTTTTTGATTTACCAAAAAAGGGCAGATTCTATCTTGAACTCGACAATATATCTAAAATTAAAGGGGATATTTTACCCCGGTTTACCATCTACCCTTTATTTTGGGGTCTTGGGTGGAAAAGCCCAAAAATCCCTTTTTCACGAAAAATTGAATTTTTTTGGGTATGTTTTTAAAACTATTTAATTCCCCCTATTTTGGGATTGGGAAAATGAAAAAAACGGGTGGTGAATTTTTGTTTTAAATATTTTGAAAAAGGTTTTTATTTTTATTTTCCCTTTTAAATTTTTCGGGAAAGTCCTTTTAAATTTAACCATTTTTTTCTTTTCTTTTTTTAAACCAAATGTTTAGTTCCTTTTTTTTGATAAACATTGTTGTAAAATTTAAACCCCCGATAACAAAATTTTTTACCCCTTCTAACTTGGGGCCCTTACAAAAAACCAAACCCCTCCCCTTTTCCAAGGGAAAAAACCCCTTTCCCAAAGACCATTACTTTAGTTTTATCTGTATTAACTGTCAACTGCATATTCTCACAAAAATCTTTCAAAATATTTAATTGCTGTTGTCAACCAATTGGTGTGATTGAAAGTAGAACAACATCATCAGCAAAAAGGAGAATAAAAAGTTCCACTATGTCAGGCAAAATTTGAACACCATGATTACCTCTTTCATTCACACTATTGGCTAACTGGTTAATGAACATGAAAATAACACTGGGCTCAAAACACACCCCTGTCTAACACCAACAGGACATGCAAATATATTCAGAGAGTTTATTGTTTACCGTATACATGACCATAATGAATTATACATAGCAGACAAAGAAGCAAAAAAATTCCTTTGACACCCTGGTTTTCTGATGCATTCTAAAAGTTTGTCATGACGAAACAGAATCAAGGCCTTTTTAAAGTCACGAAGGCAGCGTATAATTTCCGTCCCTTTATAGACATACATTTCTGAACGGTTGCATATAGTGTAAATATCTGATCAGTAGTAGAATAGTTTTTCCTGAATCCTGCTTGGTTTTCAGAAATCAGCTGGTTGTTGTTAATCCAGGAATGTAATCTCCAGTTTAATATCAGTGTATAACATTTTGAAACAATACTTAACATTGAAACACCTCTATAATTGTCCACATTTTCAGGTTTCCCCTTTCTTGTCAATTGGAATTATAATTGTCTTAGACAACACTCTGGGTAGATACCTTTTTCGAAAAGTGTGTAGAATAGTTTATGAAGAAATTTCGTTGTCTCCTTACCGCCATTTCTGAGCATAAACCATGGAACATTCCTCATCAAACCATTCAGACTTCTTTTTCGGACCTGGATGACACCTGTTGTACATACATTTACTAGCATCGTGTAAACATTGGTTAAATGTCAATAAAGCACTATCAACGTCACTGTCTATTAAAATCATAGCCTCATCAATTTTACTCTGTGTTGCATTGCTCTTCAGAGCGTTAATGAAATTATCTTTTTGATCTTCTTCCCAAACTAATTTTTCTGTCATTTTATTTCCATCTGAATTTTCTTTACGTTTATTTTCTCCAGTACCACTGTTTTCCAAACGGATGTCATAATAACTGGAAGGTGATCTGATTCTACTACACTATCAATGATTACGGAAGATACATTAACCTCGTAAAACAGTTCACATGACATAATAAAATAATCTACCGTACTTGACCCACTGATGAAACATAAGTGAAGCTGTCATCAAATGTTTTTCACATAAACCATTCAATATAAAACAATCAAATATTTGACAACAATTTCCAACAATTGGTTGCCAAATACATTTTTATGCCCGTCTAGAGATTTTCTACGAAATGCCATGGTGCCCAAGGCATTTATAATTTCATCCTCAACATCGTTATGGAAGAGGCAATAGTTTTCGTCTGCTGTTCGTGCATTAAAGTCTCCAGTTAGTAAAATATAGAAGTCACCATACAAATCATGTAGGTCTAATAAACATTGTTCCAGTAATTCCTACCCATATCCATCTTGTGATGGTTCCAATAAATAGAACCATGTGGGGGTATATATGTACATACCATGATTATGTGTTTTGTTGTTGAAAACAAATCTTTGTGAAGTTTTACAATTATTGCATTTTTGTTTTGCACTTGTACATGTTCAATGAAACTCGCATACCTTTTCCTCATCATAACAACAATTCCACCAGAATGTCTACCCTGACGTGATAATTTAATAGCTTTTAAGGTGAATACCACATAATCATCAAACCAGGATGAATGCAAATCATTTGACAAAAAACGTTTCTGTTAAACAGATAAAATCATGCAACAACAAAAAGTCAACAAACTCTTTATTTTCTAATTTTGGAAGTAGCCCGTTAACATTATAATTAAAATAAATTCAGTTGAGACGTAATTACATTATGTACAACAGATCCCACAGAGCACTTGGTGTGCTTTGTTTCAGGCTCGCTGGAATTAATCGTATCTTATCGTGGCAGCAGAGAGTCCTCAGAAGAGAAGCCCCGTTGAAAGGGGCTTCTCTTCTGAGGACTCTCTGCTGCCACGCTCTCCACGAGTTTCTTTCTACTATCATTGTCTGATATTGTGGCCCGGCATATTTCCCATTTATTTTTGCTACGAGAGCAGCTTTTACTGACATTTCGCACGTCAGATGAAGGACCCTCCTCTCTTTAGACTGGCCTCGCGCAGGAGTTTGTCTAAGAGCGTGCACTATGCTACTCTGGCTGACTGATCTGCGAGCCAGTGTGTGGGTGTTCCTGTTCCCGGACTGTTTCCGAACAGCGGAATTTCTGGCTCCCGCTCCTGCTCTACAGGCACAGATGGAGGAGAGATGAAGTCCCCTCCACTTCTGTCTTACCATGATTGGCCTCTGAATCGACAACCTTTCTTGGCATTCTCTGAGCAAACATTATACTGCCAACTGCTTGTCTGAGGATCGACTTACCGTCTTAACACTGCCTTGTGGTACATCCGTGACACTTAATGATTTAGAGCTAAATAAGTCGTACGCATCAGTGTCCTTGCTCACTGTTTGAGTCTGATGTCGAGGTCAGTGCCAGTCAACTTTTGAGTTAAACTCTCGTTGTCGTTGTCGGATCCGTCGCTGTCGATCCCAGTTCACCCTGAAAATCATCATCAACAGCATCTGTTAACTCTTCATCCTGAACAGCCTTCACCTTCAACCTCACCGACACATTCGTTTTTCTGTTCTGTAAGGTCAGGTTTGTCCACCTGGCCAACCCCACATCCTTCTTCTTGGCCTGTTATTCTGCCTTCCTGATTATTTACCGTAACATTCATACAAAGACGGCATTTTGGGCCCGAGCCGAACCTGACATGTTGTTCTTAATGTCAGAGTTTGCAGGGCAAACGTTGTCATCCTTTCTGAAGCCGCCATGGCCAATAGACCTCACTGAACTGCTGTGGTAGATCTGCGGTTTGGATGTCCTTTTTGTCTAGGACCAGTCTCCTGTGGTAAGATGTCACTGGATCTCCGCCTCTTGTTGCCTGGCTGTAGGAGAGATGTCCCGGCACCACTGGTCTCGGACTGTAGTCTTGGAAGTCAGAATTACTCGGGCTGTTTGGGCGGCTGTTTGGACGGTCACAGTCTTTGAGACTATCTAGGGCTGGGCAATGATCCTAGTCACGCTTTCCCGGGTCCACTCGTCTCGTGGATGGACACGGCTTTTGACACACGACGATGGAGCTTCAAGGACTTTTTCCTGGTGGGGAAACGACTTCTTAGACGCCACACTCCAGCAAAAAAAAACAGAGGGTGGCTGTCTGCTGAATTTGCCTCTGGAAATCCAGTTGTCTTTCCTCTGACGGAGGTGTGGCAAAATCTCAGTGTCGAGCATATCCCTGGCACCATTCCCACGATCCTGAGTAGCGTACGCGGTGACCGATGTTGCGAATCTTGACGTCCTTCACCTGCAGTTTGCCCATTGTAGATGTAGGCGATCTTTCCCTGACTACGGTGACAGTCCACCAGTTGTCTCTGGCGAGTGGTGGGTCGGAAGCTACTCTGACGCCACTCTGTCTGAGACGTCCTGAACTGACTGTCCCCTAGTATCGCCATCTTGTTGGACCATGTGCTGAATTGTACCAGCACAGGTCTGGGATCACTTCCCGGAGGCCTGGGTTTCCCCAGTCGGAAGGCCTTGACGATGTCGTGGTGTCTTCAGCTGCCTGCTGGGTCATGCTCGTTTAGGAGATCAACGATAATCTGGGTTGTTCGGCCTCTGTCTCTCCCCCCCCCCCCTCCCTGTATTCATCCACAGTGATGAAGATCAGATTGCAGGATTTTGCATCTTGCTCAACACCATCCAGGTTTTGCTCAGTTTGTCAATTCTATCCCATATTGCCACGTTGTTCTCTTTCAAATCTTCGAAACTTTCTCTGTTGTTTCAATGCAACCTTTGAGTTCTCTGACATCATTTGATATACGTGAGATGCTTATGTCTAGATTCTGAAACTTCTCATTCAGCGTGTTTTTGATACATGTAGAATGTAGCTGTAGTTCGTGCTGCATCTGCGCAAATCGCCACTCAAGCAGTTACAAAGATATTCGGCTGAGAAGTAGACACATTGTGAACCGACATTTTTCATGTGCCTGTGATTCCTAGATTGATGTTAAAGGTTACGAATGTTTAGCTATAGTCCAGCACCGGCGTCCGTAACCTGTTCGACAACTTAGAAACTTGGGTTTCTCTTCATCAACCCACCCAGACAAACTTTTTTTCCCAGATTTACGAAAAACGAAAATTCTGCTCGAATAATTTCATAAAACGGATTCCGTCCTCAGACTGAAGAAGTTTCACCCTGTATATGTCTATGTTTGTCCCCTCATTGGTGTGTGCATTAAATATCTTTTTTTCTTCTTTTTTTTTTTAAAGCGTTAACGAGTTTCTCTTACCTTTGCAAAAACAGCATTCGCAATGTTGTGTTGGATAGATGATTTCATCTCTCTATCCACACTAACGCTTTAAAAATCTATCGGCATGAAATGTTTGGGGGGGGGGGGGGTTAAGTACATTTACTCTGATGCTCAAACATTAGATATAGTTTTAGGGTACCATTTCATGATTGCATTTTGTTCTTTGTTTTTGTCTAGGTATGTGTTTCCAGTGGTCTGATTTGGATTGTGTTGTGACATTTTTTTTATTCTTGCTGAAGTTTGACAGCCCCTGTGAAGGTGCTGTGTGGCCACCTGGGCTACAATGATCGACACTTGAACATGGGCATGCTGTGTGTGTATGAGCACACGTTGTACAGCTGGGCTACAATGATCGACACCTGAACATGGGCAGTGCTGTGTGTGTATGAGCACACGTTGTACAGCTGGGCTACAATGATCAACACTTGAACATGGGCAATGCTGTGTGTGTATGAGCACACGTTGTACAGCTGGGCTACAATGATCGACACTTGAACAATGGGCAGTGCTGTGTGTGTATGAGAACACGTTGTACAGCTGGGCTACAATGATCGACACTTGAACATGGGCAATGCTGTGTGTGTATGAGAACACGTTGTACAGCTGGGCTACAAGGATCAACACTTGAAAATGGCAATGCTGTGTGTGTATGAGAACACGTTGTACAGCTGGGCTACAATGATCAACACTTGAACATGGGCAGTGCTGTGTGTGTATGAGAACACGTTGTACAGCTGGGCTACAATGATCGACACTTGAACATGGGCAGTGCTGTGTGTGTATGAGAACACGTTGTACAGCTGGGCTACAATGATCGACACTTGAACATGGGCGGTGCTGTGTGTGTATGAGCGCACGTTGTACAGCTGGGCTACAATGATCGACACTTGAACATGGGCAATGCTGTGTGTGTATGAGCACACGTTGTACAGCTGGGCTACAATGATCGACACTTGAACATGGGCAATGCTGTGTGTGTATGAGCACACGTTGTACAGCTGGGCTACAAGGATCGACACTTGAACATGGGCAGTGCTGTGTGTGTATGAGAACACGTTGTACAGCTGGGCTACAATGATCGACACTTGAACATGGGCAATGCTGTGTGTGTATGAGAACACGTTGTACACCTGGGCTACAAGGATCGACACTTGAACATGGGCAGTGCTGTGTGTGTATGAGAACACGTTGTACAGCTGGGCTACAATGATCGACACTTGAACATGGGCAGTGCTGTGTGTGTATGAGAACACGTTGTACAGCTGGGCTACAAGGATCGACACTTGAACATGGGCAATGCTGTGTGTGTATGAGAACACGTTGTACAGCTGGGCTACAATGATCGACACTTGAACATGGGCAGTGCTGTGTGTGTATGAGCACACGTTGTACAGCTGGGCTACAAGGATCGACACTTGAACATGGGCAGTGCTGTGTGTGTATGAGAACACGTTGTACAGCTGGGCTACAAGGATCAACACTTGAACATGGGCAGTGCTGTGTGTGTATGAGAACACGTTGTACAGCTGGGCTACAATGATCAACACTTGAATATGGGCAGTGCTGTGTGTGTATGAGCATACGTTGTACAGCTGGGCTACAATGATCAACACTTGAACATGGCAGTGCTGTGTGTGTATGAGAACACGTTGTACAGCTGGGCCACAATGATCGACACTTGAACATGGGCAGTGCTGTGTGTGTATGAGCACACTTTGTACAGCTGGGCTACAATGATCGACACTTGGACATGGCAGTGCTGTGTGTGTATGAGCACACGTTCTACAGCTGGGCTACAATGATCAACACTTGAACATGGGCAGTGCTGTGTGTGTATGAGCATACGTTGTACAGCTGGGCTACAATGATCAACACTTGAACATGGGCAGTGCTGTGTGTGTATGAGAACACGTTGTACAGCTGGGCCACAATGATCGACACTTGAACATGGGCAGTGCTGTGTGTGTATGAGCACACTTTGTACAGCTGGGCTACAATGATCGACACTTGGACATGGGCAGTGCTGTGTGTGTATGAGCACACGTTGTACAGCTGGGCTACAATGATCGACACTTGAACATGGGCAATGCTGTGTGTGTATGTGAACACGTTGTACAGCTGGGCTACAACGATCGACACTTGAACATGGGCAATGCTGTGTGTGTATGAGAACACGTTGTACAGCTGGGCTACAAGGATCAACACTTGAACATGGGCAATGCTGTGTGTGTATGAGCACACGTTGTACAGCTGGGCTACAAGGATCAACACTTGAACATGGGCAGTGCTGTGTGTGTATAAGCACACGTTGTACAGCTGGGCTACAATGATCGACACTTGAACATGGGCAATGCTGTGTGTGTATGAGCACACGCTGTGTCGGGTTTTCAGAGTTGAAGAATATTGTATGGTGTATACCTGGATAAGGGGAAACTTTATCTTTTTTTTTTTTTTTGGCATAGGTTTGTGTTTTCTAGTATACCGAGTCTTGGTTGATAGTAGCTCCTTGTGCTGCGTGGAGAATTTGAAAATGAGTAACAATCTTTGTGGTATTCGATACCACATGAACAAGATGATAAATCGGGATTTAAAGACTTGATTAAACAAGAAATTGGAAGAAAATGTTCAATTGCACCAATTCAAAAGATTTCTTTGAATTCAAGTTTCTGCTGAGACTCCCATTTTAAGTGAAAATTGTTTATTTTTCCTAATTAAATGTAAAAGTTCCTGTTAAAGGTGTTTTGTATATATTCACAGATAAATAAAAGTGCATATGCAGAGCTTCAGTCTTGTTTTAATGTCACTATGGGATTCCTATCCCCCAGCAGTTTAAGGTGAGGGAACAAAAAGCTACAGCCTGAGAAGATTTCAAAACCATCACCATGGAGCTCTCCTGCAGTGAGAAAAAAGTTCAAGAGATGTATCCAGTGGGATGATGGGAATTGAGCCTTTTTTTTAAGCACAAGGCTCTTTGAATTTTTCAAATGTTCAGACCAGTTTAGCCAAAAACTGCTATTAGTATACTTCTCAATAAACATGAGCGTATTTTTGACAGAGTGTATACAATATTGTAAATTTCTGTAAAAGCGAGGGACAGTGGGGTGGGCTGGGTTTAACCTGCCCTCATACTGCAGAGGCTTCTACTGGTAGTGACTGTCTCATTGCAATAGCAGAGGCTTCTACTGGTGGTGACCGTCTCATTGCAATAGCAGAGGCTGCTGCTGGTAGTGACTGTCTTATGTTGGAATAGCAGAGGCTTCTGCTGGTAGTGACTGTCTCGTTGCAATAGCAGAGGCTTCTGGTAGTGACTGTCTCATGCTGCATTAGCAGAGGCTTCTGCTGGTAGTGACTGTCTCGTTGCAATAGCAGATGCTTCTTCTGGTAGTGTCTGTCTCGTTGCAATAGCAGATGCTTCTTCTGGTAGTGACTGTCTCGTTGCAATAGCAGAGGCTTCTTCTGGTAGTGACTGTCTCATGCTGCAATAGCAGAGGCTGCTGCTGGTAGTGACTGTCTCGTTGCAATAGCAGAGGCTTCTGCTGGTAGTGACTGTCTCGTTGCAATAGCAGAGGCTTCTACTGGTAGTGACTGTCTCGTTGCAATAGCAGAGGATTCTTCTGGTAGTGACTGTCTCATTGCAATAGCAGAGGCTTCTTCTGGTAGTGACTGTCTCATTGCAATAGCAGAGGCTTCTACTGGTAGTGACTGTCTCGTTGCAATAGCAGAGGCTTCTTCTGGTAGTGACTGTCTCATGCTGCAATAGCAGAGGCTTCTACTTGTAGTGACCGTCTCGTTGCAATAGCAGAGGCTTCTGCTGGTAGTGACTGTCTTATGTTGCAATAGCAGAGGCTTCTACTGGTAGTGACTGTCTCCTTTCCATCTGACAGCAATGCCCTGTATAATGATTCCTTTCCATCTGACAGCATTGCCCTGTCCAACAGAGACAGCATTCCTTTCCATCTGACAGCAATGCCCTGTATAATGATTCCTTTCCATCTGACAGCAATGCCCTGTATAATGATTCCTTTCCATCTGACAGCAATGCCCTGTATCATGATTCCTTTCCATCTGACAGCAAGGTCAGTTTCGTGACTGAAAGTGCTGTGAAAGTTCAAAAGTTAACACACACACACACACACACACACACACACACACACACACACACACACACACACACACACACACACACACACACACACACACACACACACACACACAGATCCCAAACCTTTTCATGCGACTCGATCATGTAAAAGGTATCATGTAAAGGTGGGTAGAGGGAGGGGGATGGGGGTCCGAAGGGGATGTTTAAAATATTGCAATTCTTTTTCTTACACCTAAGTAAAGGTACATGGGCTTTGTTGTAAACCGGAACAGTCGATTTGCCAACTCTCGTTCAGTTCAGTGTTGTTGGAGCCATATTAGGCCTCGCAGCTGTTGGACGGCCCAATCCACACGTGGAACAAGATAGGGTTTCGTCCATTGCTCAGGTGTTCCTAGCTATTGATCAGTATGTAAGTCATTGTATCAGTCATATAAACATAGGGTATCCACACTTTCATAGCTATTGTCAGTATGTAAGTCATTGTATCAGTCATATAAACATAGGGTATCCACACTTTCATAGCTATTGATCGGTATGTAAGTCATTGTATCAGTCATATAAACATAGAGTATCCATACTTTCATAGCTATTGATCGGTATGTAAGTCATTGTATCAGTCATATAAACATAGAGTATCCATACTTTCATAGCTATTGATCGGTATGTAAGTCATTGAATCAGTCATATAAACATTGGGTATCATCATTTGCATAGCTATTGATCAGTATGTAAGTCATTGTATCAGTCATATAAACATAGGGTATCCACACTTTCATAGCTATTGTCAGTATGTAAGTCATTGTATCAGTCATAAAAACATAGGGTATCATCACTTGCATAGCTATTGATCAGTATGTAAGTCATTTGTGTCAGTCATAAAAACATAGGGTATCCACACTTTCATAGCTATTGATCAGTATGTAAGTCATTGTATCAGTCAGGAAAACATAGCTATTGATCAGTATGTAAGTCATTGTATCAGTCATATGAACATAGGGTATCCACACTTTCATAGCTATTGTCAGTATGTAAGTCATTGTATCAGTCATAAAAACATAGGGTATCATCACTTGCATAGCTATTGATCAGTATGTAAGTCATTTGTGTCAGTCATAAAAACATAGGGTATCCACACTTTCATAGCTATTGATCAGTATGTAAGTCATTGTATCAGTCATGAAAACATAGGGTATCCACACTTTCATAGCTATTGTCAGTATGTAAGTCATTGTATCAGTCATATAAACATAGGGTATCAACACTTTCATAGCTATTGTCAGTATGTAAGTCATTGTATCAGTCATATAAACATAGGGTATCATCACTTTCATAGCTATTGATCAGTATGCGAGTCATTTGTTTCAGTCATAGAAATATAGGGTATCAACACTTTCAAAGCTATTGATCAGTATGCAAGTCATTTGTTTCAGTCATAGAAACATAGGGTATCAACACTTTCATAGCTATTGATCAGTATGCAATTCATTTGTTTCAGTCATAGAAACATAGGGTATCAACACTTTTTCCCTCTGAAATCTAGTGTCATTGTATTTTCCTTTTTGTATTTCACAGCATTTAAACATTTCCTGCAAATAAGCTGAGCTTAGCTTATTTCTTTGCTTTCGTTTTTCTTATTTGTTTGTTGTTGTTTTTAGGAAAGAACTACTATGCGTGATTTTTTTTTCCCAGAAGGAAGGATTAGGTAGAAATATTGAGAATGGTAAGTATTGCGGTCAAATATCCTGGGTGGTAAGTTTTCATTTTGTCTCACACACACACACACACACACACACACACACACACACACACACACACACACACACACACACACACACACACACACACACACACACACACACACACACACACACACACCACCATGCCCTTACCCTCCACTTCCAGTTTGTGTTATCGTAGTGTATTGAGGGAGGGGGTAAGACCAGAGGGCGGGAGGGGGGGGGGGGGATGAGGAAAGGGTTTTCTTTTCCCCAATGATTTACGGACAGATTTCCTTCGCTGCCCCTCCTCTTCCTCTATACGCCCCACAACGGAGAACTTTTCAGTCCTAGGACAAGGTCAGTTTGGCTAAGAAATTGATGAACTGAGAGTATAACAATACAAAATTAGAATCTTTGCGCTATCGTGCAATGGCTACACTTATGGATATTTGTAATATACATCATACATCTGAGAACTAATTCAGTCCGGTAACAAGGTCAGTTTGGCTAAGACATTAATCGTGTGCATGCTCTAATGAAGCCTGTAAAAACACTCGTTTGGCTCAAAGCATGTTTGAACTAATACAATAATGCCTTCATGGAATAGTAGTCCATGTAAGATCGTTAATGCATTGTCACTCAATGCATTCAAAAATAGTTGACACGCAGTTCAACAAGTACTCCACAAAGTTGGAGGTTTAACTGGGTTAGAGTTTTGTCAGAACAACAAACTTTCCAGGAGCAACAAATCATGATACTTGGTGGGGGGGGGGGGGGGGGGGCAGAAGCGAGGGGGGCAGGGGGGAGTGGGGGAGAAGGTTGGGGGATCGGAATGAGTGGCGTGGGAGCAATATCACTCAGTGAGCAAAGAGGGGACAGCAAAAAAAAGCTTTTTTTTTTCAAGATAAAGTAAACAAATAAATATATGATACATGTATCTGACTTTACGTCATATATATACTGACTTCCATAAAAAACGCGAAAAATTGAAAGGCTATTTTTCGGGTGAATAGGGGTGAATATACAATATTGAACCATTGTGGCAAGTTGTTTGGGTCCAAGACTCACGTGCAGTGAAAAAATTGTGTGAGCAACACATCAATCCCGGCATTGGAGGGTCAACAAAAATGGCAAACTGGTTGCTGCATGTGAGGCACGTGCACACTATGCAGAGCAAAGTTAACCAGCTACAAGTATACAGGCATGCAGCCCTTATAAAGCCGCGCTACAAGGTTCAGGTAACGACTTGCCGTCTGAGCGCTACAGAGATGCCAAGACTACGAGCAGAGGAACGCATTCGTGCCCAAGGCCAGGTGGAGGCTGGTGTGGATGCCAGGCAGGTCGCCAACATCTTTAACGTCCACATCTCAACCATCTATCGTCTGCAGCACTGCATGCGAGTCACTGGTACCACTGATGATCGTCCCCGGCCAGGCTGTCCTTGGGTCACCACACCAAGAGAGGATCACCATCTTGTTCAAACCCATCTGCGGGACAGGCGGCAAACAGCCGCTAACACTGCTCGACAGGTGCCTGGGAATCTCCAGCAGCGAATCAGCCTCAACACTGTGCGGCTGCGTCTTCAGGAGAACGGGCTGGCATGTAGGCGTCCTCGCAGAGGTCCGGTACTGACACCAAGACACCGGCAGAACAGGCTGCAGTGGGCACAAGTCCGAATCAACTGGCGCAGGCAGCAGTGGGGACGCATACTGTTCTCAGATGAGAGCCGTTTTTGTATTGACATGGCTGACGGTCGTGCCAGAATATGGCGTCGACCTGGTGAACGCTATGCTGACTCCCATTTGGTAGAGCGGAACCCCTGGGGAGGCCCGAACGTTATGATATGGGGTGCAATTGGCATTAACCACGCCATAGGACCAGTCATCTTTCAGAACATTGGCCCTGGTCGCGGACAGGGTGTCAATGCACAGCGCTACATCAACCAGGTGCTCAGACCCCATGTCGTTCCTTTTTTTGCGCAACACCCAAACTGGACATTCCAACAGGACAATGCAAGAACACCCACCGCCAGGGCCACCCAGCAATTTCTTCAGCATAACAACGTCAATGTCCTGCCCTGGCCAGTCCTCAGTCCCGATTTAAACCCCATAGAATATTTTTGGGATGAACTTGGCAGACGGTTGGACCTCCTGCGTCCACGACTAGCAACAGCGGCTCAACTTCACAAGGCCATCGTCCATGTGTGGGCTGGTTTGCCAAGGTGACGCATCAACCACCTGGTCCACTCAATGAGCCGCAGGTGTCAAGCAGTTGTCAACGCAAATGGTGGCCACACAAGACTTCAAGCTGGTTTGTCACTTGACCTTGGATTTTCCAAACAAAAGACATATTGCTGATGACATTTTCACACATTACCGGTGTAATGAATCAAATCACGTTGAATTCTCGCTTCCACTCTGTACAATTGTGACCAATAAAATTCGCCCCTAACCTTCAGCTTGTTTTGCTTTCGCGTTTTTTATGGAAGTCAGTATATACACACACACACACATACTACGGTATTGCACGCCAGCCTTTTCTGGGATAGCATTCTTCTTAAAACCGAAAAGGCAGAGGAGTCAAATTACCACTTTCCGCGGTCACTGAGGAGAAACAACCAAGTGTCGAAATATCGGTATATGACCAGGAGTTAGGTGTTAGTGAGTTTCTTCCCTATTGGAGATTTTTAGCTTGCTGAAGGCTCAATTTGAGAAGCATTTATTTTATTTTTCCACATCCACCCACTTGAGCACATACTGTTAGTTAGGCAGAATCATCTACCACTGCAGATATGAATGCTTATCTCCCCCTATTTCTTCAATCTAAGACATAAGAGCAAGCTTTGTTTATAATTCAATATTTCTTGCAGTCATTGCAACACCAAGCTGCTCTGTAAGTTGCTGGAACGGTGCGGTACTTATCCTTGGAATTTATTAGTTTGTTGTATATATATATATATATATATATATATATATATATATATATATATATATATATATATATATATATATATATATATATATATATATATATAGGTAATCTTGAAGAATAGTATACGAAATTCCAGGGGGCTGTTTGCATGCACTTTTTCGGGTGTTTTCGGTTCTGCTCGATGCAAAGAGACGTAAGACACCCTCACCTGCTCACTTTGACCTGTCCTGCCCCACATGTGGGTGCAGATAAATTATTTCATTTCACAAGTAAGGATATGCATGCACATCAAATGCGCCATTTTGGTTGCTGATCACATGCGCACAACGTTATCACTACTGGGGTTCTTGTCTGTAAATAGTAACCGCATGGCCCTCAACCACGTGTGTCTGTGCAACACTTGTTTTGACCCACGTCACCCACGTGATCAGAAATCAAAATGGCGGGGAGATGACTGCTCGGCTGCGGTCATTTTGGGATGTTTTGTGCATGTTTGTGGGGAAGGAGTGGTCAAAGTGAGCAGGTGAGGGTGTCTTACGTCTCTTTGCATCGAGCAGAACCGAAAACACCCGAAAAAGTGCATGCAAACAGCCCCCTGGAATTTCGTATACTATTCTTCAAGATTACCATATATATATAATATATATATATATATTATATATATATATATATTATATATATATATATATATATATATATATATATTATAGTGTGTGTGTGTGTGTGTGTGTGTGTGTGTGTTGTGCACACACGCGCGCGCACAGATATATTCATGGTCGTTTGTTCTCTCTCTCTCTCTCTCTCACATGCACACACACACACACACACACACACACACACACACACATGCTCCTGATCGTGTATCAAAGGCAGTGCATTTGAAAGAGGTCTGAGTCAGTCACCTTGTGAGCGATGTTGAGAATTGGGTGCAAGTCGTGCTGTTTTGTCCGTGTTGCACGTCCCGCCTGATGGTTGCACGTCAAAAATGAAGGCACCAAGGCCTTGCTTAAGAAGCCGAGTATTTATAGATTGGCGGTTTTGTGTTGTGTGTGAAAGTGGCTCCTCCTCATTTTCTGTCATATGACCATCAAGATACAAGCCAGGTGGTTTCAATCGGACAAATGAAACGAAAAGGAATGGTACTATTTGGCTGTTTCTAGGTGGAGCAAAGATAATAGGGTCGCGCTTGTGTACAAAAGTCTGAAATATGACGTCAACTATGGGGAAGGTCATGTATTTGAAATTGTTTGTGATTTCAACGGTGAAAGTCCCTCCAAACAAGGGAAACAAGCATCAGTTTGACATTAAATGCTGGCTCAAGGTGATGATAGACCTCAAAACGCTTCCGTGGATTGTAAAGCGTTTTTGTGTAAAATCCTAATTGAGGCGTGTGGCCTGCCGTATGAGCAACCAGTCTTCCCACACTGCCCGGATGTGCACACACCGGTGTCAGAACAACATGGAGGAGAAGAACCAACGCCGCCTCGATAGCGAAAACAAACCGAATAAGTTTACCATGACTGGTCTTCGCAGAAATTCCTTATTGTGGCGACAATGGCGTTGGGCATTGCTTACCTTCACTCATGTGTGCTTTCATTGTTTCAAGTCTTTGTGAGACTTCCGTGGGGGGTTCTACTCACTGGAGAAAGCGGCTGTTCTGTAAGTCCAAGCAGAAGGGAAAGATTTTACCACCAGCGCAGGTGTGAATATCGCTTGGTGTTGGCTCACGCCTTGTTGACGGTGATTGAAAACTGCCTTGTTGGCAAGTTACTGTGTGTGTGTGTGTGTGTGTGGTTCTTTTTAGTGTCCTGTTACTCATTCTTTGTAGACGACCAATTAGGATAATTTTCAAAATATCAGGAGAGTCTAGTTATCAAGCACACGCAAGCGCGCGCGCGCATGCGTGCGCACACGCACACACACACACACACACACACACACACCAGGGGGAGGCGGGGTGGGATGGGAGTGGGGATTGGGTTGAAGAGGACAGGGGCTGTTGGATAGTGTGGTGATGAAAAAAAAAGATAGAAGGAGGGATCAGAAAGAAATATTTGAGGTACCTTTAGTGAGCGTGAGTAGTAGTAGTAGCAGCAGCAGTAGTAGTAGTAAGAAGTACTTACATTTTACGTCTTTTCACACAATAATTATGTAATATTAGGCAAAAGAGTGCGTGCGTGCGCGCGCGTGCGTGTGTGTGAATGCATGCGTGTTGTTATCGTTATTTCTGGAATATAGCATCTATCAACGTCTAAGGTAGCTCAGACAGACTGCGCGCCCACGAACGTACACGCGCGCTCACGTGTGTGTGTGTGTGTGTGCGGTTGTTTTTGTCATTGTTATTTTATTTTTCAGTTTCACGTCTATTGACATGAACTAATGTAAGGCGGACATGCTTGCCAATTTCAGCACAAATTTTGCAGTCGATTCTTTCATTGGTTTAAGAAAAACTATTCATCAATCCAATAAAAAAGATCATGATTTACAGATAAGAACTAAGTAAATAAAAAAAAACCAATTGATTATTCAGTCAGGCACGCAGTTTGATAATCAGTCACAGTACTCTGTCATTCACCCTTTAATTTAACAACAAAAATCAGTGCATATTTTTTGAATCGGCGACCTCAAACAGTTCATACTGTCATCACAGACGAAGAAGTACTCGTAAACCGATGGCACATGGTTATGAGCAGCCACTCGCGAGATTTCCGCCTCTTCCCCTCTGTCTCCAAAGGCAAGAACATTCAATTAAATTGGGAAATACTTAGTTTTCTGACAATATTCATCCGTACAAGAGCTTTGTGTTACATGTTAAGGCTGTTGCATTGAATTCTTACGGCATTTTATGTTCTTAAAGCAACTAAGAACATTGTCAATATTTACTGCATGGAACTTTGACGCCACGAAGCTCTTTGCTGTAGAGAGCAGAGGAGTACAAAGGGAAATCTTCCGCTTTAGTCATTACTGCCTTTCCGGTCTTCGTCCTTTGTTTTCTGAACATGTCATCGCTGGCCTTTCTCACATTGTCCTCATCATCACTGGCCTTTCTCACATTGTCCTCATCACTGGCCTTTCTCACATTGTCCTCATCATCACTGGCCTTTCTCACATTGTCCTCATCACTGGCCTTTCTCACATTGTCCTCATCATCACTGGCCTTTCTCACATTCTCCTCATCATCACTGGCCTTTCTCACATTGTCCTCATCATCACTGGCCTTTCTCACATTGTCATAATCACTGGCCTTTCTCACATTGTCCTCATCATCACTGGCCTTTCTCACATTGTCCTCATCATCACTGGCCTTTCTTACATTGTCCTCATCGTCACTGGCCTTTCTCACATTGTCCTCATCACTGGCCTTTCTCACATTGTCCTCATCACTGGCCTTTCTCACATTGTCCTCATCATCACTGGCCTTTCTCACATTGTCCTCATCATCACTGGCCTTTCTACATTGTCCTCATCACTGGCCTTTCTCACATTGTCCTCATCATCACTGGCCTTTCTCACATTGTCCTCATCATCACTGGCCTTTCTTACATTGTCCTCATCGTCACTGGCCTTTCTCACATTGTCCTCATCACTGGCCTTTCTCACATTGTCCTCATCATCACTGGCCTTTCTCACATTGTCCTCATCATCACTGGCCTTTCTTACATTGTCCTCATCGTCACTGGCCTTTCTCACATTGTCCTCATCACTGGCCTTTCTCACATTGTCCTCATCACTGGCCTTTCTCACATTGTCCTCATCACTGGCCTTTCTCACATTGTCATCATCACTGGCCTTTCTCACATTGTCCACATCATCACTGGCCTTTCTCACATTGTCCTCATCACTGGCCTTTCTCACATTGTCCTCATCACTGGCCTTTCTCACATTGTCTTCATCACTGGCCTTTCTCACATTGTCCTCATCACTGACCTTTCTCACATTGTCTTCATCATCACTGGCCTTTCTCACATTGTCCTCATCACTGGCCTTTCTCACATTGTCCTCATCGTCACTGGCCTTTCTCACATTGTCATCATCATCACTGGCCTTTCTCACATTGCCCTCATCACTGGCCTTTCTCACATTGTCCTCATCATCACTGGCCTTTCTCACATTGCCCTCATCACTGGCCTTTCTCACATTGTCCTCATCACTGGCCTTTCTCACATTGTCATCATCGCTGGCCTTTCTCACATTGTCATCATCATCACTGGCCTTTCTCACATTGTCCTCATCATCACTGGCCTTTCTCACATTGTCCTCATCATCGCTGGCCTTTCTCACATTGTCATCATCACTGGCCTTTCTCACATTGCCCTCATCACTGGCCTTTCTCACATTACCCTCATCACTGGCCTTTCTCACGTTGTCCTCATCGTCCTTGCTTACCATGTTTCCATCTTTCGTTTTCTCACCATGTTATATCCGTCATTTTTTCTTCTCATGCCATCTAACCTTTCCTTGGTTTTTAGCCTTTGGCTTCCTTATTCGCCCTTTCACCCTGACCATGTCCCATCTGTTCTTTCCTTCTCTATCATGTTGTCAACCACTGTCTTTTCTTACACGTGGTGTTGTCATAAACCTTCAAATCAGTAGCCACGTCGTCTCCATAGACTTTAAGTGACTCCGGTGTGTGCAAAAAAAAATCCTACTTTCTTGTTTAAAAGAAAGCATTCATACCCCCCACTCCCCCCTAACTTACCAACCAGCTAGCCTAAAAAACCAAGTTTCTTATCTGTTTCTCTCTGACCATGTCCTCGTGTGAGCGGGGAGGGTGGAGCACGGGAAAGGAGATCAGAGCAGTAAAATGGGCAGCGGATATGACAAACTGATGTCGGTCGGAAATTCCAACTGCGAACATGTTTCATTTCTGCTTGGTCAACCAGGCGCCGTGCTATTTTCAGTGTAGGATATCCATTTACATCTGCCGCCATGTTGTTTTCGGTGTAGGATATCCGTTCACATGTGGCACCATGATGTTTTCGTGTAGGATATCCGTTCATATATGGCACCATGTTGTTTTCGGTGTTGGATATCCGTTTATATCTGCCGCCATGTTCTTTTCGTGTAGGATATCCGTTTATATCTGGCACCATGTTGTTTTCGGTGTAGGATATCCATTCACATTTGGCATCACATTACGTACTCTGTAAGGTGTAGGCATATTCGTGTACACCTAGCACCATGTTTTTTTTTTTTAAAAATTCTCCTATAGTGTGTAAGCTGGTATCCATGATACTCTCACCGTGAGACGAAGGATATCCGTTCACTCCTTGCAGCGTGTTGTTTAATCGCTGATGTGTAGGATATTCGTGCGCACGTTGCACCGTGTTACATTCGCCGTGAGGTGCAGGACACTCAGTCCACCCTTACTTTCGCCGTGAGATGTTGGAATACCCGATGCACGCCCGACGCTGTACTACTTTCGCCGTAAAGTGTAGGACACTCGGTGCATGCCCTATGTTTTGTTACTTTTCGCCGTAAAGTGTGGGATATCCGATCTTCGCCTGACCCTGTTTTGATTTCGCCGTTCAGTGTAGGACAGCAGGTGCACGCCTAGTAGTGTTAACACTCCGTAAGGTGTAAAATGACTGTGCACACCTGGCACCAGCAATATGCCCTATCTGTGGCGCCATCTGTCTTTCCTGTCATGTCCTCTTTGTGGCACCATCTGTCTTTCCTGTCATGCCCTCTCTGTGGCACCATCTGTCTTTCCTGTCATGTCCTCTCTGTGGCACCATCTGTCTTTCCTGTCATGTCCTCTCTGTGGCACCATCTGTCTTTCCTGTCATGCCCTCTCTGTAGCACCATTTGTCTTTCCTGTCATGTCCTCTCTGTGGCACCATCTGTCTTTCCTGTCATGCCGTCTCTGTGGCACCATCTGTCTTTCCTGTCATGCCCTCTATGTGGCACCATCTGTCTTTCCTGTCAGCTCAGAACCTTGGAATTCCTTGATTAAAACAAAACAAAAACCGAAATGCAAAACAACAACAACAGCAACAACAATCATATCAGCCGTCTGTGATGTTTATTCAGTCACTGTCATTGAGTCCTAGTCCAGCAGACCACCTGGAGCCATTTCAGGGCTGTCACCATGCAAAGGACAGAAAGTTGTCAGAACACACAGACACACACACACACACACACACACACACACACACACACAGTTAATAATAATAATAATAATAAATCGAGCTTATATAGCGCTCTTCGATGAGAGAAGACTCATCCTCAGAGCGCTTTACAATACAGGAAAAATAAAAGTTTCCATTAACATTGCACAATATTAGGAAAAAGGCATCAAAACAATAGGTCACAAAGCAAGCACTAAAACAGATGCACAAGCCACATCCCCCCTCCCACTCTATCCCCCCCTCCACACACACACACACACACACACACACACCGCCACCCCACACACACGACATTATATGAACAACGCTCGACAAGAATTTGGGAATAGAAGAAAAGAACCAACCCCCATCCCCACCCCACACCCTCACCCGCCTCCAATTTCGTGAACACCGCACGGGATACAATATAAAACATGCAGAAGGGAGCACCCACACCCACACACACACAGGGCAAACTCAACACGAAGCAACAAAAAACCACGCGCGTAAACGCACACACACGAACACACACACGCAGAAGCACACAAGCATTCAGGCACGGAAGCGCGCGTGCACATACAAGAGGCGAAAGGATGGAGAATGCATGGGAAACATGCATTAACTCGTACGCTATGAAGAAAGACAAAAAGACTTCTGAAAGAGATGCGTTTTGAGACCAGATTTGAACGCAGATAGAAAAGCTCTTCTATCTTGGTAGACAGTTATCGATATTTAGTGCCGAATTAATTGCTATACTTAAGTCGTAGATTTCATCTAAATTTTCCAATAAATAATTCCCAATTATGATAGGTGTTGATTCGAAGCAGCAATCCACTCGATTAAGTCTGCATGTCCTTCAATTCGTCTTGATATGGTATTAGAAATTCATCATCTCATTCATCTTTTATCCTTGAAAGGCATTACTGTTACTTTTTGTTGGATCCCTCTCATTGTGGTATTGTACCCAACGAGCGCGTAGATCAACTAGCAAGAAAAGCAGCTCAAAATGTTAATTACGCAATACCACTTAACATTCCTTTAGATTTGAAAGAATGTTTTTCAATTATAATTCAACGTCAAGAGAAAAAGGTAAAACATTACTGATGAACTCGGACGTCCAATATTATCACAACTGTGTAAAGTTTAGTGATGGGTACAAGGGGAAAACGTACAAACAAGTCTCTTTCTCGTCTAGGGAGATTGAAAGCTTAATCCATAGATTTCGTTTGAACGCATTGAAAACAAAATATGTCATAACGTTAAATGTATGTGGGGAAACCTTAAGTATCAGTCATTTACTAATTCAATGCCCAAGAGCAAGAGAACTCTTTACAAATTGGGGTATTGATGGTTACACTGATGGATCGACTTCCTTGCCTTTACCAAGTATTTTAAACAGTTCTTATGTTCTTGAGTCAATTTGCAAATGTTTGTTAAGTAGTTCAGTTGGCCTTTATCTTTAGATCTTGTCTCTACTCAGTTACATAATTTTGTTTTGATCAAATGGAAGAGGGATAGAGGGGAGGGGGGGGGAAGGACGTGATATTCTAGCATTAA
>CM031613.1:10413764-10418764 GCA_018398815.1 Conus ventricosus
CCACTCCTCCAACCTCTTTCCCATCTCGCTGCACTTCATTCAGTCAGTATGATCATTACTGGTAAATTCAGGTCTGAAGTCGCTCCCACTTACAACCCCCCCCCCCCCCCTTCTCCAACCTCTTTCCCATCTCGCTGCACTTCATTCAGTCAGTATGATCATTACTGGTAAATTCAGGTCTGAAGTCGCTCCCACTTCAACCCCCCCCCCCCCCCCCCCCCCTCTCCTCCAACCTCTTTCCCATCTCGCTGCACTTCATTCAGTCAGTATGATCATTACTGGTAAATTCAGGTCTGAAGTCACTCCCACTTCAACCCCCCCCCCCCCCCCCCCCCCTCCTCCAACCTCTTTCCCATCTCGCTGCACTTCATTCAGTCAGTATGATCATTACTGGTAAATTCAGGTCTGAAGTCACTCCCACTTCAACCCCCCCCCCCCCCCCCCCCCCCACTCCTCCAACCTCTTCCCATCTCGCTGCACTTCATTCAGTCAGTATGATCATTACTGGTAAATTCAGGTCTGAAGTCGCTCCCACTTCAACCCCCCCCCCCCCCTCCTCCAACCTCTTTCCCATCTCGCTGCACTTCATTCAGTCAGTATGATCATTACTGGTAAATTCAGGTCTGAAGTCGCTCCCACTCAACCCCCCCCCCCCCTCTCCTCCAACCTCTTTCCCATCTCGCTGCACTTCATTCAGTCAGTATGATCATTACTGGTAAATTCAGGTCTGAAGTCTCCCACTTCAACCCCCCCCCCCCCCCCCCCCTCTCCTCCAACCTCTTTCCCATCTCGCTGCACTTCATTCAGTCAGTATGATCATTACTGGTAAATTCAGGTCTGAAGTCGCTCCCACACGACTTCAACCCCCCCCCCCCCCCACCCCTCCTCCAACCTCTTTCCCATCTCGCTGCACTTCATTCAGTCAGTATGATCATTACTGGTAAATTCAGGTCTGAAGTCACTCCCACTTTAAACCCCCCCCCCCCCTCCTCCAACCTCTTTCCCATCTCGCTGCACTTCATTCAGTCAGTAATGATTATTACTGGTAAATTCCAGGTCTGAAGTCACTCCCACTTTAACACACCCCCCCCCCCCCCCCCTCCTCCAACCTCTTTCCCATCTCGCTGCACTTCATTCAGTCAGTATAATCATACTGATAAATTCAGGTATGAAGTCACTCCCACTTCAACCCCCCCTCCCCCTCCCCCTTCCCCCCCCCCCCCCCCCTCCAACCTCTTTCCCATCTCTCTGCACCTTATTCAGTCAGTACAGTCATTACTGATAAATTCAGGTATGAAGTCACTCCCACTTCAACCCCCACACTCCAACCTCTTCCCATCATGTGCTTCCGATGTTCTTTGAAGTTTGAACACCTTGAACTCTTTATGCATTGAGTGGCCAAAACACTGTTGTTTGTTTTCTTTTTATTTAACTTTTTTTTCAGCTGTAGTCCTTGTCCGCTGCCTGAAAAAGGTCGGTGTTTGCGACGAATAATTGTTCGCGTTCACCGAGGATGGAGGGGAAGGTTGGTTTGGGTGGTCCGTTGGGTGGAAGGAGATAATTTGATTCGAAAGTTTCTTCCAAGGTTGTAAAAGTGTGCAGAGTGCAGTCGTAGGTCAAAAAATCTTGATCGTGGTTGCATTATGATTTCCATCAGACGAAGAAAGTCGGGTTAAGGCGATCTCACAACCGCGCGTCCTACATCGGATTGAACCATCGGGTTCGTATTTTCTTCTGAGAAAAAAATTGGATACCCCTCTTCCTCAGTACATTTTTTTAACTGTCACACAGTCGATGGAGAAAACAGGCTAGGATGGTGTCACAGGGGGTAATGGGCGGGTGACTAGAATACCTGTGAGAAAATACGACTACTACAACTACTACTATTACTATTGCTGCTGTTGATGATAATATCAATAGTGGTTATTATAATGGTGATGATAATAATGATAATTGAGTAAACTTGTGTCCGTAGCGCCAGTGGTCGGTGCGATTTAACAAAAAGGCAATCATTTGTGACGTTGTTTCATTGGAGACACGTGCCAACACCTCTCCCACCCCTTGATGCTAGTTCCTCAACGCTCCTCCCCACCCTCTTCCCCTTCCACCCGCCTTGCCTTTTCAGAACCTGGTGATATCACCTGGCTTTCTTCCTCTTTTGTACTCCCCCGCGTCACTTCCACCCCCAACTCCTCGCACACACACACACACACACACACACACACACACACACACACACACACATACGCACGCACGCACGCGCGCGCGCACACACACACACACACACACACACACACACACACACACACACACACACACTGACTGACTGAAACCAATTTATTGTCAGATTAACTCAAGGTTGTACTCTCTCACACACACACAACACACACACACACACACACACACACACACACACACACACACACACACACACACAGAGAGAGAGAGAGAGAGAGAGAGAGAGAGAGAGAGAGAGAGAGAGAGAGAGAGAGAGAGATTCAGAGACCGCGTGGGCACTCCCGTTGTTTGATAACTCGCGCGGCAATGGCGGTCGGTATCAAACCTGCAAACGGCTTGGCTGTAGGCGAATAACAGAATTGTCGATTTTGTTTTGGTGCTCTACGAGACGAGGTATTTTTCATATATTAGACATCAAATGTTCTGGATCTACATGTTATATGATTTCTGCCTGTATGTAATGTAATTTCGTTGTTCTGTCATGTGGAACGTCTTTGGTCTTCGTCCTATCTATTGTTTAACTGATGTTACTACTTCCGAACGTCTGTTCATTCCCCCCACCCCACCCCCACCCCCCTTTCTTCTCAGTGCCTTCATGGTTCTTTATTCATTGATGCATCCGTCCTTCCCTTCTTTTTGTAAGTGGAATGAAAGTTCACAACATCCTGGAGGAAAGGACATTTGAGGTCCACGGAACTCATTCCTGCGCTAGCTTGCATTCTCTGAGTCTCCTGAAACATCTTTCCAAAGTTGTCAACATGTGAACACAGTTTTTCCGTAAGGATTTTCTGCACGATACCTTTCTACACCGTCCATCTTGGTCATCCTGTGAGCCAGTCTGCAGCACACCTCTCACCTAGAACTGACCTTGTACAGTGGGAACCATGCCAGAAGAAGGGTGGGGTGGGGTGGGAGCAGGACTCTTTTAGTGTAAGCTGTGTTCCAGTCTTCTTGCAATATGGTGGTCGTAATGTCCGTTTTATTTCGCTTTGTTGACTTTTTTTGTCTCCGTTGCTTCACTGTCGTTTTTTTTCCTCTTTGGCAATTCTTTCATGTGTGTTTTCAACTCTCTGCCAATTTTTGATTCGAATGCAGGGGAGAGAGAGGTTGGGTGGGTGAGGATCTTTCAATGTAAATCGTGTCCCTGTCTTCTAGAAATCCGGTGATAGTAATCTCTTATTTTGTGTCATTGTCTCTGACTTTCCTTTCTTTTTAAGTTTGGCTTTATATTTTTTTTCTCTCTCTGTACTGTTGCCGACCGCTTTTCTGTATGTGTGGTCTGTCCATCTCGCTATGGCATGGAAAGCTTTTCTTTCTTGATAAACTGTCCGATGAAAGGTCTTCCTTGTACTGTGGTGACCAGGTAGAGTCTACTCACTGGAACAGGCACTTGCTGGGCATTCTGCAGTGGTAGAGTCTACTCACTGGAACAGGCACTTGCTGGGCATTCTGCAGTGGTAGAGTCTACTCACTGGAACAGGCACTTGCTGGGCATTCTGCAGTGGTAGAGTCTACTCACTGGAACAGGCACTTGCTGGGCATTCTGCAGTGGTAGAGTCTACTCACTGGAACAGGCACTTGCTGGGCATTCTGCAGTGGTGTTCACTTACAGACATGTTGAGGGATCTTTGTTGCATTGGAACTTTCTCAATCGTGTTTTGTTTTATCGGGTTTTAAAGACAAATCCTAGCGAAATGGTCAGAGTGGTTGATGCACTTAACATGGCTTAGTTTTATTGGAGTGAAGGACTGCAGCATGGTGATTGACGTTTTGAATAATGTACCAGTGAACGGTATGCAACGGTATGAAGAAAGGTGGCAGAGTGGTTAAGACGTTCGCCTGCCAATCCAACGTGTGAGAGGTGCGTGGGTTCGAGCCCTGCCTTTTCTCGTCCTTTCTTTCCCAGTTTGAATGACAAATCGAACTGAACGTCAAGTCCATCGGATGGGGACTATAACCGAGTCTGACCCGTGTGCCTTCCTGGCCCCCTGCACACATTAAAGAACCCACGGCAGTTGAAAATCGAAAAGAGCAGGGGGTTCCCCGCTGCCCTGGCAAAATTGATGTAGATTGAAGATAGCCGCCTGGTGTTTCTTACCAAGCCACAAAAATTGTCACTTACTGTTATTGTGTGCCATCGTGTACCGGTGGAAATGGAGGACACGTATAAACATCGCATGTTTCATATGCCAGAAACTGGAGGAATAAATAAGATAAATGAAAATGAGTGACTGATATTTGAATGGTACGGGAAACTACAGAATGAGCGCCAGTAGGCTGCTCTTCGGCCGGCTCTACCTGGGTAGGCAGCCCGTTGAGTGAGCGAGGTAGTGTGTTTATTGTAAAGCGCTTAGAGCTTGGTCTGTGAGCGAGAATAGGCGCTATATGAATTCCCAATATAATGATAATATAAATCTCAGTTTTCCCTTGATGGGAGAGACTTCCTGGTTTTGTCGTTTGTTTGTTTGTGTTTTGCTTGTGTGTTTGCTTTCGTTTCGCTTGTATTTTACTGGTCGTGTTGACAGCCCTGAAACTGTGTGGTCTGCTTGAGCTGCACTGAAACCGACACGGTCCCTGCCCTTCTCTGATACTGCCATTTCAGTTTGGTTCGGACGATGTTTCCAGCTTTGAGCGATTCATTTCTCCTCAAAACACGAACGTTCTTCGCTTGGTGATTGTGGAACCGGAATGCCAAGACTTTGTTGTTCTTCACCACATATCCGGACGAGAACGGCTTGGCAAAGTCTTCCCTCGTTCGTATC
>CM031613.1:10423764-10510179 GCA_018398815.1 Conus ventricosus
ACCACCGCCCCATTCCGTCTCCATCCAGGGGCAATTTCTCGCTTTTCCACTGCAGTTGTCTTCTTTGAACATTTTATGGGTTTGAACTTGAGACCCTTCAGCTTCTCCCCCTCCTTCATTCTGTAGCCCTTCCATTACCGCTCTGTTACACATTAGTCCTGTTTCCATATTCTCCATTACCGCTCTGTCACACATTAGTCCTGTTTCCATATTCTCCATTACCGCTCTGTCACACATTAGTCCTGTTTCCATATTCTCCATTACCGCTCTG
This sequence comes from Conus ventricosus, assembly GCA_018398815.1. NCBI lineage: Eukaryota > Metazoa > Mollusca > Gastropoda > Neogastropoda > Conidae > Conus > Conus ventricosus. The sequence continues at coordinate 10,424,036 of CM031613.1, forward strand.
TTACACATTAGTCCTGTTTCCATATTCTCCATTACCGCTCTGTTACACATTAGTCCTGTTTCCATATTCTCCATTACCGCTCTGTTACACATTAGTCCTGTTTCCATATTCTCCATTACCGCTCTGTCACACATTAGTCCTGTTTCCATATTCTCCATTACCGCTCTGTCACACATTAGTCCTGTTTCCATATTCTCCATTACCGCTCTGTTACACATTAGTCCCGTTTCCATATTCTCCATTACCGCTCTGTCACACATTAGTCCTGTTTCCATATTCTCCATTACCGCTCTGTTAAACATTAGTCCCGTTTCCATATTCTCCATTACCGCTCTGTCACACATTAGTCCTGTTTCCATATTCTCCATTACTGCTCTGTTACACATTAGTCCCGTTTCCATATTCTCCATTACCGCTCTGTCACACATTAGTCCTGTTTCCATATTCTCCATTACCGCTCTGTTACACATTAGTCCCGTTTTCATATTCTCCATTACCGCTCTGTTACACATTAGTCCTGTTTCCATATTCTCCATTACCGCTCTGTTGCACATTAGTCCTGTTTCCACATTCTCCATTACCGCTCTGTTACACATTAGTCCTGTTTCCATATTCTCCATTACCGCTCTGTCACACATTAGTCCTGTTTCCATATTCTCCATTACCGCTCTGTTACACATTAGTCCCGTTTCCATATTCTCCATTGCTGTGTGTCACATCTGGTCTGTTGCCACTACACCTGCGACCTTTGAAGTCCTGCAGTCTCCCTCCTCCTGTTTTGTTCTTCTCTGCCACAGACAGTTCCTTTTTACACAGTAGACCTACTCTTTCTGCATCGCTACGAGCTTGCAACACCGTCATTTCCATTGTTACCCCCTGTGCTTTTTTTTTTTTTCCGGCGGTATTGAACAGCAGGATGGACGTACCATATCCAACTCCTCCTGTTCTCCCTTCCCTATCCAGCCAGTCTTTAATCATTCTTATGTCCTTCCCTCCACCATTCGTGCTCTAAGACTCCTTTCCTCCTCCAGAACATCATTCATCAGTTTCACATGGTTTTCTCCTCAGATCCATCGATCTTTGTTCTACTCTTCTTCACTCGTCAATCATCATCATGCTCACGTCCCCAGTTCCCGTTCCATATCTCGGTGATCATTTACTATTGTCATGTTGTGCCCCCGTCCTACACTCAGCATTTTTATGTTCTCTTCGTCTTATCGTGTCAACCCTTCATCATCAGCGCGTTCCCGTCTTCTCATTACGTCTGATTCTGTGCTGATTGTGCCCACTACTACTCTGTCGCCACTTGTCAGGCTGCTGATTCACGCACAGATATTCACACGTGCATGCATGAATACAGCCAATACTCCCTTACACAACATGCATCCGACTCCATACAAACCACAAGGCGCTAAATAACAGGTTTTAAAATTTCATTTCCCCCAGTGCCTCCTCTTCTCCCATTTTCATACACAGCACTGGTGGGGTTTATTTTTCCGTCTGTTCACAGGTCATATTTCGCTTTATAATCCTCCTGGGGTCAGTTCATCACAAATATCGCTACCTTCATTCCTCTTCCTTCAATCAACGTCTATGGTGGACATATACATATACTACACATCATAATTTAAGGGCCACTTCTTCCTTCCTCTCTAATTTTAAGTTGAAATAATTGACAATGTTTAGAATTGATTCTATGTTTATTTCATAATTTCCACACCTGTTTTGGAAAAAGAAATTAGCACAATGACCCATTATTGAACAGCACATGCATTTAAAGGAACATCCCCCCCCCCCCCCCCCCTTTTCAAGAAACAGAAAGTGTCAGATTTGGCCAATCTGTTTTCAATATCGCGTGTGTCCGCCCCGAGCCTGGATGCATGCTTCACAGCGCCGATGCATCGACCCCACAAGGGTACGGAGTGTGTCCTGAGGGATGGCCGCCCACTCGATCTGCAGGATGTCGACCAGCCTGGCCAGGGTGCCCGGTGGGGGGTGGTTGTCCCTGATGCGCCTCCCGAGCACATCCCAGAGGTGTTCAATTGGGTTCAGGTCAGGTGAGCACGCTGGCCAGGCCATACGGACGACTTCATGCTGCTCCAGGAAGTCGGTCACGAGGCGTGCTCGATGCGCAGGTGCATTGTCGTCCTGTAAGATGGCGCCTTGACCAAGGTCCACAAGCGCAGGCAGTGCCACGGCCGCCAGAACCTCGTCCCGGTACCGGACCCCGTTCAGGATGCCGTCAATGGGGAGCAGGGGGGTCCGGGTAACAAGGCTCATGCCACCCCACACCATCACCGACCCGCCGCCGTACCGGTTATGCTCTTGGACAGTGGCGTCAGCGAACCTCTCCCCTTGACGTCACCACACCCGAGCCCGGCCATCGTTAAAGGTCAGGGTGAACCTGGACTCATCCGAAAACAAGACCCGGGCCCACTGTTGCCTTGTCCAGGTCACGTGCTCCCTGGCCCAGGTCATGCGGCGCACTCTGTTGACTGGTGACAGCACGGGTCGGACGGCCGGTCTCCGTGACCTCAAGTTTGCCTCATGTAGCCGTCTTCTCACCATGCTGCAGCTGATGTTAGCACCTGTTGCGTCCCTCAGCTGACCCCTCAAGGTCACCGCAGTGAATGCCCTTTCCCTCAGGACGGAGAGGACAAGGTAGCGGTCTTGCTGTCTTGTCGTTACTCTGGGTCGACCCGTGTGACGCCTTTCCTGGACTGCTCCAGTGTCATTGAAGCGCTCCAGCAGTCTCTGGATTGTGGAATGCGACACTTCAAGTCGTCTAGCAACTTCCCGCTGCGCTAGGCCTTCATCAAGCAGAGCGAGGGCTCTCCCCCGCTGCTCATCCGTCATCCGTCTTGCAAGCATGGTTAAAACGAACCAAGAACGGGTCCTTTTTATCCTCGTCTGCGGGCAACTTTAGCTGGAGTAGTGTTCAAAAAGGGCTTGCCTTGCACGTGCAAAGCGAATTTTGTCGCTACCTTGCCTGCGTCGTCAGAGAGACCATGCTGAAAATTCGACAATTTCGTGTGGAAATTGTCTTCCTTGGGCCGCCCATTGCAAATCGCCAAATCCCCAAACACGTGCCAAAAGGAAACTGCAATGTTGTCTGAGCTCTTATCCATTCAGTTACGGCAACGAATTGGAGAAAAGAGTAAGAGAAAATAGGTTATTTCTCCTTTCAAAAATTGACTCAAAAACGTTCCTGGCCCTTCAATAATGATGTGTTTCCACCTACCCTTTTCGCCGAGTCTCCTCGGAGCATAACTCTATGGCGATCTCCAACTTCGCCTCTGCACGTTTGGACAGCATACCAACTATCTCTGGCTGTCTCTGGCTGTTCCTTCCGACATCTTTCTGGCAGGTGGTATGGCTCCCGTAGCTCACCCGACTCTCCCTCCAGTCACAGCCTCGTCTACTTCACTACCGCTACCATAACGGCGTAGTCTGTCTGAATCACTCCCTAGCAAAATACATGCGTTAGCATGTTACAGACTCATGTCTGTGTTAAATGGGCCTGACAGTCAGCGGCCTCTTTTCCATTCTATCAGGGCTGTTGCTCGAATCTCTCTTCACACTCACTTTTAGCTTTTTTACCCCATTTTTCTTAACACATCTCACATTCAAAACAAAGGAAGTGACCTGCCCTTTAAGAACGACAATCCTACGCCGTTTCCTTTTCACACATTTAACTCCCTTCGCTCGCGCTTAACCTTTCAACTACACAGGCGCTTAATTTTTTTATTTCCGTGTGCCTGACACCTGTGTTTATCAAGACCATCATTCTCACGCTCTACTCTTTCTTTCCCTTTCCTCGTCCGCCTTCCGTTCATCGGCGTCTCACCACCCTTCCATCTATCAAACATCTGTCCTGTGTTCTTGTCTTCCCCGCCAATTCAACATGCATCATCCTCATAGTCTCCTTCCGTCCGGCATTCATCACTCTGTCTCCTTCCGTCCGGCTTTCATCATTCTCAGTCTCCTTCCGTCCGGCATTCATCACTTTCAGTCTCCTTCCGTCCGGCATTCATCATTCTCAGTCTCCTTCCGTCCGGCATTCATCATTCTCAGTCTCCTTCCGTCCGGCATTCATCATTCTCAGTCTCCTTCTGTCCGGCATTCATCACTTTCAGTCTCCTTCCGTCCGGCATTCATCATTCTCAGTCTCCTTCCGTCCGGCATTCATCACTTTCAGTCTCCTTCCGTCCGGCATTCATCACTTTCAGTCTCCTTCCGTCCGGCATTCATCACTTTCTGTCTCCTTCCGTCCGGCATTCATCATTCTCAGTCTCCTTCTGTCCGGCATTCATCACTTTCAGTCTCCTTCCGTCCGGCATTCATCACTTTCAGTCTCCTTCCGTCCGGCATTCATCATTCTCGCATCTCCTCCCCGCCATGTCCGGTCTCCCTGTCCAAAATGCACGATGCTCGCCTTTTTACCCAGCCCGGCATCCTCATTTTCACCTTTCCCTCAGCAATGGATGTATTGTTCTCACCTTCTCCCACTGTCCAACGTTGGTCATTCTCACGTCCCGGGTCAGTATTTATCATTTTCACACACACGCACGCACGCACGCACGCACGCACACACACCGTCTCCCTTCACACACACGCACGCACGCACGCACGCACGCACGCACGCACGCACGCACGCACGCACACACACACACACACACACACGCACCTCCTGTCCAACACTGACCATTGGCATGTTTTACCCTACTGTTCAAGGACGTGAAAAGACAATATAAACCATTTGGAAGGAAAAACATTTTCAATCAACGTTGTGACTCAGATGGATGTTCAAAGAGGATTAAAGGTCTGTTCGTTAATACTTCAGCCTTTCAGATACAGCGAGGTCTGTCCGCAACTGTGATCTTATCAGAATGATTTTGAAATTACGTTGCTGATCTAACTGATTTTGCGGTTATTCTGACAGTGTTGAGGATTTCCTCTCACTAGAAGTGTGACGATTAGTGATCGTGTCACTTTGGCGTTAGCCACTCGCTACTGTGCCAGACTTTGTTGCAGATGGCATGTAATGCATCAGTTACGGCCTTTCTTCTGTATTCAAGTGTTGTGCAGGGATGTTGTCAAAGCTTGCAGCGTGGCCATACCACAGCCTTCACTGCTCTTCTGTTTCTTCGCAGAATGTAGGAAGAGCATCTCCATTTAATGAATCCTGAACTGTTAGCATATTTAGATCTCTTTTGCTCTGTTTGCTGTAGAATTCAAAACGAAGTTCTATCTTCTTATGACGTTTCCTTTCTGTGCGAGACACTCGACGTCTTTGTCCTGAGTGGTGATGACTGATTTGCGTTGGCCAATTTATCACAGATGTAAAGGCTTTTTGTGTCGTTGTTATACAGGTGTTTCACGAACTTGTCGCACTTTTATTTTCATCCCGTTTAACTTTCACCATTAGCATGCTCTTCTCGCCTCATTCAATCCATCATTCATTTTAATTAAGTTTCAACTCTTCATTCCTCCTCGTCAGACACCTCACTTGCGTTCTCCTTTTTATTTCATCCCGTCTGCCGCCACGTTCTCCTATTTTTCACTCCGTCCGTCATTTACCATGCTTAGAGTTCTACCATTAAATCATTCATTATTTTCGATTTTCTTCCATCAATCACATCAGTCTCATGATCTGTTCTTTTTGTCCCAGGTCTGTCATTCGTTATTGTTCTGGCGTTCTCTCTTCCAAGCTGGTATATTCATTCATTCTTCTCCAGTCGTCATCTCATCTCGATTGTCATTGTTCGTGACCACGTTCTCTTCTATTTCCCCAGTCTACCGTTCATCGGTTCTACGTTCTGCACATTCGATCCTGTCTGTCATTCATTGTTCTCGCGTTCTTCTCGTGCCATCTCGCCTCTCATTCATCATCCTCACTGTGTCTTTCTCGCAGTCTCGTTCCTCCTCCTCCTCCTCCTCCTCCTCCATCTCATCATCATCATCATCAACATCATCATCATCATCATCATCTCTCTCTTTCTCTCTTGAAAAGAGAGACAGACAGACAGACAGACAGTGACAATGACAAATGTTTTATTGTCCATTCAGCAGTGAAGCCCTTTAGACAAGGGGGCATGTTGGAACACAACTCGGTCAAATCGGTAGCTCGCTTCACCCCTCCCGCCACCCCTCGACCACAACGCACTCCTCCGACAGCTTCCTCCCTCCTTCGCCCCTCCCCCCCCCCCCCCCCCAGCCCCTCCTTACCCCCATACCTCGACCTCTTACCCCCATACCCCGACCTCTTACCCCCATACCCTGGCCTCTTACCCCCATACCCCGACCCTTTACTCATGCACCCTCTTGTGCACGTACAGACGCTCGACAGCGGATCATCTTGACAAATATTTCAGTGATTAATGATGTCACCAGATGTTTCTTTCAGTTGTCATTTTTCTGATGTTCATAGCCAGTGATATGAACTTTTTCTACATCTTGTAATACGTTTTCATTGTCACTCGACAAAACATTTGCGATACGATTTCGGTCCGCAGTATAAGAATCCCGTCGGGTACAGTGCTTTACTTTCGGATATCTGCAGAACAAGAAATGAAATTCGTTTTCCGTTTTTTTTTTTTTTAAGCAGGACATTTACCATCAGCCTGTTTGTTTTTTTTAATGAAGAAACCATCGCTTGCAGTTACTAAGGCCACAGAATCTTCGACGTAATCTTATAAAGTTATCTGAGTGCAGTTTATTTGTAATTATATCTTTCTTGCGAGAAAATGTTCTTAAAAGAATAATACCATTTACATTTATTATCGTTTTCCAATTCTGAATTCCAGTTTTGCATATTACCCGAAATAAGTCTGTCGTTCTAAGGGGGGGGGGAGAGAGAGAAGAAGACAGAGAGAGAGAGGAAAGAGAGAGAGAGAGAGAGAGAGAGAGAGAGAAGGAAGTGAAGCGAAGAATAAAGAAATAGCCAACACATGACTTTAAAAATGCACATGGCTTAAGATAGAAAATAGAATCAAAAATCAGATGTGAAGGGAAATTATTTTTCAGCGCATCTTTGAAGATCATTTCTATACTTGTTTCACATATTGCTTAACCTTTTTTATTCGTCCGATTATGTTTCCTTTTTATTTTCTGTCATATTTTGCCCTTTTCTAGTTTATTTAAACCCAAAAGTGTTTCCCCCCTTCTAATTATTATGACTGATCTCCGTCTAAATTCAAATAACTACATGGATACACGCATGTGTACACATATCATGTACATATACGGCTACGTTCACACACAAGGCTACACACACACACACACACACACACACACACACACACACACACACACACACACACACACACACACACACACACACACATCCAAGCCCCCATGCCCGCGCAAAACAGGCTCACAACACACACGGATGCACTTAAATATGTGCGCGCGTACACACACACGCACGCACACAAACACACACCCCACACACACACACACACACACACCCCACACACACACACAAAACACACACACCACAAAACACACACACACAAAACACACCAACGAGTGCGCGCACACACACGCATACGTATGCGTTTGGAATTATTTTTTGGACACAAAATCGAACCAAAGGGTTTAGACATTGATTTTCCAAGAAATTCGAAACTGACGGATTACCCCTGTGCGTGTGTGTGTTGTGCGTGTGTGTGTGCGTGTGCTGTGTTGTGTGTGATGTTATTACGGAAGAGATTGCTTTAAACAATAGTGTCATAAGCATTTACACTCAAAATTAAAAAAGATATTGCTTTAAAGTTTTGGACCTGTTTTTGTGTGTGCGCGCGCGCACGCACACACACACACACACACACAACACACACACACACACCACACACACACACCACACACACACGGACGGTGAACTCAGGCTCACGCTACCGATCGACGCACTTTGTACGAGCTCCTACAATTATTCATCTCTTTTGATTTTTGTGGTGTTTAATTGACCTTATTCAGCAAATGACCTGTTCATTGGAGACCAAACCGACAAAATGTTGGCGTGTTCGCTGGGGTTTTTTGTCCAACATTTTGTACAAAAAGGAAACCCAAAAGTGTTTGGACGACCGAGAAAGCTAGGCAGCACAACGCCGGCCATGAAGTTCACCGTGTTGTGCATTGTCACAGCATTACTTCTCCGTGCAGGTGTTGAACCCAACCCGGGGCCTACCAAAGGTGACAAGTCAAGGAAAAACCAGAACGGCGAGCGTCAACCGAAGTTTTTTCTTCTGACGAATCCGGGACTGCAATGGGAAAAAACAAGAATCCATCGCTGATGTGATGAATATGCTAAAGACATGTCTGTGAAAATAAATTCTGTGGCAGCAAAATAGATGCACTCGGTGACAAGATGCAGAAAACAGTTGGATTCGGTTGATGAAGGAAAACAGGGAGCTGAAAGACAGAGTTGAGCGACTGGAAGACAAACTATAGATGACATAAAAGGGAAGGAGCAGGCGAAATAACCTGCTTTTCCACGGAATCTCAACCCCGATGGACGTCAAGAAAACTTGGACTGACTGTGAAGAAGGGGGAAAGGGGTGTGATCAAAGACAAGCGGGGCATTGAAGATGACATGAAATCAAAACGTGCACATCGTCTTTCGTGGTGGTAAAACTCCGCAACCGATCATTGCCCGTTTCAGTCGCTCAGACAGAAAAGAAGGTTCTGTTCGAAGGGTCATAAGTTGAAGGATACTGGCGTCTCGTGTCGGAGGACTTTACCCCTCGTGTGAGAGAAAAGCGACGGCGACTACTACCGTTCCTCGGAGACGCCAAGAACGCCAACAAGAGGAGAGAACAGGGAAATACCAATCCTGGGCCACTTCCGCCCTCACCCAGTTTCGGGCGAAAGAACCCCAGGATTGGTATTTCCCTGTTCTCTGAAAAGTAAGACTTCAATAACCAAAAAATAACGATTATCTACAAACAAACATACTGTGTGGGGTTATCCGTTTTCAATACTAATTACAAAACTTTTCAGATTTCAGTTTTTTGTTTAATCCTATGTTTTCCTGATAAATTTTAAATAACATCATTTTCGGCAACTTTCTTCAAATGGGGTCTCTGTCTTTCATGTGAAATAAAACTACAGTCTTTAACTGTTCTCTAAAGTCTTTTAAAACCGAGTTATATTTCTGGCATAAAATCCACACACTTATCCCAGCTGTCTTCCACTGAAAGCCAGTTTTGACAAAGTGTTTCTCTTTTTAACTATGTCTCTTTCTCCCGAACAGTCATCTATAATAAATAGTGTCGCGTTCCTTCAAACAGTCTATAAAACTGTTCTAAACACTCACTCAGTTTATTGCAGGATTAACTAAATATATGTCATCATCTGTCCATATAAACCTTCTATTATGATATGCTTTGTTCCATTTAAGTGTTGGGCAGAAAAACTACAATATGTTTAAAAAATTATAGCGATAAACTGTTGTAATAGGTCGGGGATAAATATTGTTTTCCACACCCATTCTGCCCACAAATTAATGAGCAATGAGGAGTTTTTGCCATAAAGTTTAACTGCTCCATATTTTTATAACAGAGTTTAATCTAATCCAGTTATTATTTTTATCATACTCTCCGTCAAAACTTGTTCAGTATAATAAAACCCAAAAGGCCTAAATGTGTAAGATTAATCCAATTCAGTTCTGTAAGATTGTTTCTATTTAAGTCAACATTGTTTTTGTTGCTTGTTGTTATGTCTTAATATCCTCGCCATTGTAAAGAACGACGATGGTAACGTTAAGACTTTTTAACGTCTAAGTTTTCCCAGCTAATATTAATTCCTTTTATAAGGTCGTCACTAACGCCCACAACCCCATCCCTCTCCACATCTTTAAAGACAGAAATTTCAAATATCATTGTGAACGTGTCTCCTAATTTTCTGCTTGGAAAGAACTGTAATTTTGTAGAAGCTTTTTTTAATACTGTTTTTTTTCTGTGGAGGATGTACTGCTTTTTCCCATACGGCGTTATTTCAATTTCTTTCCGACTATTGCGTCCGGCATAAGACTTACATGTAAAGGGCCAGAGTTGAATGCTTTTCTGAAACTTTTTTGACGGCTAAAATATGTAAATGGGCTTATGAATTCAAATTTATGTCCCATTCTAAATATGGTCTAAGTGCCATTGAGGTCAGTTTTCGAACTATTTTATATTCATACGGGCCCAACATTATTTGCCTCTAGATTGCGCAGTTGTTCTAGTTTAGGAAACTTTTGCTGTCGCCAACCTCTTTGCGTTTAAAAATCACCATTTTAGTGTACTCAAAACCCATACAAAGCGCCTATCTCACCGTTCTGTTCAAGTCCGCAACGTCTGCAAGGTTTTTTAAATTCTAAAGTTATACACCTCACAGAGCTAATGAAACTCCCGATTCTTCTGGCCCCCGGACATTATTTTTTAGTAACTATTTTTTTATTTCCAAAACAATGTGCAGGTTATCACATTTTACGACTTCCCCGTTTTGTCTTTGATCTTTATATTTAAATGATCCGACCCTCCCACAAACTAATCTTTTTAAAACTGTAAATTAGGGAATTGTATAATTTCATAATCGCAATATGCAGCTTTCCCTGACGGCAGAGCTCTTAAAAACAGTTGAGGGCCTTCCATCATAAAAGTTTTCATCAGTGCTCAGCTCATCCAAATGAACATAGAGTAATGAATGTAATGCAAGATCGAGCGGACTTTCCCCCTCATAAGTGTTTTGTTTGGTGTAACTCTAAATCTATAATTGTTAGCTGTAAAGCCTAACATTTTAGCTAGCTCTTTATCCAAAATAGTAACCTCTTCTTCTTAAAGGCTTGAATGTTAACATTGTTTTTAGATTTGATTGTTAAGTTTGAGAGTAATGTCAAAGTTACTCATTGCTTCTTTTAGTGAGCAAAAACCGTAATAACCATCAGCTATTGTTAACTGGCTAACTTTGGCCCTGTTTTGTCAACTTTTAGAACCGTATTATTCTCCTTGGCTTCGCTTATATTAAACCATACGACTTTGTAAAATATTTCATGAAGCGCAACCATTTTGACCCCGCAATTGTTATCAATAGCATGTTCTAAAAACGAAGGACGGTCTTGGGTTGTTATTGTTACAAACATTTTTTTAAACGAAATAAAAATGTGCATTCAAATATACTGGTGAAAAATATTCTGTTGGGCCGCACACAATCTTAAAATATAGCAACTGATACTCTTGACTTTGCTGTGACCCGACTTGCCTCTTTCATAAAAAGGTGAGTACTCCATTGAACAGCTACCCTTAACCCCCCCTATTGAAAACGACCACATCAAGAAAGCGTGGTTTAGTCATCCGATGCAGTTTTATCAGAACCAGTTAAACTTTGCTGTGTTTTGCGCATCAACTGGGTGTGGAGTGTCGTATGCTGATCATTTAAATAACCATGACCCTTTTGGTGAGGTCAGTGTACAGATTTCATTTTATACACCTTCAGACGTATTTTGACTGAAACTGCAAGCTCCATTACCAAATGACAAACCATTTAATCCACTCAGCAACGGGAATAGACTTTAAAGGCTTTTGAAAGGATCTGTAACGAATTCAATTTTAACATCAAGACAGGCTTTAGACAAAAGTTGGATCATAATCATGGCCTAGGCGACCTTTATTTTCGGGGCACGCACAGAAAGTATACTATGACGGGCACCCTCCTTTCAAATCTTTTTTTTTTGGGCACAACTGTTGAGCCCGGGCCCCTACAGCAAGAGCATTAAAACAGCATGGACAACATTTATCTTAGACACTTCTAAGGGCCTAACTAGGGCGGGAATAGAACGAATAAACACTCTATTCGTACTTACGTTTGGTGTTTGCTAGGGTCGCAAGCACAGGCAAGATCGAGCATAACTAATCCTTCTATGGCTTTGACGCACAAAAACAATACTTAGCAAATTTAGGGACGCCATTAATTCTACAGTTGATTTGCCTTCAAGTATTCAAAGGTACCAAAATGTTTTACAATACGCAAGATCGAAGTAGACTTTGCTTTTTGGCACTGGTTTATACATCCCTGCCTTCTGACCTCAGACTCCAGATGGGTACAATAATAAACTATAATAATAAAATTTTCTTAAGCAGGCAATGAACAGAAGGTTGGGAAAAACGACATAAATTCTGAGCAGTAATATTACAAACAATAAAAAAACGCCCAAGATAAAGTCATCTAATTCCCGAAGTCCAAACCCCCAAAGTCATTGAAGACTCAGCAAAGCTCGCGGACTCTGTTCGCGATGACCATGAATATGAAAAGACAGCGCTTGTCTTGGATTAACGGCATAGGATTACTTGGTCTTTATCTTACTAAATAGAAACCCCAACTATTACGAGAACTAATGTCCATAAGTGCTCGGCCATAAACCCAACTACTTTGCTTGCAGTAGACAAAAGCCAGCTGACAATACTCCCCAATATTCCTGGTAAAGCGTCCACGGCTTTACCAGTTTAATTTTTTTAAAAAACCCGCAAGATGATCAAGCTGTTTTTTTACCCATAAATTTTTCAGGTGGGGGCGATGGCGGGGGGGGGTATGAACTTTGGCCACCGCCCTGTAATAGCCAACCACCAATGTACTTATTGCAAACCAAGGCAGTTATAACGCTGCTAATGTGACTCCTTGCTCTCTAAACAGTGTTCGTATTCGTTCTGCTAGTGTTGTGTCTTCATATAAAAATTTTTTCGATAGTTTCTCTTATTCTATTCACTTGAGTTCGTAATTGGTCTCGGTTAGTAGTCAGCGCTTCTAGTCTTGCTGATCTTTTTTTGTTCAAGATCTTTTAGTCTTTGTCTTATTCTTTTTTAATATCAGCCCTAAGTTGGCGTCACAGCCTCAACGAGTTTTTCTTTTTCTTTTTTATATGCTCATCTAGTTCACCTAGTTTTGCTAAATTGTTTGGTTAATTCGCCCCTGATGCTTCTCCAAAGCATGATCAAGGGCCGCTATTTCTCGCATGGCAGCGGGGAGTCGTGTATAGTCTTTAATGCTGTTTCTTCTGAAAAAACTGGTTTCTGCTTCTATTGCATTTATTTTTTCCATCGCCGATTGATTTAATTCTTCAAGTTCCATGTTTTGTATTTGGTTAGCTGTTGGGAGTTCCTGCAGGGGTGTTTTGAAGTTTAGAACTGCCTCCGCCCTTAATTTCGGTCTAACAAGACCAAGGCGATTTTTATCTTTCACACTGAGTCTTTTTATAATTGTACTCTTGGGTAAAAACTTTGATGGGTCTGGTTAGTTGTAAGCCGAACAAGTTGTCCTTGGTCGTTTTTTACAGACAAATGACCATCTTCTAATTCAAAATCATTTGGGTCTATAAATTCGGAGGTTCTTGACCTAAACTTTTTTAAAATGCTTCGACCGTACTTTCTGTTTAAAATTTACGCCGCATTTAGAGCGTTGAGCGATGCTGTGTCAAAGGGATCATTTCACTCATGTCGTCTCCAAGATCAAAAACACATAATCTTCTGCATCTTCAATGCCTGCCCTGGTTTTAAATAATTAAATTTAATTTTTTATTTTGTTTATAAAAAAATTCCAAGCACATGGCTCGATTCTTGACCCGCAAAGAAGACTGAAAAACCCTTTGGCGTGAAGGAAATAAGCGGACTATTACTGTTCCAAATAATCCATCTACTATTGATTTCCGATCAAATTCTTACTGTCAAATTTCCAGACCTAGGAGCAAATGACGTGATTGTGCCAGGGTCTGCGCGTCTTACTTTCAAAATAGCGCTCGCTTCAAAAAAACAGACCCAAACGGACAGTTGTACAGAATCTGGGACGGCAATCTTAAGAAAATTTCTATAAAACTTGAGGGCAAGAAATATTTTCTTTACACAATGCAGACATATTTTTAACCTATTCTGATCTATGGCTAACCGGACTGAAAGGGGTGACTTTGCGTTTCAAGGAATAGAAATGAAGAACATAAAACATAGAATAGGTGCCGCAGATACTAAAGACGGCAAAAAAATATGCGGCTGTAAATTTGCGTTTGGAAATCGCTTTTCCATTCCCTTAGATTTTGAGTTGTTAAAAGCGCATGCGCCATACTTTCAAGGAGCATTAAAAGACAGATTGTCTATGAACTAACTTTTAATGAATACAAACGGGTTATCAAATCATCAGACACCGAAGCAAAGTACAGCATTTTGACATCTCGTAGAGTTTGACGTTGTTAGCAACCCTAATTTAGCAAGGTGATTGAGCAACAATATCAGTCAAAATAGCAATATATTACGAAAGAGTGATTCATCATACAACATAAACCCAAAAGCGGGCAGACACTATATGGAATTTTAGTTTTAGTGGCCGCGCAAGATCGCTTAAAGGTATTTTATTGCTGTGGTGAAGATGAAGAACCATTCAAAAAGGAAGTGAAAAGTTTTTTAATCCAAAAAATAACGAAAGTACAATGCTCGATTGAGGGCAGTCCTAACCAAATCTATGCTAGCGGCTTAAACTATCATCATTTGACGAATAAGAAACTGGTTTGGAGGTGGGAGGTGTAGAAATCCAACGTTGACCTTGTGGCTAAAGATTCTACACCTTCACAGTGTAAGACTTGATGATTAATTAACAACCCAAAATACGGTTTATGGATTGACCTAAGGTCAACGGAGGATAATCAAGCTACATGGAAGCGGGAAAAACTGTGAGAGACGTAATAAACATTCAAATTGATAAAGAAGAAGAAGCCGATAAACCGCTTAATGTACATTTGTTTTTAATATATGATGCGCAGCTGAATTTGAAAATAACAGATTAAAAGATATACAATTTCTAAATTATTTTTATTTTATAAAAAGCATGTCTGTTAAACATTATCCAATGTGCCTACAGCGCCGCCAAGAGAAGAGATAGCAGGCAATTCTGCTGTTATAGAAACCCCTGAAGTAAAAACTTCAGATTAAAAAAACATTACACAAATGCAACAAAAACTAGAGCAGGACCTTTCAAAATACAGCAAACCAAACGAAGGTATTCTGCTGCCTTAATGCGTTACATATGTTAATACTGGACATCGACTATAAGTGCTCTATCAGCAGGGAAAAAGTGTAGGCCTCTTAGCAACGGGCATAGGCGCACCCGCAGCTTTACCTCTAGGAGGTTTGTCTTTAGCTCTCGGCCTGTGTTCATTAGCTGTAAGTGCGGCTGGCAAAAAATTAAAAACTAAACTCCAAAAGCACACAGCTATGGTTCAAAATAATAACGGCTAAACTTGCTCGTTCAAAATGACAATAAATAAAGCGCTTGTTGACTCAAACATCACGGATGAAGAATTTAATCGTTACAGGCCGAATTTGATGACTACAAAAGACAAAAGTTTGATCTTCAAAGAAAGGCGGGGACAAGTTTTTCTCAACAGCCAGACGCCGAGCAGATAAAAAGGAATGCTTAAAAAAGTAAACGAAACATTAAACTTGTTCTAAACAGCTCACATTAAAAATGCCAAGGGTTTATACTTTAGTTTATGAGTCCAAGCGCAAAAAGACCGTTGATATTGGTTCTGATTAAGTTTTTTTTTTTAATTTAAATAAATATTTTGGCTTAGAAAAGAAAGACAGCATGGCTAAGATATTATGGACAAGACGAATTGTTTGAAGGAATGCTCGAGAGAGAGCGTTTATCAAGAGCACTGAATGATAAATTTATTTAGAAGTCATTGACCCAACAAAGTACAGGCAAGCGTTGTACATGCAATTTCTCAAGTTCCAAGTAAACTAACAATAGACCCGCCAGTTAAAGTAATGTTAGCTGTTTTAATCGACTAATAACAATAAATGAAGAAAATCTAGAAGTCTGGGTCTCAACTAAACAACAGACTATTCTTTCTCATAACGACTTAACACCCGGTTGGGCAGACGAACTGCTTACACAGTTTGACGCTGCCGCTGAAGAAGCTAAAATGAGAGGCTCTGGTTGGGGCCAGAGGGCGAAGTCCTAGAGATTAATTAAACAGGCTAAGTATGCGCCGATTGTAGGCAGGCTTACATTCCACTACCTCCAGCATTAGTGGGAAAAAAAGCAGTTTTAAACAAAAGAATACAGACAACAAATGTTTTATGTGGTGGTTCTTGCAAGGCTGCATCATGTCCGCGACCACGCAGAGAGAGTGACTAACTATCGGGAATACACCAAAGATCTTAACTTCAATGGAATATCCTTTCCTGTTAGTGTAGACCAAATTGATCAGTTTGAAGAACAAAACAAACCCAAAAACTGTTAATGTATACACATGGGATGAGAAACAAATCTACAGCCGATTAAAGTGTCCAAGAACAGTCCAACAATTTGGGGAGCCAGACAAAATTCATGTTGACTTATTTCTGATGCTTTCGCCAGCGGGCTACCACATTACACATTGATACGAACAATGAGTAGACTAAAGCAGCATACTTCAAAAGATGGGCACAAACAAGAATTCTGCAGAAAATGTTTAACAAGAATGCCATCTGTGCAAGCCGCGAGTGAACATATAAAAAATTGTAAAAGTTCTGTAGACTGTAATACAGAACTAATTTCGCCCCCGCCAGGACTAAAGTTAGTTTAAGAACTGGAAAAAACTGCAACATTCTCCATACGTTGTTTACGCAGACTTTGAGTCGTTTTTTGTTCCTTTTTGAAGGGCCAGCGCCACAAAAACTTCGAAAAAACAGTCTTAAAAGAGTAATCATCAGATTTTGTTCATTTTCTTTCATTGTTTTTAGGTCGGATGGCGCTCATTAAAAGCCAGAATTATATAAGGGGCCAAATGCGGCTAGAAGATTTTTACAGCGCATGCAGCAAGTGCGTAATGATTGTTCAATAATCTGAATTTATCTGAATTTATGATGACGTTCTGAAGACCAACAACAGTATGCCCCTGCCACTCACTGTTGGATTTGTGGTTTAGGCCTCTCATCAGACGCAGCGAATCCAACAGTAAAAGCCATGATCACATTAGTGGAAAGTTCAGAGGAGCGGCGCATAACAAATGCAATCTTCAACTAAAGTTTGAACCAAAGACATGGAAGCTGCCCATCTTCTTTCATAACTTGCGAGGTTACGACTCTCATCTTATATTGCAAGCAGTAACCAACGCCTTCAGGGTAGCATGCATTGCACAGTCACAGAAAAGTACATGTGCTTTAATCTAAATAACATGTCTTTTTAATGACTCTATGCAACACATGATGGGGTCATTAGAGTCACTGGCTATGTCCTTAAAGTCCTGCCCAATAACAGAAAAAATATTTTGACCCAACTCTCGTTAGAAAGGGCGTTTATCCTTATGAGTACATGAACAGTTGGGAAAGGTTTGACGAAGATACCTTCCTCCTAAAGGCGCGTTCTTTTCTTAGTCTTAGAGGAAAGGACATTAGCGACTCCGATTACCAGCATGCTCAAGATGCGTGGCAGAAGTTGAGTGTAAACGATGGGAGACTATCATGGGCTCCTACTTGATGGCCGATGTATGTTTGTTGGCGGACGTCTTTGAAAATTATAGAAAGACCTGCATGAAACATTACAGCCTGGATCCTGCGCATTATATTTCTGCGCCCGGGATGAGCTGGGACGCTTTCTTAAAGTTTTCTGGAATAAAAATGATTTATTGTCTAACCTGCCAATGATTAGATGATTGAAAACGGATTGCGTGGAGGAATTAGTATGGCGTCGCACCATTACTGTAAAGCAAACAACAATACTTGGACGACTATGATCCGAGTAAAAAGGGCTAACTATCTCATGTATTTAGATGCAAACAATCTGTATGGATGGGCAATGGCGCAATCACTTCCATTACGCAACTTCAAAATGTACACAGGTACGAATAATATTCAAAAGGCATTAAGTGGTTGGGCAGTTTAACGCCTGATCAACAGCGTGGTTTCATTCTAGAAGTTGACTTAGAATATCCTCATGAACTCCATGACCTGCATAATGACTACCCATTAGCAGCAGAAAGTCTAAAGATGGATCCAAGAGAACCACCTAAACTTGTGCCTAATCTTCGCGGCAAAAAAATTATGTCTGTCATTACAGACTTCTACAATTTTATTTAAGACATGGTTGAAGTTGACAGCAGTTCATCGCATAATTGCTTTTGATCAAGAACAGTTCATGAAACCATACATCATGAAAACATGATCTCAGAACTAAATCCACGAAGCTTCAGAAAAAGACTTTTTCAAGTTGATGAACAACAGCTGTTTTGGAAAGACTATGGAGATCCGCAAAAGCGTAAAAAAATGTCTTTTGGTTCCCGAGGAACGAAGCAATTAACAAAATAAAAACCCAATTTATAGGACTTCAAAAGATTTCAGACCAGTTTTTTGGCAAAATGATGAAAAAAAAGAAAGTCAAATAGAAAAACCTGTATTTTTGGTTTCTGTTTTAGAATTATAAAAGCTTTTGATGTTAGATTTTCTTTTTGACTACTTTAAGCCCTTACCCTGATCCAGATACTTTCACGATACAGACGTTTGTTATAGATATCCCCATGAAGCATCTATAAAGACGGGAAAAGGAAGTAGCAAAAGAATGGGGATGGTATGATAAAATTGATTACCCAAAAGATTCGCCTTTGCTTTAAATTACTAACAAGAAGGTTTTAGGAAAGATAAGGGATGAATTATCTGGAAAGGTGACAAGGAGTAGGGGGGGGTTTAAAGGTCAAAAATGTACGTATTTCGGCCAGGAGAAAATCATTAAAAAGAAAAGGGGAATACTCCAGCTTTTGTGCATCAAAAATATCACAGAAACTACAAAAACTTTGTTTGAATAAGATTTTCATCATGAAAAGTAAAACTGCGATCTAAAACAAGAGATCAAAAACTTTTAAAAAAAGAAATCGTTAGACAGAAAAAAACACAAAAAGTGTGTTTGTTTAATCCAGAGTTTTCATATGCAATCGGGGCCCGGGAGGACCCCCTAAAAAGGGGTTTTTATATTTTTCATCAAATTTTTTTTAAGAATCAATCATAGCTTCATCCAATTCATTTAAATCTTTTCTCATGTTTGCTTGACGCGTTCGATTTTTTTTATTATTTCAAGATATTCTTTTTCCCAATTTGGGGTTTGAGTTGTAGGTGATCTGGATGATTTAGCATGCATTGATTAATCCTCGAAAATGTTTCCTTAATAGCATTACACGCCTGAAATGATTCCCGTATCATTTTCAAGGTCTCTTCCTTACCATTCTTGTTTCGTTCTGCGCTTCCTTCTGGCCTTCCATTTTAAACCAAAGTAGTTTACGTAAATTAATTAAAGCGGAACTGTGTCAGGGGGATTATCTGCATTCTTCCTTCACAAAAGATCTTTGAGGAGCTGGTTGTTTTGTTGTGTCAGTTTCTCGTAAATAATACACGGCGGATTCATCTTTACAATTCTTTTTATTCATATGGTCAACACTCCAAACTGGATCGGTTGCCCTGATGCGAGTGTCCCCTTCTGCTTCCCCCGGTAAATAAAGGTACCTTACTTTTAAACCAAACGGTAATAGTTTGCTGGGTGTACTGGAGTCTTCAGCAACATTTATTGTTTTTCTTTTGATTGCTTGTACTGGTTTTAGTCCTTTAAATTCTTCATTATTCATTGCGCGCAAAACTGAGGGCAGTCTTCTAACCCATTCTGTGTTGCGAGAGTTGTCAATAAGCTCTCTGTGATACTGGTAGGAGAAAAGTCTTTCGGCTAACTGTTTGTTAAAGTTTTCAACTAAAGCCTGTGATCTGTGAACTCCCGGAATGCCTCTTCTAATAGTAACTCTGTGTTTTAACAATAATTGATTCACTTGGCCTTTAAATTCTTTTCCATCATCAACTTGAATCAATGCGAGGGAAAGTTAGTGGGCCTCGTTGGTATATCAGTTGTATGGCAACAGCAACAGCAGAAGCACTCTTTTGTGTTAATGGCTCCGCATCTTTGTATCTTGAAGCCATGTCAATGACTGTGAGTGGCCGTACTTAAATCTTTTTCGTCTAATCGTATCAGAGGTAAATATAGAAGATCCATTTGATGGGTGTCGTTTGGAGTTGTATTCACAAAGTGCGGTCTCTGTATTCGTCTAGGTGCAGGTAAATAAATTTGCCAAATCGCTTGTTTAGATAACCATTCCTTCGCTGTTTGTTCACTGACTCCCGCCGCTTGGCTTAGCTTTTTAATTGCTGTTATTCCCTTCCAATATCCTTTTGGCGAATAATAGATTTTGTTCATTTTTTACTCAGCCAATATTATGCGCAACCAAATACACGACAGTCATACCAAAGGCAATAAACGCGATTTCTTGCATCTTTTGTTTTTCTGATGGTTGATAAAAGTCACTGAATTTTGGTGAGGGCAATGTCTGGACCGGTTTGCCTGTTACTAGATAATATTGTTTTATTGCTTGATCAACATCTTTAAATATGAAGCTGCATGCCCCTGTTTTTTCAGTGTGTCATTAATAAATCTAACTGCTCAAGTCTCTGCTTTTCATAGGCGTCTTGTGCAGCTGCTAGTGCTCCATAGCTTTGTTATGTCTTTTTATCTCGCCGTCATCCCGTAGTTTACTAAATGCGAAATTACTTCCGCTAAAAGCAAGCGCATTCACCACACGCGCCACCTATCATCATTACGAGTGAAGCCATTTTTTATAAATGTATTTTTTATTTACATATTTATACTGTCTGGAATTATTCCTTGCTTGACTAGAAAATCTTTCGTGGCAACCGAAGCTGCAATGATAGCAATCAGCTTTGCTGAATCCTCAAAGTCTAGTTTGCCAAGATCTGCTGTTTAATTCTTAACAAGCTTTTACCAAGCATTGAGTATCCTACACTATAGCCCTCCAATAACAGCAGAATGGTATACAAGGTTGGTAACAGTTTTTCCGGTGCTCATTTTTAGAAAATAAAATAATTATAATTATTAAAAAACATGAACAGTGGTGATCTCCTACAGCTACAAGGCGGCCTAAACCTTCCTGAACTTATGAATGACCAAGTTGATGACCAAGCTATTATGCCCAAAAAGGAGAGGCTGTATTCTTTGGCAGCATGTGGGAAAACAAAACAGTTCCTCGGAACTGAATTCAGCATTGAACAGATTCAACAGATTTCGCCGCAAGACATTATAAAGTATCATAACAGGTATGAAGCGCAGCTGGGGTCTAGAATGGTGAAAAGCTTGGGCAAACAGTTCTTAGTTTGTACACTAAAACTAGTCAGTAGATTTGCTCCCATTGATTCTGAACAAGATCTTACGTATGATTTAACGCAAGATCCAGTTTTAACAAAGTCATTAGAGTCTCTAGGGTGTGATTTATACTATAGATTTGGAAACACTGTTATCGCCATTAATCATGGATTAATAACTTTTAATCATATAGATTTTGTTTCCCTTCAAAAATGAGCGAGCTGGAAAATCAGCAGAACCAGAAAACACTGAATCAGGTGGAGAAAGTACCAAGCCAGAAATCAGCAGAAAAACGCTGAATATCAGGTGAAACCATTAAAAATCCTGGGCGTGTTGAAGCAGGAAAAAAATTAGCAGAGTGGAACAGACAAAAAAATTAATGTTACAGAATATGAACTCATCATGAAACATAACGCCGCCAACGCCAGAACAAGTTGATTCAATGCCGGCTATAAAAACTCCATGTGATACAAGGGCCCCAAAGTCTTCATGGAATATGAACTTAAAACTGTTGCCATTTTTGGCGCCATGCTGCTGTTGGGGCAGTTATTACGGCTATAAAATATATACACGATGGCAACAGAAACAAAAGCAATCAAAAAAATCTGAACCACTAAATACAGAAGGCAACAGCACGCCAAAACCGCCAACAACAAAGCATCATTTTGATCCATTTATAATGCAATAATATTTTTAATTTTTTATAAAAATAGATCATGGCGTATTATAAAATGATAAAGTCAATAAATAAAGACATGGAGTCTATAAAAGACATTTCCATAGACCAGAATTGTAATCAATGCGGTTGCTTCGGGTGTAAGAACTTCCCTTAAGATCTATGCAGAGAACGCTGAGCAAGACATCCTCAACGATGACGCGTTTTTGAGGCTGTGTGGTACTATCTTAGACATCTGCTATTTAAGATAAAAACATAGATTGTATTTTTTTTGATAATTATAAGAACTTGGTTGTACTTAAAGGATGACTTAGTTATGATCTTGAGGTGACTTAATCAAGAACTTATAAAAACTAATCAAGAACTTATTAAGAACTTGAAGTAACTTAATTAAAACTTAATTAAGAACTTGGGTGACTTAATTAAAACTTAATTAAGAACTTGGGGTGACTTGGGGGTGGGAGTGTGTGTGGTGTACACAGGGGGTGGGGTGGGAGGACGTGCGTGCGTGGGGTGGGGTGGGGGTGGGGGGACGTGCGTGCGTGGGGTGGGGGTGGGGGGACGTGTGTGTGCGCGCACCTTTAATTATTTATACAAAACGAATGTTCAGAATTATAATATAGTTATTATCAGTAAACAACAAACAACAACAATAACAGCACACACGCACAAACATTTAAAAAATAGGGAAGTGCTTGCATAGGGAAATGGGAATGGGTTTTATGTTGGCGCTTAAGCGCCGTAAATTTCAAGACGGCTGCCGGTCTCTCTGTCAACTGAAGATTATTCAAAGCAGCCACCAAGTGCATTTATCAAAAGCTTGATTTAATAAACAAGACAGTTGAATAAAGTACATTCTGCGGCCGCCCAAAGGCAGCCAAAAAGTTGAAGCAGGACGTTGAAGCGAAGCAGTGAAGCCAGTAATCACAGCAATATATACAAAGTCATGAAGTCTTGGTGGAAATTCAAGGCAGCCAACTCTAAACAACCCCGCGAGCAGTATCTAAAAATAGATCTTACGTCAGTGGTAGGCCCGCAGTGTCTTACAGTCGCGCACAACTGTTGCTAAAGCAGCCAACTCTAAACAGCCCCGACGCTCCTGCATGGAGCGTATCTAAAAATAGATCTTACGTCAGTGAAGAAACGGCTTGCCACTGTGACCTTGGCCGCATCTAGGGTGGAGCGCTGGAAAACGGCTTGCTACTGTGACCTTGGCCGCTCTAGGGTGGAGCGTTAGTTCTCTGATCGCTTGACCTAGTTTGCTGTGCCCCTCTTTTCTCAACCGGGCTTGCAACTGGGTTACAGCAGTAATTGCTGTAGCCAAGCTTTATGGCGGCTCTAATCACCAGTAGTATACATCCGCATTGTATATTTAAAGCATTATATGAAGATAGTGCTAGCCACACACTACTCCTCTCCATACTGGTAGATGTACTAAGGTCTGCCTAACCCTATCTAGTTTGTTTGCCAGAACATTCGAAAATCGCCATTCAGTTGCATAAGGGCACACTTGAAGGCAGATAAACTGGTTAGAATTAGAAAAGTAGAAAAGTATACACATCTTAATACACAGATCAGCTTGCCACATAAACACTGAATCTGTAGTTAACAATCAATCAAGTCTAATACAAACTGAGAACATTTTTACTTGGGAGGAACAGCAAAAATGTTTCAATATAAGTTTTTTAGCATACGAATCAGCCGTGTTTACCTCCGCCTTAAGAAATGAACGCCATGTTTATTTAAACATGGCTTTAGCTGTCTCAAGCCAGCTCACAACAATCAACGCGTGATGGTTAGTTTTGCTTCGGCCACTTTCAACAATGCAGCGCCATTTATTAGATAAGGAACCATCTCATCGATAGCCAAACACGTATTAAAACTGGCTACATCTTGTTTCATTTCCTTGAACCAACAACCCTTTAAGATAGTCGTTCATTTCCAAAGCAGTTAGTTTCACTTTTTCGTTTTCTAGAAAACCAATCTCTCCGGTTTCACAACATGCTTCGCCTAATTCTTTCAACAAATACTCTAACATGCAGTTAAAGTAAAACTTATGGCCTCGAATAACAAACCTGTTCTTCAGTAACGTTTTAGCCATTTTAAAATAACACAATTAAAACACAGTGGTCACACCAGAGCGCAAACACACCACAGCCTTCTTTGTGCGGTAGCCCAATAACAATGACAGCCCCGGTCGTGTCACGCGACAGCCTCGATTCGGCGTGTCGACGTGGCAATGTGGTGTGAGCGGCCGCTGATTGGCCAGGCTGTGACAGCGCTGCCACGCGGGCAGTGTTGGCGCAGGAAGGCTGAATGTCATGCTAGGCAGGAAGGAGGGGGAAGAGGGGTAGAGGAGGTGCAGCAGTATTGATTTTTTGGCCTGTGTGTGAGTGTTTCTCTGTGTGTGCATGTGTCCGTGTTAGTTTGTGCGTGTGTGTGTGTGTGCGCGCGCGTGCGTGTGTGTGTGTGTGTGTGTGTGTGTGTGTGTGTGTGTGTGTGTGTGTGTGTGGTGTGTGTGTGTGGAGTGAGTGGGTGCATTTTGTGTGTTTGTGCATGTGTGTGTGTAGTTTGAAGTCTTACTTGTCAGAGAACGTAAATATAACCATCCTGGGTTACTTTCGCCCGACTGGGTGAGGGCGGAAGTGGCCCAGGATTGGTATATTTACGTTCTCTAGAGGGCGTACCTGCGTTACGACTCACTGATCATCGAAGGGAAATCTTGCCACTACAGTGAAGAAACCCAGCGTCTTGTGGAACGACAGGGAGCAAGATGAAGAGCAGGCCGGCGCAACAACAACAGAAAGAGGAGGAGGATTTCCGCCTCGTACCCCAACCATACACACGATGACAGAGATGAGGACAATGACGACAACAGCGCAACAAAAGAACCAGACAACACACGCGAGGAAGTCAGTGACACAAACAGATGAACGTACTGACTATATTCGCTAATCGCGATGAAGAGGATACCGATTGTGGTTGTGATTTCGTTTTGTGATCATGGACTTTGCACTAGTTACAGAACACGTGTGTTTCAGACGATGGTGTGGAATGTTCAAGGCCTAAAGAGCAAACTAATAACATTTCCTTTAAACATTTTGTGAACAATTCCAGATTTTTGGACTGTCAGAAATATGGTCTTGCAAGCGCGAGGACATTGAAAATGCGTTTCCGGACTTTAAAGTTTTCTTTTCTCCACGCTCACAGGAGGTGTGGCTGTGTGTGTGCACAAAACTATCGATGAACATGTTGAACAGTTGCTGGGAGAGGTAGAGGATAATGTGTTTCTGAAGATTGTAAGTCTGTTTTGAATTACTCCTTTGATGTCATTTTTGCCTGTGTTTATGTTGCCCCAGAACATTCTGTTATTTACGGCGAAGACAACGCCATGGAATCGATCAGTTAGCAACTTATATGACAGAAATTATGCATGAATGTCCTGACTTACCCTGGATTCTCTGTGGGATTTTAATGCTCGCACTGGGCCTTTCAGATATAGGTGATACGAAGAAAACAGCCATGCGTATCCTCTGGTTGAAATTGATGAATTATTGTCAGATGGTTCACAAACAAAACGAAAATCAAAAGATACTGTTACAAATAATTTTGGATTGAACCTCATCGAACTTTTAAAAGAGAATGAATTATTTATTTATTGTTAACGGAAGAACGGAAAGTGACAAAGAGGTGTGAAATAACATGTGTAGCGAACAGGGGAATGAGTGTTGTCCACTTTCTTTGTTCAAAACAGATTTTTGACCTTGTTTTAGATATGTATATATCAGACAGATGTGAATCGGACCATTTCCCTATGTTCTGCACATAGATGACAGAAAAATTGATTGTGTTGTGATGTGTGGAGGGGTAAGGGGTGTGCAGGTGAAGACAGGCAGATGGTGATAAGTGCAGGAACCAAGGGACAGCAGCCGGTCAAGAAGACAGTGGACGAAGCAGAGTTTTTCTCCTTTTATTGCCTTCCATAATAAGCTCAAACCAGGAACGCAGCCCTGGGAGCAATCTCTTCACGCACAGCACTCGGCACACTGAGCACTCTCTGCCTCTCACGCCAGTCGCTCACAGCAGGAACACTGATTAATGCCACTAAAAAATCCATTCTCACACAACGCTCTACTTTTATAAGACTGTTGCTGGCTCTGCCGCCCAGTACGGGCCGCAGAGCCAGCAACACGGTGCCAGAGACGAAACGGGCCTCGCGAGGCCGGAACCAACAGAATTTTGTGTTTTCTATCGCAGCTTCAGTGTTGTCTGGCTCGCTGTCCGTTCAAACTATTAACACATATTATACTATCGATGAAACCTCAGAACACAAGGAATAAAATGCAGTAAGTCACATTTGACAATTTTGCTCCTGTACTAAATCATTGCTGATTAATGTCCCAGAGTGAAGCCACTTTTAACGCGTTTGCGTCATATTCTCCTCTATTTCAATAAAAGATACTGAAGAGCGTGAAATAATTTTACAGTGAATGAATAGCTGGCATTTCGCCTTTTCATACATATAAACTTCATTTTCCGAGACAGTGGTCCAAGTGGATAAATCTGTTATTAAAAATTACTAGAAAACACAGCTGACTTTTCACTTCGCCGGGCTTGTCGGCGCCTACTTGACACAATTTTCAACTGAAAAATACTCTGTTGAAATGGTCTGTTAAATAATAAATTCTACACATTTTCAGTTGTATTATAACAGAAATGGAGTCATTAGCAAGATTTCGATCGGGAAGTCCGAATTTCGTAGAATGATAATTTGGATAAAACTCCGACAATGAACGAAGAAGGCGACTTGCTCAAGGAACCGGCGTCATCAGTCATTTCGTTTAGTCGCAAGCCTGTACGGAAAAGATCCTAAGCATGCAATATACGAAATGAGAGCTCATGGACATTACTTTTACATGCATCTTCGGATTCTTCGGTTTTCCTCTTACTTTTTGTAAAATCAAGAATTATTCAATGTTCATTCGACAGACAATTGAAAATGGCGCCAAGATTGCTCGTGCAAAATACCAGTTTAGAGAAATATGGGCTTCTCAGCCCAGTACGTTATGAACATACATTAATTTTTGGGACTTTAGCGACGTACATACAAAATGAGGATTCGTTTTTTTTTTGGAAAAAAAAATGTGAAAAGAAAAAACTTAACCCAAAAAGGGGCATTTTTCCTTTTTGCAAAATGTAACAGAAAAATTTTAAATTCGATTATCAACGGGAGATTGTCACTTTTCTCGACCACATGAATGTTTCCTGAAGAAAGCCGGGTTTTCTGAAAGGGCACACCCTTAGACAACATCTTTCCCTTGCAATCACGTACAAAAGAACTTGCCCAAACAAGGGGCCTTTTTTACTCGTTTTTTCAAGACTTTTAAAAACCTTGTAGTGTTGACAGAAAAAAGCGCGTATGTACTGCTGCAAAAGAATTCGGAAAATTTCAAAACTCGAAAGGGGATGTAAAAAGTGTTAAAGCTGCTGTCGGTTGGAAAAAAAAATACAGAATTTTTTCATGCGTCGGATTCGCCACGGATGTCCTAAGTCCCCGCTTTTTTTCCATTTTTTACTAAAATCGAAATGAAATGAGGAGGGAACATAAACGATAAACATAAACAAGTGGGGTATTTTTTGCCCCATAAGGAAACCTAACACGGAAAATTTTTATCAAGACTGCACAGCCTTTTTAAAAACTTAATAAAGTCAGACAAAAAACATAGATAACAATCTAAAGGGGGGAAAAAAAAGCCGGGCCCAACAACTGAACGTCGGCAAAATTGACTGGGGGGAAGGGGGGGAGTCAAGTGGAAAACGGGGAAAAATAAAATTTAAAAAAAAAAAAAAGCTACAATTGAAAACTCTTCCGACTACATAAGGAACCCCAACGCAATCCCTTTTGAAGCAGAAATTTTTGCCTTTCCGAGGCCTTTCCCCCTGGATCAGACTCATCGGGAGACACGGCTGGTTGTGTCTGCGTTCCCCGGCGTAAAATAGAGACACACCACATTCATAATACTGTGGGTTCTCACCACCAGGGGTGAAAAAAAAGAATCCAAGCACCCCCAAGCAGCCAGCAAGATAGTAAATCAACCAAACAAAAAGTGTGGGGGAAAAAAATTGCTGTAAAACTAAAGCATTATCAAATAATAAAAAGGGTTGGGGGACAGCTTTAGCCAGCCGGGGACCACCCAAAGATAAAGGGGAGATAAAAAGGGAAAACACACAGGGGACAAAAAACAAATACAAATAACAACGACAAACTTTTTTTTTTATTTCATTTCCCATTTCTCCATCTACAGACCCCCTCCCCCCTCCCCTCAACCAAATTTTTTGCCAGACAGTTCAGTTGTTGGCCGCGTTTGTTTTTTCCCCCACAAATATGTCACGAGGCCCTGATTTTGGGCCTATCTTGGCGGGTAAATTATTCTTTTAGTTATTGCTTTGTTGTTGTCGTGTATCAGCCCCTTAAGGGCTTGGGGTGTGGTTCCCCTTAATGTATTTCACTCAGGTTGGGTTATTTTCTCTCTCTCCCCAAATTTTCACGCCCGGCAATTAACCCTGCGTTCACGGGGGGCTGGTACCTTTCTTTTGAACTGGCTGTCTCATCGGCCTCTCACCTGTCTTTTTACCTGCCACGTGCAGCATTCCTTTTGGGCTAGTATTCCACTCGTGACAGGGGGCTTTTTGGGCTGCCATCTTTTAGGAGGTTTGCTCTTCACTCGAGCGGAAGATTCCCGGGGAGCGCCCCTCCCTTTTTTGTTCTTTACCACATCGCAAAGGGTAGGGTAGTCCCTTAAACCCTGCTCGGCCTGTAGGGGGGGACTCAACTCATCTTTTCCGCTCTCTCTGCTGGCCCCCGACTACAGAGGGCAGAAGTCACTTACCCGCCACCTTTGGGTCACCCAGGGGAAAGGGGGACATCAGTTTCGGGTTTTTGGGGGGTTTTTTTTGTTTTCCCGTTTAGTTCCTTTTTGCGCAATTTTCCTTTTGGTTTCAAAATTATAAAAGAAATATTTTTTTAGCCCATTTTTCTCGGGGCCATAAAAAATTAAATTCCAAAATTCTTTCCCCTTCAATGCATCGGGTGATGGGTAGCGGGGGGAGGGGGAAACCGTGTTTTGGGGTTGGGACTTGTTTGGGTCCCGCTCGTCCCCCGTCACAACGCGGTCTCTTTTTCTTCGCCCCCCCGCTTTCTGTTTGCAAGGGGGGAACGAGTTTTTGTTTTTGCAAGCGTGCGTACCGTGATTCTTTTTTGGTCGTGGTTGGAAATTGTTTTTTTTTGAAATTTTCAAAAATTTGGGGGGATAAGGGCCAAAATTTGTTTTTTTTGCAAAGGGGGCAGAAAAAAAGCGGTTGCTGAAAAGCTTTTCCTAAAAGGAACATTTTAACGGAGGAGGGAAGGAGAAAAAAAAATCTATTCTTTTTGTTTACCTGTTTTAAACTCTTCCCGTTCAGGAGGAGCCTTTATGAACATCCTCTTGGGGGGGGCTTTACTTTTTAACCTCGGTCTGGTTAGCGGGTACTAATGTTTTCAGCAAACACCTCCCCCGCCCACCATCGAGTGGCTGTTAGGAAAAAGCAGCAAATTCAGCCCTACTGCGGGGGGTTCTAGTACCCTTTTTTCCTTCCAGTTCCTTTCCGTTTTCCCCTCCTCCCGGGGTTTTCCCCCAAGCTTGCGCTTGAGCCGCGCAGGGAGGAGCATGTGGACCTTGCTGGAGGCCAACCCCCCTGCCGGACCTTCACACAACGCCTCGCCCACGGGATGCTTTTCCCACTGCCTGGGACTCCTACACTCCTTGCCATGGGTTAGCTCTGTTCGTGCTTTTTGGGGGTTTGTTTAAAGGGGGTGTGGGCTTTGAAAACCTGTTCAAGAACGCCCGTTTGGGGACCCCTGATTTACAGGGTACTCTCAGGGGATTTTTGGAGAGAAGGGGTGGGGGGGAACCACAGATGCAAAAAAGGAACGTGTGTTAAAACGGTTTTTAGATTAGGTTAGGGGGGGGTTGCGGTGAATGCTTTTTTTGGACTATGTGTATTTGAGGGGGTTGAAATCAAATTGTGGTGTCCATTTGTGGGTTTTGGGAAGCTATTTGTGACTAGTTTGTTGGTGTGAAAAATGGTGTTTTGTTTGAAAACTTCTTGTGGGTCCTTGCGGGGCGTGTGAGTCATCACTCCCTTCACTCCCCCATCTAACCGACCTGTCAGGGCAGACCTCCAGGGGGTCGGAATTTGTGGGGGCTCGCCGGATGTAAGGTTTCTGACTGCTCCCGTTCGGGAGGCCTGTCCATTCGCCCTTTTTTGTTATGTTTTATCAGTTTTTCGTTTTTTTTTTGGGGGGTTGGCTGGGTGACCTAGCGTGTTGGGATCTTTTGGGGGCCTAAAGGGAACATCGGTGTGATGGGATCGTTTTTAGACGAAGGGGAACGACCGCGCCAGACCTCTTTCCGCCGGGGCCTCCCCAGATACCCGTAAGACTTTCCTTTCTTTTGCCACTCACCCTCCCATTCGTTTTGTAGTTAACATTTTTTTTTACCAGTTTTTATTGGGATACAGGGGTTTTATCGGACGTTAGGTCCCTTTTTTTTTTTTCCCCCCCGGATTCCTCTATTTTTTTTTTTTTTGTGGGTGACCCCACCGCATTTTTTGCCGTGTTGGGACGCGGGGTTTGCCGGGTTTGGGAGCACCTGGACATATTTTTTTTATTTTTGTCGGTAGCCCCCCCGCACGTTGCTCGGTTGTAGAGCAGGGTGTTCCAAGGGGACAGCCGGGACATTGTACGTTGACAAATTTTTTTTTCGTTTCTCAGTGGGTCACCAAGAACGTGACCTATCCATGCAACGTTTTTCAAGGGGAATTTGTCTTTCCCCTGATTTGAGAACCGTAGATAAGTGGTCGGGAACATCCAAGGGGGTAGGCGACGCGGCGTCAAGAAGAAAGGCTTCAAAATGTATCCCAACTTTTAGTACCAGTACTTTTCACACGGATTTCTACTTATTCCATCGTACCGAAGTCCAGCAGTACTTTTCCACAAATTTTTTTCGCTGGGGGTTCTTCCTCTGAGACCCCGACGGCATTTCCGCTGGGAAGCGAAGATAGTTAAGCAAATTTAGGTTTCTTTTGGTCACAGAAACCAAAAACCCTCTCTTTACATGCTTCCCCCCTCGAAAGACATCCCCCGAAGACTTTCCCGGGAAAGTCGAGACCCAAGGGCAGGCCAAACGGGTCATCCCCCGGGCGGGAGTGGTGAATCCGCTCAGTTCACCTTTTTCCGATTTTTTGGAGCGACAGCCAGAAGGAGTTGGATCAGCGTAGGGAAGGGGCACTCTGCCCCAGAGGAGGAGGCTGCCAACAAAAAGTTCTGCTGGGGAAAGAGGAACAACTTCTTTCGGGGGCTCCCCATCTGTGAACGGGGGTTTAATAAACAGGCAAATGTGGGGTTAAGGCCCAAAAATTAAAGCTTCCAATTTCCAGACCTATGAGGACATTGATAGACTTGGGACATTTTGACAAGGGCAAGTTCGTACCAATTGTTGGGGAAAAAAAGGGGCCACACCTTTTTTCTGGTAAAGGGGTACGCAAGGGAGTGGGGGCTCACCAAAATAAAGGCGCGTTTTAAATCAGACATGCGTGGCTCTGCGAAACTTTTTCCCCCCTTACCCCAAGACGACAGGGGGAAGTTCAGGGCCATAAAAAGAATAAAGACGAGACTTCGTGCATTTTGGGAAAGGCTGCGCAAAACGCTGGGACTGGCTCAGTTGGCTAAGCTGGGGCTTTAGATCTATTCTCATCGAACAGCTTTTCCAACCCGTGTCCCCAGAGTTGAGGACCAAAAAGGCAGACAGCACCCCAGGATTTTCGCTGCTGGATTCATACCCCTGAGGGTTTTCCGAACCCATAAGCTTATGGCATCGCCCAAAAACGGGCAGGAAACCCCACAGGGTTTTTTTGGCAAAAGGCGCCGACACGCTATGGTCGAACAAGGCAGCGTTTCATCGGGCCCTACCACCCCGACGGTTTTCTTTGGTCGTCCCGGCCACATTAGGGAAAAATTGCCCAAAAAACCGCCCACATGGGGGAGTCCATTCCCGTCCCCGTGCCTCGGCAACGTGGGGGGCCATCCCACTTCTGGGGTACAAAAGGGGCCATTTTTTTTTTCTGTTGTTTTCATCCTTTGGGCGACACCATCAGGGGTTCGGGGCATCAACGCCTTTTTGGGGTAAGGATTTTTTTCCCCCCAGCCAGCGGGGCGCCTTTTCATGTGTGTGGGTTGGAGGGTGGGGTTTTTCCTCCACCCGTCCTTCGACTCACCCCCCCTCCACCCCTACTTCTGTGGGGAGTATGGGCCAAGCGGGGAGCGACCCTGATTTTTCCTTCTCATAGGGAAACCATCACCTTTGCAGACGGGCGGCGTCATCTGGGTCTACGGATCGGCCCGTACAGGGATGTGTGGGAGTTACCCCGCGCCAAAGCCAAGAACAGGAGCAGGAATTGCGTCCCCTTCAGCCGTTCGACGAGGTTTCTTGCTAGGGCCGATCTTTTTACCAGGTTCGTCTTAGCCAGGACTTGGGGGCCAACGCCCCGACAACGGTGGGAAATCCCGCCATCTGGCCCCACCGCCAAGGGGAGCCTCAATCCCCCAAGGGGAAACCCTTTTGGGCTTCACTCGGGCAGAAGGGTGCCAAGCACTAGTCGTTTCCCCCCAAAACTGAAGAATCTTTCTCGGCGGCCCAGATTTCCCCATGGCAGGCAAGGGCCAAAACACCTCGAGAGATAGACGGACTTTTTCTGCCGGGGATGAAACCCCAGTTAGGCAGTAAGCCGCATTGCATTCGCCAACGGGCAACGCCAAGGGGGCCTTGAAGCGTGCCCCCAAAGGGTCATGCCACGGTTGGGGGGGCCTTCAGCAAAGGGGGGTTTTACCTGGGGGAAACCCATTAAACCACCACCGACGCGCATCGAAAATATTGGTAGTGGAGACAAAAAGCACCATACCCCGAGCGCCCCAGGACTACGATGCCCCACTTTTTGAACTCCTGGGGAGATTGGGCGCGCACGGTGTGCCCCCGAAGAAGTAAAGGCCAAGTTTGTACGGAGCATCATCATCCTCCCATCCTGGACTGGACCACCCCCGGTCGTCGACCAGGGGGTTAGGCAGGGAACGCAGACCGCTTTCACTTTTCGCCATATCAAGGGTTTTCCCGCAAACGGAGCTGCTATCTCGGCCCCACCCGTAGCACACACCCATTGGCCGGAAACCCCGGGACAATTCCCCCCCCACCAGGTTATTCCCCTTTTTGGGGCTTGTACCAGTGTAGTACGGTTTTTTGGTAGGAACACACCTGCCCGGGTTGCAAATTCATTGTCTGAAGGAAAATTTTTTTGATAGAAATTAACTGTTATTTTCCCTTTTAAAAAAAACCGTGGGAAAGTTTGTATTGGGTTTAACGTACTCTGCGATCAAGAGGATGGGTTTGGGCCCATTCTTTTGAATTCACATGCCTCAAGGCAAAGGAGCACTATATCCGGGGAAACAGATTTTTTAAAGGGGGGTTTTTCACGAGGCCCAGACATTTGGGCCATCTTGGCGTAAATTATTCAATTTTTATGCCGTTTTTGTTTGGGCGTGTATCGGTCCCTTTAAGTGGCTTGTGGGGTGGTTTTCACCTAAAAGATTCAGCCAGGGTTTGGTTTACTTTTTTCCCTCTCTCCTCTAAACACGTCCGGCAATCATCCTGCAGGTTCACGGGGGCTGGTACCTTTCCCTTTAACGGGTGTCTCTATCGGCCTCTCACCTGTCTTTTTACCTCGCACGAGCAGCATTCCTTTGCTTTTAGGTTTCCACTCTGTACGTAGTGGGCATGTTGGGTGCCATGGGTTTGGGGGGTTTTTTCTCTTTCCTCGAGCGGAAGATTCCCGGGGGCGCCCGCCCGGTTTTGGGTTTTTTACCACACGCGAAGGACGGGCGGTACCTTCATCCCCGCATCCGCCGTGGGGGGGAGCACCATCTTTTCCGCACTGCTCTTTTGGTCCCCTTTTCCGGGCAGAGGGCAGAGATCCTTGACCCGCCACCTTTGGTCACCCACGGGACGGAAGCATCAGTTTTGTGGTTTTTTGGGGGTTTTTTTGTTGTTTCCGGCTAGTTCTTTTCTTTGCGCAATTTTTCCCTTTGGGGCAAAATTTTAAAAAAATATTTTTGAGACCATTTTCTCTGGCCATCAAAATAAAATTTCCAAAATTTTTTCTCCTTTTAAAACACGGGATCGGGAGTCGGTGGAGATGGGGGGAAACCCGGGGATTTTTGGGGTTTGGGGCTTTTCTTGGTCTCGCGTCCTTCCCTGTCACAAACGCCGTCTCTTATTCTTTTGCCACCGTCTGTTCGGTTTCAAGGGGGAAAGAGGTTTTGTGTTTGCGAGCGTGCGAAAGCGTATTTGCATTTTTACTGGTTGAAATTTTATTTTTGAAATTTTCAAAAAAAATGGGATAATCTGCCATTTAATTATGATAGCATTGTTGTGGGATTTTTAAACAATGGTTTGCGTATTAGTTCAGTCCTAAGAAAGGAAAAGTTGAACGTGAGTAGGGGAAGGGTGAAAAATAAATTTCTATTCGTTGTTTAGCCGTAAAGAATCTCTTACCTGCTTCGTGTGAGGAACCTTTAGTGAACATTCCTCATTTGTTTGTTTACTGTTTAGCTCGGTCTGTGTTGAGCTGGGGTACTAAGAATCAGCCAAAAACCTCCCCTCGCCCACCAAGGGGAGTGGGTTAGGATAAGCAGCAAATTTCAGACCGTACTGACGCGGGGGGCAGTACCCTTCTTTCCTTCCCTTTTCCCCCTTTTCTCTCCCCCAGGGCTTCACCCAACTTCGCTGTGGGCCCGCAGTGTAGGACACGGGACCTGCGGTGGTCCAACCCCTTCCGGACCTTTAGCACAACGCCTCGTCCCACGGATCTTTCCACTGTCCTCGGACTTCCTACAGCTCCTGGACCAGTGTGGTTTCTCTGTGCGGCAATTTGGGGGTGTTTTGGGCAAGGGGTCGGCATTGAAAAAAATCTGTTAAGAACAGACCCTTTTTGGGCACCTGAAATTTTACACGGTACTCCAGAGGGCTTTGAAACAGGGGGGGGGGAAACCAATATCACAAAAGGAACGTGTGTTGGAAACGCGTATTTATGGTTATGTTGTGTGCGGTGAAATGCTTGTTTGTGACTATGTGTATGTTGAGTGTGTTGAAATGCTTAATTGTGATTGTGCATGTTGTGTGTGTTGGAATGCTTATTTGTGACTATGTGTGTGTTGGTGTGAATAAATGGTGTATTGTATTGTAATCTTTCTTGTGTGGTCTCTTGCGAGGCGTGTGAGGTCAGTCACTCCCTTCAACTCCCATCTAGACCGATCCTGTCAGGGCAGACCTCCAGGGGTCGGTCGTGACAATTAGATTGTTCGTCTATGTATTTGTCTGACTTTATTCAAGTTTAAAAGGCTGTGCCAGTCTTGAATAAAAGTTTCTCTGTGTTAGGTTTCCTTATGGGAGCAAAACATACCCCACTTGTTTACTATTCTTATCTGAATTACATGCTGAGCTGATGAATTGTGGCGCTCGCGGTATTGATATTTTTGGGGATCCATTGGTATTTTCCTTTTGATGTATGCTGATGACATTGCTGTTGTATCTGATACTGTAGCAGATCTTCAAAAGAAGATTTACTGTCTGGAAACATACTGCAGAAGATGCGGTCTGAATGTCAATATGGATAAGACAAAGGTGGTTGTTTCAAAAATGGTGGCTTTATCAAAAAGTGTGAAAAGTGGTTCTTTAATGGTAACGAGTTAAAAGTCGAGCCCTCTTACAATTATCTTGGTCATCTTTTCATCCTCCCTCAAATGGACTAAATGTGTGGATGCTGTTTCTGGTAAAGCTTTAAGAGCCGTCGCAGGGATAAAAAAGTTATACTTTAAATTACAAATGCTACCAGTTGATATGGATTTAAAATTTTCGATACAAAAGTTAAGCCCATTCTTTTGTATGGTTCTGAAATCTGGGGATTTGAAAAATACGATGCCATTGAAAAGGTACAAGTAAAAATATGCAAAATGATACTGGGGTCGGAAGAGATGCAAAAAACAGTGTAGCACTGGGAGAATGTGGAAGGCTTCCAATATTCGTTGACACACAGACCCGACTTATGAAATACTGGGGCAGGATTGTAAACCTGTCTAATGATAGGTACCCAAAGCAATGCTATGACATGTTACGGGCACATGATCTGTCAGGGCGGAAGAACTGGGCTTCACAAGTCAGGCTATTATTATGCAAGTACGGTTTTGGCTACGTTTGGGCTATGCAACATCCGGACATACTAGGTATTTCATAGAACAGTTCAAGAGCAGATTAAAAGATGTATCATATCAAAATTGGCACGACTCCGTCTCTTCAGAGGAGGATTAATGTTTGTACCATCCAGAAATTATAAGGGCAAATTACATCATAAGTCTGGACCATGTCGCTCACAGGCGTGCAATCTGTTTACTAAGGTGTAATCGCTTGCCCCTAAATGGTATCCCTCGTTTGGGACAATTAAGAGTAGACCCATACTGTAAACAATGTGATGGCGACCAGATTGAAGACTTGGTGCATTTTCTTTTTGTATGCTGTAAGTACTCTTCTCTGAGAACGATTCTACCTCTATATTATTATCGTTTTCCTAGCACTCTGAAAGTACAATTACTTTTTCAAAATCTTAAAGGTAAGCTTGCTTTGAAAACTGCGCTTTATATTGTTGAATGCTTAAAAGTAAGATGTTGATGTGGTAAAAGATGCAGCAGTGTCTTTTCTTTCCTTTTTTGTATGAAAGGTTCACCTATAACTAGATGTTGATTACTGCATTCTCCTTGTCATTATGGGCCGGATGGCCTGCAAAGACTGAAATTAAATTATTGTTATTGTTACACACACACACACACACACACACACACACACACACACACACACACACACACACACACACACACACACACACACACACACACACACACGCTACCAATCGTCATGAAGAACGTAAGTTTTAGGCTTTCTGCCTTTATGTCTGCAATGTAAATGTTTTACATTAAAATTAAAGGCACATAGACGTGCAATAACGGGTTTGTTTTTCTTATTTCTCCCCCCCCCCCCCCCCCCCCCCCCCCCTTTTTTCCCGCCCATCCCCCGCTACGTTGTTTTCAAAGGAGTTTGTTTTACAATCCTTTATGTTCTTTTCATTCTTTGGTACACTATTTGTGCTTTTTTTTTTTAATTTCGCCCCCCCCCCCCCCCCCCCCCCCCACTCCTCCCCTTGATTTCTTCCTTTGTTTTTCACATGTGTTTGTTTGTTCGTCCGTTCATTTTTGTTTGTTTTTCGTGCGTTTGTTCGGTCTCTTGTTCAGTCATTTATTCTTTAAGTCGCTCAGTTGATCGTTCAGTCATTCGTTCGTAAATTTGTTCGGTCGGTCGCTCATTCAATCATTCCATCGTTCACTCGGTCGTTCAGACATTCAGTCGGTAATTCGGTGATTCGTTCGTACATTTGTTTGGTCGATCGCTCATTTAGTCGGTCATTCGCCCAGTCAATCAGTCGGTCGCTTATTCATTCGTTCAATCGGTCAGTCATTCATTCGTTCAGTCGATCGGTTGGCCATTAAGTCGTTCATTTTTTTTTAGTCGGATAGTCGGTCGTTCAGTCATTCATTTGTTCAGTCGGTCCTATCATGCATTTGTACAGTCGGTCAGTCAGTCATTCGGTCAGTCGGTCAATCAGTCGGTCGTTCAATCAATCATTTGGTCAGTCGGTCGTTCAGTCAGTCATTCGGTCAGTCGGTCGTTCAGTCAATCAGTTGATCCCTTCATTCATTCATTCTTTGAATTGGTCAGTCGATCGATCTGTCATTCATTCGCTCAGTCGGTCGTTCAGTTATTCAATAATTCGGTAGGTCAGTCAGTCGGTCGTTCAGTCGCTCATTCGGTCCGTCGGTCGTTCAGTCAATCAGCGATAAGTCGATCGTTCAGTCATTCAGTCGGTCAGTGAGTCAGTCGGACGTTGTCAGTATTCGTTCAGTCGGTCAGTCGATCGTTCAGTCATTCATTCGTTCAGTCGGTTGTTCAGTCATTCATTCGAATCGTTCAGTTGTCAATCGATCGTTCAGCCATTCATTCGTTCAGTCGGTCCATCGATCGCTCAGTCATTCATTCGAATCGTTCAGTTGGTCAATCGATCGCTCAGTCATTCATTCGAATCGTTCAGTCGGTCCATCGATCGCTCAGTCATTCATTCGTTCAGTCGGTCGTTCAGTCATTCATTCGTTCAGTCGGTCGTTCAGTTATCCATTCGTTCAGTCGGTCAATCGATCGGTCAGTCATTCATTCGTTCAGTCGGTCAATCGATCGGTCAGTCATTCATTCGTTCAGTCGGTCAATCGATCGGTCAGTCATTCATTCGTTCAGTCGGTCAATCGATCGGTCAGTCGGTTTGATATTGGGGCAGAGGGGGGCAGATGAAGGGTGTAGCGTGAGTTTGGGGCAGAGAGGGCGCAGATGAAGTGTGTAGCGTGGGTTTGATATTGGGGCAGAGGGGGGCAGATAAAGGGTGTAGCGTGGGTTTGATATTGGGGCAGAGGGGGGCAGATGAAGTGTGTAGCGTGGGTTTGATATTGGGGCAGTAAAGGCGTGACCTGGTGGATGTACTGGGGAAGAGGTAACGGAGTAAAGGTGTGAGACGTTGGATACATTCGAGCAGAGCGCTCGCGGATGAAGAGCGTTGTATGGTGGGCGTACTGGAGCAGAGTGCTGGAGCAGAGTGCTCGCGGATGAAGAGCGTTGTGTGATTGGCGTATTGGTCCGAGCAAAGCGCTCGCGGTTGAAGAGCGTTGTATGATGGGCATATTGGAGCAATGAGGTGCGTATCAAGGGCGACACATGGGTGGGCAAACTAGAGGGGGATTGGGTGGAACGGATGTCCCATGAGAAATAGATTTGTATCTGGAACGTGGCGGGGGGTGGAGGGGGATTGTTGATGCACATGAGTGGACGTAATGGGGAGGAAGAAGTGCGTAAGCAGAGCCTGACATGAATGACACTGGATGCGGGGAGGACATGAATGGGTCTGAGTGGGAGGAGGTGGGAAGGAGCCAATGAAGAGTATGACTGGGAAGATGTGGATGCAGGGTATGCTATGGGTACTGGGCAATGAAGAGTATGACTGGGGAAGGTGTGGATGCAGGGTATGCTATGGGTACTGGGCAATGAAGGGTATGACTGGGGAAGATGTGGATGCAGGGTATGCTATGGGTACTGGGCAATGAAGGGTATGACTGGGAAGATGTGGATGCAGGGTATGCTATGGGTACTGGGCAATGAAGAGTATGACTGGGGAAGGTGTGGATGCAGGGTGTGCCATGGGTACTGGGCAAGGAAGGGTATGACTGGGGAAGATGTGGATGCAGGGTATGCTATGGGTACTGGGCAACGAAGGGTATGACTGGGGAAGGTGTGGATGCAGGGTATGCTATGGGTACTGGGCAATGAAGGGTATGACTGGGGAAGATGTGGATGCAGGGTGTGCTATGGGTACTGGGCAATGAAGGGTATGACTGGGGAAGCTGTGGATGCAGGGTATGCTATGGGTACTGGGCAATGAAGAGTATGACTGGGAAGATGTGGATGCAGGGTGTGCTATGGGTACTGGGCAATGAAGGGTATGACTGGGGAAGATGTGGATGCAGGGTATGCTATGGGTACTTGGAAGGGAAGGGTATGACTGGGGAAGCTGTGGATGCAGGGTGTGCTATGGGTAATGAGTCATGGATGAAGGGCGTGAAGTGAATGGGCGTATTGCGGCAAAGGGGGGCAGGGATGCAGGGCGTGCGTGATACGCGTGACACTGGTGGGTCTATTAGGATGGAGGAGGCGCGGATGAAGAACGCGAGGTGGGTAGGTGAATGGGGGCGCAGATGAAGGGCGTGATATGGTGAAAGTATTAGGGCAGAGGGGGCGTGACATGGTGATCGTATTTGGGTATAGGGGGCGTGATATGGTGATCGTGTTGGGGGAGAAGGAGACGTGAAATGGTGGGCATGTTGGTGCACAGGGGGTGCCGATGAAGGGTTTTACATGGTGGGCGTTTTTGGGGCGGATGAAGGTCGTGACGTGGGTGTCTTAATGGGCAGATGCGACGCGGATGAAGGGTGTGACGTGGCGGGTGTATTGGGACCGAGGGAAGGCGGATGACGATCGTGACATTGGCGTCTTGTTGGGGCAAAGGGGGCGCAAATGAAGGTCGAGGCATGGTGGGTATATTGGGGCAGTGTGGCATCGATGCAAGGCCTGATATGGGTGGGTGTACTGGGGTGGAGGAGGCCCAAGTGTAGGGCGTGACATGGGTGGGTGTACTGGGGTGGAGGAGGCCCAAGTGTAGGGCGTGACATGGGTGGGCGTGGGGGCAGTCGTGGATGCAAGGCGTGACATGACTGGGCAAACTAGAGGGGAGAGAGGCGAGGGGGAATAGATGCAGCGCTGGAAATGGATAGATGTAAGGAAAAAAAAGGGGGGAGCGTGAATGCACATGACTGGGCATGATGGGTTGGTGGGATTATGTTTGCAGGGTATACCATGGTCACGGCGTCCTGAATGCAGGGTGTGACGTGGATGGAGTGAGGGGGTGGCAGATGCAGTTTACAATATGGTGACGAGGTGTGGAAGAGGAGGATATAACGTGACTATGGTATCGGTGGTGGTGGTACGGCAGTCGCGGGTGCAGGGCGTGACAGAGTTGGGTGGACGGGGATAGGGAAGGTACCAATACAGGGCGTGACAGAGTTGTGTGGACGGGATAGGGAAGGTACCAATACAGGGCGTGACAGAGTTGGGTGGACGGGGATAGGGAAGGTACAGATACAGGGCGTGACAGAGTTGTGTGGACGGGATAGGGAAGGTACCAATACAGGGCGTGACAGAGTTGGGTGGACGGGATAGGGAAGGTACCAATACAGGGCGTGACAGAGTTGGGTGGACGGGGATAGGGAAGGTACCAATACAGGACGTGACAGAGTTTGGTGGACGGGGATAGGGAAGGTACCAATACAGGGCGTGACAGAGTTGGGTGGACGGGATAGGGAAGGTACCAATACAGGGCGTGGAGTTGGGTGGACGGGGATAGGGAAGGTACCAATACAGGGCGTGACAGAGTTGAGTGGACGGGATAGGGAAGTACCAATACAGGGCGTGATAGAGTTGGGTGGACGGGATAGGAAGGTACCAAGACAGTGTCACGAGTTTGTCACGAGGCCTACGACGTTTGACCCAACTGGGGTGGCGGAATTATTCATTTGTTTATTGTCGTCGTTGTTGTCGTATATCTGTCCCTTAATGTGGCTTGTGGTGTGGTTGCACCTTTGGTGTGGTTTAGTTCAGGTTAGGTTTACTTTCTCTCCCTCTCTCTCTAATTCCACTGCCCGTGCATTCATCCTGCAGGTTCACGGGTGGTGGGTATCTTTTTCTTGTACTGGCTGTCTATCGCCTCTCGCCTGTCTTTTTACCTGTCGCACGTGCTTCATTTCTTTTAGTTTGAAGTATGCTCACTCTGTGACGTAGCGTGGCATGTTGGCCGCCATCGCTGAGGGAGGTTAGCTCTTCACTCGAGCGGAAGATGTCTCTGGGAGCGCCTGCTCCGGTCTTGGTTCTTCACCGTATCGTCGAAGGTACAGTCGGTATCTTCAATTCCTACAGTCAGCCTGTAGGAGAGGGACATCACTTCTTCTTTTTCCGCATCTGCGCTTCTGTCCTCTCGACTGGACAGAGGGCAGAGAGAGTCGTTTGACCCGCCTCTTCGGGGTCACCCACGGGTAGCTGGTAAGCATCAGTTTCGTGGTTTGTTTGTTTTGGTTTGTTGTTGTTAGCCGGCTTATTCTTCTCTTTTGCGCAATTTTCTTTTGTTTTCAAAATTGTAAGAGAAATATTGTTTGAGACCTTTTTCTCTGGTTAATTCAATCTTTAACCTGGCCATTCTAAATTATATCCAAAATTCTTTCTCCTGTTTATGCATCTGGTGATGCGGTAGTCGGTGGGGATGGAGAGAACCTGGTGATTCAGGGTTGGTACTTGCTTGGTCTCGCTCGTCCGCCCTTGTCACATTCGCCGGACTCTTATCCTTCGGCCACTGTCTGTTTGTGTGTGCAAGGAGAACGAGTTTTATGTTGCGAGCGTGCGTACGCATGATTTGTCGTTCGGATGCGTGGTTGGAGATTTGTGTTATTTTAAAATGTGGCTATAAAATGTGACAATTATGCCATTGAATTATTATTTGCAAATGTGGTGGTAGTTATAAAGCGATGGTCGCTGTGTTGGTTTATTTACTAAGAAAGGAAATTGTTAAACGTGAGTGAGAGAAGGATGAAGATAATTCATATGTTTTATAGCCTGTTGATTTAATGCAGTCTTTTAACTGCTTCGTGTGAGAAGACTTAATGAACATTCCTGATTTGGTTGGTGTGCTGTGTTACGCTCAGGTCTGTGTTGAGCTGGCGTTGTTGGTGTGTTTAGTAGACCTCCCCTCGCCCATCATGCGAGTGGCTGTTAGGATTTAACAGCATGGGTCAGACTGTACTGACGGCGGGGTTCCAGTACCCTTCTTCCTTCCCTACCTTTCTTCTCTCCTCCCAGCTACGTTTCTCCCCCCCTCCCGGGGGCTTCACCCGGAGTCTGGACTGGTTGGTGCCACGCTCTGGTTGGGGCCACGCTCTGGTTGGGACCGCGGACTGGTTGGTGCCACGTGCTGGTTGAGGCCACGCTCTGGTTGGGACCGTGGACTGGTTGGTGCCACGCGCTGGTTGAGGCCACGCTCTGGTCGGGACCGCGGACTGGTAGAAAAGCCCGCCGGCTTGACTGGCCGGCCCTGACCCCCGTCCAGGACCTCCAGTAACAACGCCACGTTTCCCCCCCCCCCCCCCCCCCCGGACGCGCTCTTCACTGCCTGCTTGTGTGTGTCGAGGGTGTCGGCCTTGAACGACTCTCTTCAAGAACCGACCCGGTTCGGAGCACCTAGTGTGACAGGTGCTCCCAGTAGACTTGAGAGAGGCAGGGATGTGGAGGCACTCCATGGTGTGGAAAGGGATGGATGCTGGAAATGTTTATTTATAATTGAGTATATGTCATATGTGTTGAAATGCTGTGTTATGATTGTG
The DNA here is from genome assembly GCA_018398815.1 of Conus ventricosus. Taxonomy (NCBI): domain Eukaryota; kingdom Metazoa; phylum Mollusca; class Gastropoda; order Neogastropoda; family Conidae; genus Conus; species Conus ventricosus. The sequence goes on from CM031613.1 coordinate 10,467,115, forward strand.
TACGTCGTATGGTGAAATGTTTATTTATAATTGTGCATGTTGTGTGTGTTGGAATGCTTGATTGTGATTGTGCATGTTGTGTGTGTTGGAATGCTTATTTATGACTGTATGTTGGTGTGAATAAATGGGGTGTTGTATCGTAATCTTTATTGTGTGGTCTCTTACGGGGCGTGTGAGGTCAGTCACTCCCTTCACTCCCACCTAGACCGATCCTGTCAGGGCAGACCTCCAGGGTTGGTCGTGACAATTGTGGGGGCTCGTCCGGGATGTGAAGGGCTCTGACTGTCTCTCTCGTTTCGCAGAGTACCTGTTTAGTTTTGTCTGTTTTGTATATGTTTAGTCAGTTTGTCGTGTTTGTTCGTGGTGGTTGGCTGGGTGACTCTAGCGTGAAGGGAGTCTTTTTGTGGCCTGAGGGAACATATTAGTACATCCGGTGTGACTCGGGAGTCGAGGTGAGACCAGGGGAGTCGACCGCGACCAGACCTCCTCCTTCCGCCGGGTGCCTTACGCAGGTACGGCCGTAAGTCTTGCCTTTCTGTTGCCGCTCAGTCTGCCATTCCTGTTTTGTAGTTAGCCAGTTTTTTTTTTTTACCGGGTTATTGAGTACAGGGGTTGTGTCGGACGTTAGTGTCCCTTTTTTTCCTCTCTCCGGATTCCGTTTGCCAGTTTGTTTGTTTTTTCCGGCCAGCCCCACCGCACTGTTGCTCGTGCTGTGGAGCGCGGTGTTGCCAGAGTGGGGGCAGCCGGACATAGTTTTTTTTTTTGTTTTTTTTTTCGGTGAGCCCCACCGCACTGTTGCTCGTGCTGTGGAGCGCGGTGTTGCCAGAGTGGGAGCAGCCGGAACTTGTCCCCACACACACACGCACACACACACATACACACATATACACACACCCCTAAAATATTTGTTTTTCAAGTGGAATCGTCTTTCCCCCGTATTTGAAAACCGTAGGATATTGTTGTCATGGCGACGTCCGGTGCTGGTGGTATGGCGACGCGTGCGTCGAAGAAGAAAGGTATTCAAAATATAGTCCCTACTATTAGTACCAGTACTTCGACTACAGTGACTTCCACTTATTCCAGTGCTGTAGCCGATAGTCCAGTGAGTACTTTCACTACTTCTTCGCTAGGGGATCTTTCTGCTGAGACCCCGACTGGCACTTCCGCTCGGAAGCGTCAGAGTATAGTGAAGCAACTATGGGCTTCTGTTGAGTCGCAGAGACCAAAGCCCACTCTTCTCCATGCTTCCCCTCGTAAGGAGCATGCCCCGGGGGACTTTCCTCATGGGAAAGTCGAGGCCCAAGGGACGGGCCGAACGGGTCATCCTCCCGTGTCGGGAGTGGTGAATCCTGCTCAGGATATCACCTCTGTCCTTATGTTTCTGGAGCGGCAGCGTAGTGAAGAGGCTGCTAGGCAGGAAGCCCTGCGTAGGGAAGGGCGCAGAGAGGAAGTCGCCAGGCAGGAAGCCCTCCGTAGGGAAGAGGTTGTCAGACAGGAAGCCCTTCGTCGGGAAGAGGAAACTCGACGTAAGGAAGAGGCTTCTAGGCAGGAAGCTCTGTGTAGGGAAGAGCGCAGGGAGGAGACTGCTAGACAGGAGGCCCAGCGCAGGGAGGAGACTGCTAGACAGGAGGCCCAGCGTAGGGAAGAGGCTGATCAGCGTAGGGAAGAGGCTGCCAGACAGGAAGCCCTCCGTCGGGAAGAGTTGGATCAGCGTAGAGAGGAGGCTGCCAGACAGGAGCTCTACGCAGGGAAGAGATGGAACAACTTCTTTCGCGGACTCCCGCATCTGTAAATCAGGGGGTTAATCACCAGGCAAGTGATAGAGTTAGAGGCCCAAAGTTAAAGCTTCCAGAGTTCAGACCTAGTGAGGACATTGATATGTTCTTAGAGCATTTTGACAAGGTTGCTAGTTCATACCAATTGTCTGAGGAACAAAAGGCCATGCACCTTTTTTCTGGATTATCTGGTGCTGCAAGGGAGTGTGTGCTCACTCTAAATGAAGGCGCGTCTTATGCAGACATGCAGTTGGCTCTGCGTAAGCGTTTCCACCTTACTCCAGAGACGTACAGGAGGAAGTTCAGGTCCATGAAGAAGAATAACGACGAGACCTTCGTGCAGTTTGGTGATAGGCTGCGCAAAACGCTAGGGTACTGGCGTCAGTTGGCTAAGTTGGAGCTGGAGGACCTGATCCTCATTGAACAGCTCACCAACACTGTGTCCCCAGAGTTGAGGATCCGGATAGGCGAGACAGCACCTCAGGATTTCGCGGCTGCGATTCATACCGCTGAGGTGTTTGCTGAAGCTCGCAGAGCTTACGGGCATCGCCCAGATACGGAGAGGAAGCCCTCCACAGGATTTAGTGGCAATAAAGCACCAACAACTGCTAGCGGGGTGAACAAGGCAGGCAGTTCATCGGGGACCTCAGCACCCCGATTTTGTTTTCTTTGTGGTCGTCCCGGCCACATTAGGAAAGATTGCCCTAAAGCCGCTGGTAGTCATGGGGCTAGTCCTTTCCAGCATCCTCGCGCCTCGGCTAACGTGGGGTCCATCCAAGCTTCTGTGGTACAGAGTGTCCAGTGTTTCTTTCTGTTGTTGGTTCATCCTTGGTCGACACCATCAGGGATTCGGGAGCATCAACACTCTTTGTGGATAAGGATTTAGTTTCCCCTAAGGCCCGGCGGGGCGCCAGTTACGATGTGTGCGGGTTGGAGGCTGGTTTTACCTCCACCCGTCCTTCAGTACTCGTTTCTATCTCCACCCCCTACTTCTGTGGCGAAGTATGGGCCATCGCGGTGGAGCGACCTCTGTATTCCCTTATCATAGGGAATACTATCACCTTCGCAGACGGACGCAGTCAGTCCGTGTCTACGGATCTGCCCGTACAGGCGTGTGTGGGAGTTACCACACGCGCCAAAGCTAAGAAGCAGGAACAGGAATTGCGTCCCGTTCTCCAGCCGATCTCTGACGAGGTTCTGGCCAGGGCCGATCCTGCTACCATGGTCCGTCTTCAGGCCAGGGACTTGGATGTCCAACGCCTGCGACAACTGGTAGATCGTCCCGCTCAGTCTGCCCGACACGCCAAGGTGAGCTTCAAGCTCCACAAGGGGATCCTCTTTAGGGTTTTCACTCAGGCAGATCGTGTGGCCAAGCAGCTTGTTGTTCCCCAAAGCTTGAGAGAATCTGTTCTCCCGGCAGGCCCACGATTCCCCCATGGCAGGTCATATGGGCTCCAAGTGGACTCTCGAGCGAGTAAGACAGGACTTCTTCTGCCAGGGATGAACTCACAGGTTAGGCAGTACTGCCACAGTTGCGATGTCTGCCAACGGACAACGCCTAAGGGTCGCTTGAAGCGTGTTCCCCTAGGGTCAGTGCCACGGGTTGGGGAGCCATTCAGCAAGGTTGGGGTCGACCTGGTAGGACCCATTAATCCACCATCCAATCGCGGTCACCGCTACATTTCGGTAGCGGTAGACTATGCGACTCGATGCCCAGAGCCTGCCCCGCTTAGGACTATCGATACCCCTACTATTGCTGAGGCTCTCCGGCAGATTTGGACACGCACTGGCGTGCCCAAGAAGAAGTACGGCCGGAAGTTTGTACTGGAGAGCGATCATCATCCTCTCCAGTGCTTGGACCGGATCCGGCCAGTCAGTCGTCGACTCATGAGTTAGGCAGTGGAACTGCAGAGTCAGGCGTTCACTTTTCGTCATATCAAGGGTTCCAGTAATACGGATGCTGACTATCTTAGCCGAGCTCCGTAGTCAGCACATTGGAGAAATCAGTCAGAGGGACACTTCCCCTCAACCATGGTTATATCCCCTTTTTGGTCTCTGAATCAGGTGTAGTGACAGTTTTCACTTCAGTGATGTTAACGGTAGTGAATCACCAATGGTTCGGATTGTTACTTTCATGGTCGGAAGGTTTGCTTAGTTGTTTGATAAATGTAGTATTATGTATTTCCCTGTGTAATTCTATCGTAGAATGTTTGTATTGGATTTATCGTACTCTGTCGATCACAGAGGGTTGGGTTCGATCCCATTGTTGTGAATTTGCACATGCGTCAAGGTTCAAAGGAGCACTGTATCTCAGAGAAACAGATGCTTTTAGAAGGGGGGGTTGTCACGAGTTTGTCACGAGGCCTACGACGTTTGACCCAACTGGGCTGGCGGAATTATTCATTTGTTTATTGTCGTCGTTGTTGTCGTATATCTGTCCCTTAATGTGGCTTGTGGTGTGGTTGCACCTTTGGTGTGGTTTAGTTCAGGTTAGGTTTACTTTCTCTCTCTCTCTCTCTAATTCCACTGCCCGTGCATTCATCCTGCAGGTTCACGGGTGGTGGTATCTTTTTCTTGTACTGGCTGTCTATCGGCCTCTCGCCTGTCTTTTTTACCTGTCGCACGTGCTTCATTTCTTTTAGTTTGAAGTATGCTCACTCTGTGACGTAGCGTGGCATGTTGGCCGCCATCGCTGAGGGAGGTTAGCTCTTCACTCGAGCGGAAGATGTCTCTGGGAGCGCCTGCTCCGGTCTTGGTTCTTCACCGTATCGTCGAAGGTACAGTCGGTATCTTCAATTCCTACAGTCGGCCTGTAGGAGAGGGACATCACTTCTTCTTTTTCCGCATCTGCGCTTCTGTCCTCTCGACTGGACAGAGGGCAGAGAGAGTCGTTTGACCCGCCTCTTCGGGGTCACCCACGGGTAGCTGGTAAGCACAGTTTCGTGGTTTGTTTGTTTTGGTTTGTTGTTGTTAGCCGGCTTATTCTTCTCTTTTGCGCAATTTTCTTTTGTTTTCAAAATTGTAAGAGAAATATTGTTTGAGACCTTTTTCTCTGGTTAATTCAATCTTTAACCTGGCCATTCTAAATTATATCCAAAATTCTTTCTCCTGTTTATGCATCTGGTGATGCGGTAGTCGGTGGGGATGGAGAGAACCTGGTGATTCAGGGTTGGTACTTGCTTGGTCTCGCTCGTCCGCCCTTGTCACATTCGCCGGACTCTTATCCTTCGGCCACTGTCTGTTTGTGTGTGCAAGGAGAACGAGTTTTATGTTGCGAGCGTGCGTACGCATGATTTGTCGTTCGGATGCGTGGTTGGAGATTTGTGTTATTTTAAAATGTGGCTATAAAATGTGACAATTATGCCATTGAATTATTATTTGCAAATGTGGTGGTAGTTTATAAAGTGATGGTCGCTGTGTTGGTTTATTTACTAAGAAAGGAAATTGTTAAACGTGAGTGAGAGAAGGATGAAGATAATTCATATGTTTTATAGCCTGTTGATTTAATGCAGTCTTTTAACTGCTTCGTGTGAGAAGACTTTAATGAACATTCCTGATTTGGTTGGTGTGCTGTGTTACGCTCAGGTCTGTGTTGAGCTGGCGTTGTTGGTGTGTTTAGTAGACCTCCCCTCGCCCATCATGCGAGTGGCTGTTAGGATTTAACAGCATGGGTCAGACTGTACTGACGGCGGGGTTCCAGTACCCTTCTTCCTTCCCTACCTTTCTTCTCTCCTCCCAGCTACGTTTTTCCCCCCCTCCCGGGGGCTTCACCCGGAGTCTGGACTGGTTGGTGCCACGCTCTGGTTGGGGCCACGCTCTGGTTGGGACCGCGGACTGGTTGGTGCCATGTGCTGGTTGAGGCCACGCTCTGGTTGGGACCGTGGACTGGTTGGTGCCACGCGCTGGTTGAGGCCACGCTCTGGTCGGGACCGCGGACTGGTAGAAAAGCCCGCCGGCTTGACTGGCCGGCCCTGACCCCCGTCCAGGACCTCCAGTAACAACGCCACGTTTTCCCCCCCCCCCCCCCCCCCCCCCGGGACGAGCTCTTCACTGCCTGCTTGTGTGTGTCGAGGGTGTCGGCCTTGAACGACTCTCTTCAAGAACCGACCCGGTTCGGAGCACCTAGTGTGACAGGGTGCTCCCAGTAGACTTGAGAGAGGCAGGGGTGTGGAGGCACTCCATGGTGTGGAAAGGGATGGATGCTGGAAATGTTTATTTATAATTGAGTATATGTCATATGTGTTGAAATGCTGTGATTATGATTGTGTACGTCGTATGGTGAAATGTTTATTTATAATTGTGCATGTTGTGTGTGTTGGAATGCTTGATTGTGATTGTGCATGTTGTGTGTGTTGGAATGCTTATTTATGACTGTATGTTGGTGTGAATAAATGGGGTGTTGTATCGTAATCTTTGTGTGGTCTCTTACGGGCGTGTGAGGTCAGTCACTCCCTTCACTCCCACCTAGACCGATCCTGTCAGGCAGACCTCCAGGGGTCGGTCGTGACAACAGGGCGTGACAGAGTTGGGTGGACGGGGATAGCGAAGGTACCAATACAGGGTGTGATAGTTGGGTGGACGGGATAGGGAAGGTACCAATACAGGGCGTGACAGAGTTGGGTGGACGGGGATAGGGAAGGTACCAATACAGGGCGTGACATGGGTGGGGGTGCAGGGGGCGAGCATGCAGGGTGTGACATCGGTGGGAACAAAGGGATGTAGATTTACGGGCTTCACGAAGGCCACTTGGAAACACAACTGATCATAGTGTCATAGCTGTCCATAAAGAATTTGGAAACCCAACTGATCATAGTGCCATAGCTCTCCATAGGCCACTTGGAAACACAACTGATCATAGTGTTATAGCTGTCCTTTGATCACATCGAGACACAACTGACATTCATGTCATAGCTGTCCATAGGCCGCTTGGAGACACAACTGACCATAATGTCATAGCTGTCTATAGACCACATGGAGACAACTGATCATAGTGTTATAGCTGCCCATAGACCACATCGAGACACAACTGACCATAATGTCCTAGCTGTCTGTAGACCACTTGGGGACACAGCTGATCATAGTGTCATAGCTGCCCATAGACCACATCGAGACGCAACTGACCATAATGTCCTAGCTGTGTATAGATCACTTGGAGATACAGCTGATCATAGTGCCATATCTGCCCATAGACAACTAAGGGACGCAACTGATCATAGTGTCCATAGTCCGCTACATGACTCAACAGTAGAGAATCTGGAAGTTTGTAAGGCAAGGCGCGGTGGACACATGAGGAGTTTGAAGATTACTATTATTGGAAGCTGTTCTGACCTTGCCGACAATAAAGGAGCGAAACTAAATGAATGTTTTCAAGAGAAGAAAAGCTGTTTGCTAAACGGTAACTCTGTGACTATGTCAGTCCTGGGACAGGGTGGTAAAGACAACTTCGCGTTCTTGTTCGCAGTTTGTCAAAGATCCCAACTCGTGGGACTGAACAATTCACCTGTTCTGAACATGAACATTACCGAGTGCAAATAAAAAATTAAAAAAATTATTAAAAAAACTATGACGAGAAGTATGAACTTCAGAAATATAGATGTCACAGGAATAACGCTGATTCTCTGTGACAAGCAGGTGGTAGTCATCAGAATGTTTCCATACTTTAATAGTAGGTAGCGAAAAAAAAAATATTCGAGCCTTCAACAAAAAATCCTGCGGCAGTACCGTCACTTTTCGCTGGTCTGCTATTGTTGCAAGCGCAGGAAGTTAGTTTGTCATAAAATGAACTCTGGATCGTGAGACTGGAGTTTCCTTCAATCCTCTGGAAGCTCTCTCTCTCTCTCTCTCTCTCTCTCTCTCTCTCTCTCTCTCTCTCTCCTCCTCTCTCTCTCTCTCTCTCCCTCTCTCTCTCTCTCTCTCTAGCTATATATATATATGGTTAAAACAAGTGTAAAAGAGGAATATTAAAATTATCTACAAATTTGTTTCTAGCGCTTGGCTATCTTCAGGATGGAGTTTGGGTTGCCCACCGCCGGTGTCATATAGCGTGTGGGGCCCGGTTGCAGCTGTTTTTGCGTGCGTGTTGGTTGCACGTGTTTTTGGGGTTTTCAGATTGTTGTACGGGGTGTGTTAACTAACAACGATTTCCATTTGTGCCTGCAGTTATTTACTATTTCTGTTTTAGTATTAAGGGTTGCTAAGTGGGGTTTACATAGTATTAGCCATTTTTCAGTTAGACATAGGTTGCACCTTTTGAAACATTGCTGTAAGGTGAGGCAACCCAAACTCCATCCTGACGATAACCAAGCGCTAGAAACAAATTTGTAGATAATTTAATATTCCTCTTTTACACTTGTTTTAACTAATGTTGCTCCCCAAGGGTTGAGCACTTGTAGAATTGCTCTAGGCTTTATAATCATACTGATCTCTCCTCTCTCTCTCTCTCTCTCTCTCTCTCTTCTCTCTCTCTCTCTCTCTCTCTCTCTCTCTCTGTGTGTGTGTGTGCATATACACGTATATCTGTTCATATATTTATGTATGTACGTATTTATTTATCAGTTTCATATATCTATTTACTTCTGTTGACTGATTCAATCTTTCTATCATTCATTAATGTATCTGTACTGTCAATGATCTACTCAAACATGTCCTACGCAGTTTAGACAAATTGCTCTCTCTCTCTCTCTCTCTCTCTCTCTCTCTCTCTCTCTCTCTCTCTCTCTCTCTCTCTCTCGCACGCACGCACGCACGCACGCACGCACGCACGCACGCAAGCACACACACACACACACACACACACACACACACACACACACACACACACACACACACACACACACACACACACGCACTGCTCAGGTTTCCTTTGGCTGAAACCATCATTATTTAGAAATGGGGATTTTGAAGATCACTGTTGGTGTCAGCTGTAGCCCTGTGCTTCACTGTTTCCACACAACACTAACGCTGAAGATCACTGTTGGTGTCAGCTGTAGCCCTGTCCTTCACTGTTTCCACACAACACTAACACTGAAGATCACTGTTGGTGTCAGCTGTAGCCCTGTCCTTCACTGTTTCCACACAACACTAACACTGAAGATCACTGGTGGTGTCAGCTGTAGCCCTGCGTTTCACTGTTTCCACACAACATTAACACTGAAGATCACTGTTGGTGTCAGCTGTAGCCCTGTCCTTCACTGTTTCCACACAACACAAACACTGAAGATCACTGGTGTGTCAGCTGTAGCCCTGTGTTTCACTGTTTCCACACAACACTAACACTGAAGATCACTGTTGGTGTCAGCTGTAGCCCTGTCCTTCACTGTTTCCACACAACACTAACACTGAAGATCACTGGTGGTGTCAGCTGTAGCCCTGTGTTTCACTGTTTCCACACAACATTAACACTGAAGATCACTGTTGGTGTCAGCTGTCGGCCTGTGCTTCACTGTTTCCACACAACACTAACATGAGGTAACAACATCGCCATTAATAGGACAGTCCTGTACCAAAACAAATGACATTTAGTTGTAAAGAATAGACCGGAAATCTAAAAGGTTATGTGTGAAAACTGCTCTGAACTTGCTGCCAGTCAGACAATACAAGTAAAAGTTAACGGCGCTGTTGGAGTACAACAAGACTTGGCTGGCTGCAGCGAAGACTTTATATTGTCCATGCTGAATCGGATCATCCCAGTCCACGTATTTTTTTGTGATAAAATATATTCGTATTGGCGTTGTGAACAGGAAAAAACACATATTAGTAGCAATCAAGGTGACAGTCAATGAAGTCACTTTTTGTTGTCTGGAATCCTGGGTGACTTGTTGCATAGGAAGACGGGTGCCTGTTCTGAGAGATCTGACAAGTGTCCAGAGAAGAACACTGTTACTGATCCCCAACAACATGAAAGGTAAAAAACAGTTTTGAGCCAAGTCTACCCATGGCCAAATTTTGTCATAAAAAAATGCATAGGTTTTGGATTTAGAATCATAGCAACATACCCAGGAACAAGTTCCTATTTCAAATCCGTAGAGAAAGTGACAATTAATCAAAGTTATAAGAACCGTCAGTATGCCAGCAGTAGTTCTTGACATCCCTTTCGTCCACACAGCATTGACACGAAGTGGCCATACCACAGAAGCTGCTCTCAGTATGGTGAGTGCCACCAGCATCCATGGGGATAAAGTCTTTGCCGTGAAATACACCATCCACTTCAATTTACACTGCCATGTGCCAAGTTTGTCAAAATACGGAACATTGAATTCTATTTGGAGTAAGCTCAACAGGGGCCCTAGTATCAAAACCAGCAGATCAGAGCAGGCCAGGACTTCGAAGAAAACACTAGAGGTGGATGGTGGAAGGCGAAGCATGATCAGAAGAATCATAACGTTTCCAGGTACCCCAAAGATACACACAAGACGCTCACCACAGTTCCAGATCACGTTTGAGATTTTTAAAAATGGTTCGTGTTGATCGTGCCACTGATCTCTTTTCATACGGCTTACGTGTTCCATCATTCTGTACTTCAGGAGTACAAACATATGAAGTCAGCTAAGTTAGGGAGTTGGTATAAATTCCCGTTTAACACTGTGTTTCATATTATCTAATCGTGTATCTGTCTATCTATATCTATCTCAGAATAGTTTGTCTTCATCTCTACAGGCAGAAAATGAGCAACATAGATTGAAAGAGGAACAAAAAGAGGACTATTGGGATCCTGATCCAGTTGCAGATCATTTTTTGAATTCTCCTATCCAGGTCTCAGAATTGTCAGAAGCTTTGTCATCAGTCTCATCTCGGAACTCAGCAGTTGGTCTAGATGGCATTTCTTATCAGATGCTATGTCATCTGCCGTCTTCCTGGAAACGTGTACTACTCTCGTTATTCCAAAAATGTTGGAATAATGGCGCTCTCCCTAAAGTTTGGAAGAATTTGGTGGTCATACCAGTTTTGAAAGAAGGCAAGATAAATACTTCTGTAAGCAGTTATGACCAATCTCTTTGTCTTCTCATGTCGGGAAGCTTCTGGAAAAAATTGTATTGAAGCGTCTGATGTACTACTGTGAAAAGAACTATTTGCTTCCAGTCCAGCAGGCTGGTTTTAGAAGGTCGATGCACTACACACCATCTTGCAACACTTACAAATCAATTTTTTTTTAAACAGCGTCCACAGAAAAAGTACGACGGCTTAATTTTTTTATGTTAAAAAAGCCTACGACAGTGGTGTGCTAGGTTCCTTTACAAAGTAAAAAAATTGGTATTTCAGGCAACATGTATTCTAACGTAAAAAGTTTCTTAATGGACAGACATTATATGTACAAGAAGTGGTAAGATGTATTCTTCCTTCAGGTACATTAATATGGGTATCCCCAAGGATCAATTATTGATCTAATTTTGTTTTCAATTCTCCTTTATGATCTTCCGTCTGCGCTGTCCAAAAATATCCATGTAGTTCAGTATGCTGATGACATCGCAATATGGATGCGTACTAGTTTAAGAAAACGTACAAAAAAGAGGTCAATTAATCATGTGCAGAATTCATATCAATATGAACTGGACAATTTATCTGCGTATATAAAAGAAAATGGGCTTGAATTATCTGGTAAAAAAAAACATGTTAATGTTGTTTAAAAATGGAGAAAATCCGCCTGTACTCCCATCCTTGAATATAGATGGCACTTTGATGCAATATCAGAAATCTGTCAATTTTGGGGGAGTCCTTTTAACGCCAAAACTAAGCTGGAAAATGCACATAGAAAAATTGTTATCTAAAGCTAGAACTAGACTAAATTTTCTTAAAAATTGTTAATTGCCAACCTTGGGGTCAAAATACTAAAACCCTTTTGCATCTTTCTTTGGCTCTTGTCCGCTCCAAGTTAAAGTATGGACAAGAAGTTTACTTTTCAGCGCCAAAGTATCTTTTAAAAAGTTACAAAGTATTGACAGTTTACTGACCATTGTTGTTTTAAGAGAGAGAAAGAGAGAGAGAGAGAGAGAGATGAGAGAGAAGAGAGAGAGAGAGAGAGAGAGAGAGAGAGAGAGAGAGAGAGAGAGAGAGAGAGAGCTTGAGTGACCTGAATGTTTCGGTTCTTTATTCGAAAGGGTAACAGACAAGCGAGACGTTGCTTTTTGGTGACCCTTGTCCCTTCAGGAACACAGGATACTAACACAAAAACACAGTTACATGTTATGATACCATCCATGACAAAATACTGATGATTCCTATCATCACAGAAGAAAAAATGAACGAACACCAAACTGTATGTCAAACACACACAGAGAGACAATGACACAGACAAACGCTGACACACACACTCAGGCAGACAGACACGGACACACAGAGACACGCACACACGCACACGCGCACACACACACACACACGCACACACACACACACGCACACACACACACACACGCACACACACGCGCACACACACACGCACACACACACGCACACACACACACACACACACGCACACACACACACACACGCACACACACACAGAGTTAAGAATGATGTGAAAATGAAATTAAAATTAGATCAGATATCGGCTTTCCTACACGTGCAAAAACGATATCCTCTCAGATTACTTTGGCAACGTATACATATGAGCTTGGCAAGCCACGGGCATTACTGCTGACGAAAAGTCTGCATCTGCAAGGCCGTTCTTTCTTCCCTACACCACCCTGGGAACTTGAAAGGGCCCATTTTGATATTGACCACACTGATTTAAAGGATAATAAAATTATAGTGGCAAGCAATGCTAAATTTCATATTGAAGAGAAGTATCCAAATCATTTAAAAGTATACACAAAAAATGCGGGCTCTGCTTATTGATACCTGATTTAAAAGTAGAGAAATGCTTTTCACTGGGGAAAAAATAAATCGGTTTTTACTGCGGAACTTACTGCAATATTAATGGCGTCAAATCATCTTCTAAATTTCCCACGATCTATATTTCAAGTACTTTTTTTGTATTGATTCAAAGTCTGTACTTCAGGCACTGAAATAATTAAAATTGCAGAATAGATCAGAAATGATAATTGAAATTAGCTGTTTAATTCATGCTGTCTCTATACAAAGCACGGCAATTACTTTCTGCTGGATACGGTCACACTGTTCGTTTTATTATAACGACAAAGTAGACATAGCTGCAAAACAGGGTGCAACATGTAGTTCAGAGTCTCTCAGGATGGATTTTCCACTTACTGTTCAAGAACAATATAGTATAGTGGAATCATTTGCTTGGAACCATTTCCAGAATTCCTTCAAAAAGTCTCACAAAAAAGCTTATTTACACAGATTTTAGTATTGCAAACTTAAAAACACACTCCCATATCGGCAGGAAGTTATCGTCCCTTATGTATAGGTGGAAAGGCGATGCTTTTACAACAAAATTTAGTACAAATGCCTCATGTGTTTGTGGACAGAGCATCACAGTTGATCATATTATCTCATGTGCCGCTATCAAACAATTTATACCCATACTTTCTACATGTACTATTACAAATATTTTTGAATCACCAGCATTAACCTATGAATTCTTTCTTTCTTTTTATCAAAGTCCAATAAGTAAGTACTTATAGTTTCTTACACTTATTTACACATACTTATGAGGTTACTTTTAAGTGCGTCAATCATTAAACCTACTACTAAATTTACATAATACATACGAAAGGACCATCCTTATCCATCCCCTCCCTCTCACTGTACTCTCCCATATCAAAACCATTTGTAGCTTTCTAGCTTTATCATGAGGATTTTGTTTGACTGTTGTTTTCATTGATGTAGGTTTTGTTGTTGTTGTTGTTTCGTCTAATATCACCAAGAGTGGATAGACGTTAAATTTGAAACGCACACGCACACGCGCGCGCACACACACACACACACACACACACACACACACACACACACACACACCACCACACACACACACACACACACACACACACAATACAGGAATAACAAGATGCGAAGCTATAAACGTACTCCCAGTTTTCCAAACCACTTATAAATCGGCCAAGTGCTTTGTAAGATAAGACATAAAGGCTAAAGCCTGTGTGCATACCAAATTTCATCCAAATCGGACAATATGTCAAGAATAACGGTTTTTAACGGTCAGATTTTGAAACACTACATGGAAGTGCCATTTGTGTGTGATGACCTTTCTATATACAAAATTTCATGAAAACCCACCAACATATAAAAAATAACGGCAAAATAACGGTTTAACGGTATAACCGATGTACACTTTTTATACCGGTATTTTAGTCCTCACTGGGCTAAAGCCTGTGTACATACCACATTTCATCCAAATCGGACAATATGTCAAGAATAACGGTTTTTTAACGGTCAGATTTTGAAACACTACATAGAAATGCCATTTTTGGGTGATAACCTTTCTATAACCAAATTTCATTAAAATCCACCTATATATAAGAAATATCGGCAGAATAACGGTTTTTAACGGTTGTTTAATCCATTTTCAGCATTACATCACTTACATATGGACAGAGGCTCCGATTTGTCACAAGATCATCCAAACCGCTTATAAATCGGCTAAATACTTTCTGAAATATTCCGTAAAGAAGAAAAACCGTTACAGGCCGTTACAACTGTTAGTAACGGCTATAAACGGGGCAAACTAAAACATCAGGCATCATCCATGACCCATAATGAACATACCTGCTAATTTTCATAACGGTCGGCCAAGTACTTTCTGAGATATTCCATAAAGAAGAAAAACCGTTGCAGGCCGTTACAGCCGTTAGTAACGGTTATAACCAGGTAAACTAAAACATCGGGTATCATCCGTGACCCAAAATGAACGTAACTGCTCATTTTTACAAAGATCGGCCAAGTACTTTCTGAGATATTCCGTAAAGAAGAAAAACCATTACAGGCCGTTACAGCCGTTACCAACGGCTACAGCGGTAAACTAAAACATCGGGCACCATCTGTGGCCCATCATGAACATACCTACAAATTTTCTGAAAGATCGACCCAGTAGTTTTGTCTGGATCGAGTGGAACACATTTTGACCGCGGACACACACAGACAGACAGACAGACAGACGCACACACACACACACACACACACACACACACACAACACACACACACACACACACACACACACACACACACACACACGCACACACACACACACACACACACACACAGAGCATTTCTTCGTTCCCATTCTAAAGTACTCCCTGTTCTATAAGAACTGGAAGTACAAAAACAACAGTCGGTTTATGTCTCGGATATTTTCAACAAATTTTCGCTGTTAACAGCTTCGTCAGGCCAAGGTACAATGATAAAAGCCTCATATCAAGTAAAATGACATACCGCTGATGGTGAACTCCTATTCAGGTACACCAGGTAAAATCACTTAAAAAGAGGTCAACAACTGCCGCATGCAGGACAATATTCCCACCAATAGGCCCTCCAACCACACACACACACACACACACACACACAAAACACACACACAAACTGACAAACACACACACACAACACGCACACACGAGCGCGCGCGCGCATACGCACCCCCCTCCCCCCCCCCCCCCACCCCCCCCCCACCCCCTCCCCCCACCCCCCCCCCCCCCCCCCCACACACACACACACACACACAAATATCTATTATATAAAGCTCAGTTTGTCTGTCTGTCTGTTCGCTTATACACGGCCACAGTTTTAAGTTGATCGCCACCAAATTTGGTATCAAGTATCCTTGCTGTCCTAAAACAACAACGTCGGGTCGGCGATCACGTGACGCATTTGCGTCCATAGACGCAAAGCTGGACATCGGAACACTACACGACAGACACATTCGCCGGGGCGAGACGGAGTCGAAGCGCGTAATATTATATAATAGATTTTGAAAAAGAGTTCACGTGAATGTTTAAGGGAGAAAAGTATCGAACAAATCGCGCATGCCCCCAAAAATATAATTTGAATTATGGACGAAACTAAGCACTTCTGATTCACGAAGGTCATTAATAGTAAAATGAGAAATCCCAAGAAAAAAGGACTGGTGTGCTTTGCCTGTTCACCGTGCTGCACACGTCACAGCGACTGAATGACGTCATGAACGTTTTATTTGACAATAATCAGAATTCCTCTGTATCACTTGACCATGTGTAGATCTGTGGTAAGTCAACGTCCATTCATCATCATCATCATTCTCTTGCCCATGATGGGCGTAGAGGAGAGATGAGGACACTCTCGAAGCCAGGCACCGCCATCCGGCCCTGTCCTCTGCCTGTCGCATCAGCGTGGGGCCATCCATCCTGGTCCATTCTTTGATGTTGTCCATCCAGCATTTGGTTTGTCGTCCCCTTCGTCTGCCGCCTTCCAGCGTGCCCTGGATGACTGTTTTGGGCAGTGAATTGTGGCGTATGACATGCCCAAACCACGACAGCTTCCTCTTCTTGACTGTTGCCAAGAGGGGTTCTTGGGGGCCTGCAAGTGATTTTTTTGGGCTCCTTTACTAATTCGAAAATCTTTAAAATTTTTTTTAAGTACAAACCCCCCGACGCAAACGAACTTTTCGGTTTCATCCAAAAAGTCTGTGTTTTGGGAAAAATCGGATCCAACTAATTTCTTCCCGGGTTCTAAAAAGTTTTTTAAAATACCCAAAACATCCACCCCCTAGAAAGGTTAAATTTAAAACCCCTTTTGTTCAAAAATTTTTTTTTCCCAAAAATCGAACTTAAAAACGTGAAAAAGCCGCCCAAAAAGAAAACCCGGCTCACACCCCTTTTCCCTTCTGCAACGGCCAAAATTTTCCAACTTTTCCATCAAAGAAGCAGTGGGGAGAAAATTCAAAACCCCAGAA
The DNA here is from genome assembly GCA_018398815.1 of Conus ventricosus. Lineage (NCBI taxonomy): Eukaryota > Metazoa > Mollusca > Gastropoda > Neogastropoda > Conidae > Conus > Conus ventricosus. The sequence continues at coordinate 10,483,725 of CM031613.1, forward strand.
AGAAAAACCACCAAGGCAGCACTTAGACCCAAGAGAAAAACCCCAACAGAGGGAAGGAAAAACGAAAAAGTGACGGAGAACCAAAGCACACGTAGGGGGAAAAAATTTTTAAGAACAGGGGGAAAGGTTAGACGAAAAAGGAAAAAAAACCGCAAGGCAACAAAAGACAGCAAGAATTCAACAAAAAGGGCCCAAGGTTAGAAAAAGAACAAGAACATGACAGACCGTGACGTTTGGGGGTTTACCCACAAGAAAACCAAAATTAGAGGGTTTAAAACTAAAGCTTTTAAAAATTACAACGCTTCCCAACCCTCTCCAGTAACCACAAAAAACATTGCCCTGCCCCGGGCCCCGCAGAAAGGGCACCGACTAAACCTTTCCAATATTTGACGTTTCATTTTTCGCTGGCGTAAGGGTTTTTTTATGTGAAAAGAAAAATTTAAATATGTAAAAAGTTTATGAAAAAAGAAACAGATATAAAACTGCTTTTGCTGTTTAAGAAAGAAACAAAAGCATTTTTTGAATATTTTGGGTTTTTTAAACAAAACGAAAAAACGAACGCTTTATAAATGACGGGGACTAAAGGGCAAAGAAAAATTTAAACAAAAAACCTGAAAAAACCCTCTGATTTTAAGTTCCCCTTTTTAAAAAGCTCTGTTACTATTGTAATGATCTTTTTCGGTTTACAGATACAGAGGCGTTTTTAAAGGAACGTCTTTCACTACATCTTTAATCAAAAAAAAAACACCGTTACAAACCTTTTTCTTTTTTTTTTTTTTCACAATTTTTTTCATAAAAATGGGTTTTATAAGAAATAAATGGTTGAACGAGGGCTGAAGACCTAGAAATGTAGTCTATAGACCTCTCCTCTCTCTCCTCTCTTCTCTCCCGTGGGGGCCGCCTTCTCTCTCTCTCTCCCTTCTCTTTTCCCCTCTCCTCTCCCCTCTTTCCCTGTCGGTCTGTATTCCCCTCTCTCTCCTTTTCTCCCCCCCTCTCTCTACTCTCTCTCTTTTTCCCTCCTCTCTCTCTCCTTATAATCCCCCCCGGGCGACCCCGGGGAAACCCGGGGCCAAGGGTTTATGAATTTTTAAAAAAAGTTTTTCTAGGATTTTTTATAATCCCGCATTTGTGAGTAGGGTTTTGGTGGACCCCGAGGCAACGCAAGGAATAAAAGGCCATTGTGCAAACCCGTTTTGGGTTCCCTTTTTTCTGAATGCATGGAGGTGGGGGCTGTTTGGGTAAGTAGATTTTGGGTTTTTTGGCCCCAAATTGTATTTTCTTTCGACTTAGATTTTTAAAGGGATTTTTCAAAATGGGAAACCAAAAATTGTTTAGGTTCTAAAAAATTTATTCGGGGTTTTTTCAGGCATCATTTTATACTGGCGGGCCGCGTGAACACCGCGGGGCTGAGTGAAAAAAAAAATGCCCAGGAGAGCTTGCGCGGGGGCGGGAAACTTTGTATTGCGTGGGGTGTTTGTACAAAAATTTGAATGTGGGAAAAAATTAAAGGCGATGGGGGGCATAAATTTCCTAAGAATTTGTCGTAAAAAAGTTCGAGTGTTGGGAGAGTGTGGGGCGGGGAAATTTAAATTTGGGTTATTGGGGAACTTGGGAAGTTTTTTAAATTTTGGGTTTTAGGTCGATTTTGGTTGATTTCTAGTTACAGTCAGGGGAAGTATTCTTTTAGTAATTTGAGTTAATTTTAAATACCTGGTCAAAAATTTGTTTTTAAATTAAATGTGAAGTTTAAGGGGTTTTTTCGTACAAGTAAATTTGGAAATTGAAATTTCTTTGAGTTGTTATAAATGGGGGAGTGCCCATAAACACTTTTTTGGAGAAGTAAACTACATTTTGTTGTCGGGGGGGGGGCGAAAGGGGCAGATTTACCTATTGACAATCACACAGTTATTAAAAAAACCGTGACTGTTAGTTTTTTCTTTTTCTTTTAAACAACAAAAGGTAAAAACGGAAAAACCCCGCTCTGACATTATGCGACCTGCATTTTTCAATAATTGTTTTTTTTTGCATCAGTAAGGAGGGTTCAGTGAAACTTTTAAAATTTTTTGGGATATTTATTAACATTTTCAAGATTTTTTTTTCGGAAAAATAATTTTTAAATTTTTTCAAAGTGTCATTATGTCATTGTTGTATAAAATTTAAATTTAAAAAACTAAAAATTTTTTTCTAATACTTTTTTCTTTTCTAAAATTTTATTTGCCTTTGCCCCCCCTCTCGACCACGCGGGGGAAACCCGGTCGAAGGGGGTTTTAAAAACAAAAACGCTTCGGTTTTAAGCTGCTGCCCGATGTGAACAGTCAACCGGGCCCGAAAAAACTTCGAAACTCTTGTGTGAGTAAACTTCGGGGGACTGTTATAAAAGTGGGGCGTCACGACGGGAAATTTTATTTAAAATTAAAGTTTTTTTTAAAAAAAAAATTTCGGGTCTGACAATATTACACTTGTAGAATATTGTGAAATTGTAAAATTTTGGAAAAATGTATTCTTTTGCTGTATTAAAAAATTTCCGCAGGGGTTTTTGCTTTTGAAAAATTTGCTGCATTTGGAGTCACAATAATAAATTTTTTTTTGGGCTGCGAAGTTGGAGTAAAGCAGTTTATTTTTGTATTTTGCTGAATTTGGGGATAAGAAAATAATATACCTGAAATTTTTTAAAATTGGAGTCAAAAAAAAAAATTTTTGTCATTGTAAACGCTAAACTTTGGGGATTAAGCGGGAAAAACCATGTTTTTTCATTTGCTGGAAATGCTTTAGCAAATGCCTCTATAATTTTTTTTTACCTTTGTAGGGGGGCTACATTGTTTTTTTTTAAAAATTGGAAAAACATTTGTACAAAATTTTTTCTTTCATACAGTTGTAAAAATTTTTGGTCTCGTGGATTTTTTTTTTTTTTTTTTCCCAAGAGTCCCAAAAAAATTTTTAAAAAAAGGGGCCGGGGGTTCCTCTTGACCCACTAAACCAGCTCGTACTGAGTTGGAAAGAAAGCTAAATTTGGCTTAATTTCCCCAAGTACGAAAACTAAGCATTTCTTAAGGCCGGGTAAGGGCTAGAGCAAGGTCTGAAAAGAAGAAGCAAAATTTTTTAATGAAACCAAAAGAGAAAGGGAATTGGGGAAAGGGGTTAAATTTTAAACAAAAAGAAAAGGAAAGAAAGAAACTTGAATTGAAAGAAAGAGAATTGGATTTTGCAGAAACCAAAAAAATCGAAAAAAAGAAAATATGCTGAAGAAAAAAAACAACTGAACTTCTGCCAAGCTCTTTCCCCCTTCCCAAATTCCTTATTTTTGATACAGAAAAGGGATAAATTAAATTTTTACCTTTTCCCAGATTTGAACAGCATCCCAAAAAATCTTAGGAGGGAAAAAGGGGAAAGTTTGGGCATCATTCTTTGGGGGGATGTTAAAGGGGGAAAGGGCTTCTGACGTTTTAAATTATAAAGCTTTATCCTCCAGCCAAATAGAATTTCAAAGAGTTAGTGAGCATTTTTGGGGAGCGCTTCAGTGTACAAAGGAAAGATTTCGTGAAAAATTTCCGCACTTTTAACCCCAGAACAAATAAAGACCTTTCCTTTTTTTTTTTGATAATTTGCACCCGCTTTTTCTGCGAGGGATAGACTTGCGGGGAGTTCAAAAATTTTTTTGAAGGTTTTTTTTGATTTTTTTGATCCTGAAAAATTTTTCTTCGCCCATTTCTCCAAAGTTGGTAGCCTTTTTGAAGGAAACGGGTTTTTCAGATGTAAAGATTTGTTTGAAAAGGCTAAAAGGGTACAGAGAAGAAAAAAAAGAGTAAAACCCTTTTGGGACGTGAGGAAAAAGTTCACCTTTTTTGCACACGTTTCTTGTCGGGGAATCCCCCAAACCCAAATTGGTGATTCCAGATATTCTAAAAAGGGGAAAAAAGGGGGGTTCCCCGGTGGCTACGGCGGGTCCCCCGGGAAAAACTTATTTTTCACAAACCAGAGGCCCAGGAAAAAAACTACTTTCCGTGTGAGAACAGGAAATTAAACACGGGAAAAAAATCCAAAGCTTTTTGCCCAACACCCCAACAAAATTTTTCCAAACCACAAAAGGGTCCAAAGAAAGGAAAGAACATGCACGGGGGGGTGACAGTAACACCTTCTGAAAGACTGTGACCGAAAACCAATGCGAAATAAACAGATGGGCTCCATGGGGTTGTTTTTAACAACAAAAGTTTTGCCCGAAAAATTTTCAAAATGTCAGGGAACAGTGAAGGACGGGAAAAAAACGTCATGTTGGATTCGGGTTGCACTACAGTAGAGTCAGAAAATCATTATTTTTCAAAAGAACAGAATGGGGATGAAACAATCTCCTGTACCATGTTTAGGGGTGAAACTTTTTGTTTTTCCTTTTAATTTTTTGCCCAACTTTGATTGCCCCCCAAATTTTTCTGGCATGTTAAAGCTTTTTTGGTTGATAAACCTGTGTTAAATGTGATTCGGGTCAAATCCCTTTGTTGAACATTTGCTTTTGGTTAAATTTTTGCAAATGCTGTCACAACGAGAGCACAAACAAAGACTGAAAAAACCTTTTAAATTTTCGCCCTTTGTTGACTGCCAAAGCCCCACAATTGGACGTTTCAGCTGAACCCAAATTCCCGATTTACAGAAAGGGGACCCGCTCTTTGAATCCCTTTTCCAAAAAAAACCCAAAAACCCCCAGGAAATAAAGGGCCCGAGTGTTTTTTTTCAGGAATGGCTTTTTTGTACCCGCACATGAAAGGGCAGAAAGGATTGTGCTTTGGGAACCCGTGGTCCCCAAAAAGTTCGACCGCCCGCCTCTGGCAGCTCATGACGGGCTTTTGAGTGGGGAAAATGGCCAGCAACAGGGACCTACAAAAGAATTGGGCCCTATTTTTTTTTGCCAGGTAACACAAAGGGGGATTTTAAAGGAAAAACTTTCAGGCCTGTGAAATTTTCCAAAAACCTTTCCAAAAAGGGGAAGGTAAACCCCCAAACTTTCCTTTGCAATTAGTTTTCCTTTTTGAAAGAAGAACCATTCCCAGAGTCGTGGTTATATTTTTTCGGGCCCGCCTTTTTCTACTTCAGGGTTTCCGAACTTTTCACATATGTAGACATGGCAAAAAGAGAATCCGGAGGGAGTATCCCCTCAAGACCATTAAAACCGAAGCAGTTTGCGAACGCTTTGTTTGTGATTTCTGTCGCACTGGTGTTCCCCCCTGAAATTTTGGGGGAGGGGGGGGGAAAGGGGGGCACAATTCACCTCAGACATGATGGGGAGAATTGTTGAGATTGTAGTGTTTTTCGCAACTTTAAACCCCCCTTAAACCCTCCCCCAAAAAATGGATTTGTGGAACGATTTTAAAGGCACACTAAAGACCATCTAAGGAAATTGATGATGGACAAAACCCAAAAAATTGGGATCGGTTTCCTTTCCAGGGGCCTTTTTTCCCTACGGGGGATTCCGCAAGAAGCCAAAAGGTTTTTTTTCCTTTCCGTTTAATTTTTATGGCAGAGTACCCAGGGGTCCACCCCAAACCCGTATTTAAAAAAAAAAACAGGGCCGGTGATTTAAACCCAGAACCCCCCTTTAACCAAAACATGATTTTTGTACAACACATGAAAAACCAAAATTTTACTGACATGATTGACTTAGCCCCAAAACGGCGCAGGAAAGTTCCTAGACACAGACGTATAAACTTCAGAAGGGGGAATGACAGAAAAGGGCAATTTGGGGATGAAGGGGTATGTTTTGCCCACTGACACAAACAAAATGTTGTTTTTAAAAAGGAAGGGCCCAAATTTTTTTTACTCCCAAAAGAAAATGATGTGAATGATTACCTTTTTCGACATGAATGGGGGACATAAATTGTTTCACACAACATTTTTAGAGAGTACAAAAGAAAAAGGGTGTGGTACTTGCGTCAGTGGGCAGTGTTACCTTATTTTTGAAAAAATGGGAAAGGGGTACCAGAACTACCCTTTCCCAAATGTCTATACAAAAAGTTCCCACAGTCCAAAATGAAGGTGGGGAAAAAAGGTCAAATATGATTTGCCTTTTCCAAAAGGACAAAAGCCCCGAAATTGAACCCGGCCCTGGAAAAGCACTCTGAGATGCTTTCGATGTGCCAGGGGGTCACTGAATTTTTGCAACATCGCATTTCGCCACAGTATCCAAACCTGTGAATGTTTTGGCAGTAACCTTTTTCCTTTCGGTTTCCCATGAAATTGGGTTTAGAAAAAAAAATGACAAAAAATTTTAAAAAAATGGATAAACATAGAACCTTCCTTTTTCCCCAATTTTTCCAAACACCAGTCGTTCTGATCCGAAGAGGATGGACTTTTGGCCCCTTTTCTTGACAGGGAGAAAACAACAAGGGGGACACAGTTTGATTCTAAACCCAAAATTTCCCGATTGGGAAAAGGGTATCCTTTCTCCTTTAAAGACAAAAAAATTTGGGTTTACCAAAATTGATCTGACCCAAAAGGGTATTGGCCAAAATTTAAAATTGGGTGAGGGTGATAGGGAAAAACCGCTTTTCGTAACTCCACAGGGGTTGTTTTTTAAATTTAACGCATTTTTTTTTGGGTTTTCCACAGCCCCCAAACACAATTTTCAAGCATGATGGAAAATTGCATTTGAAGAAGTTCGGGTTCGTTGAATTTCTTCGACGACATTTTGGTGGGTACTGCAGCGGACACGCCCCTTGTCGGGACTTAAAGCTTTTATTTTAAAAAAATTTTCCTTTAACCCTGGGGCTTAACAGCCCCCAATTAAAAAATGAAGAGGCAAACCGAAAATTTCCTTTGGGACAAGTCATTGGGACAATGAGGAAGGGCACCAGAACCAAGCAAAAGGTTTTAAAAAGTTTTGCATCAGTGTACCAAAAACCAAAAGACAAGTTGTTTATTTTTGGGGAGCAGATTTTAAACGCGGTTTCATACCGCAAATTCTCAACACAAATGGCACCCTTTTGGGGGATTTGACAAAGAGGGAAAAAAGGGGTCCAAGAGGGTGAAAATGGTCACCCGCTTTTTCAAACTGCGTTTGATACATGAAAATGGGTTTTAACCAAAAATCTGTCGTGGGAATTTCCGGGCGTTGCGCCCAAAACCCTTCATTGGGCGCACTGAGCTTCCTCAGTGGGGATAGGGGCGTTTTGGGGTGCAGCCAGGGAAGGGGGGAAACGCACCCACTCCTTTTACGCAAGCAGGAGGGTCCTGGCCCGAGAGACAAGGTTTCTCAACTATTGAGCGGGAGTGCCTTGCGCTTTAAACTTTGGGCCCCGGGGGAAATTCCAGTGCAAACTGTTTGGTCTCACTTCAAATTTTGGAGACGGGTCACAAACCCCCTTTCAGTCCTTTGGGGAAAAACCCAAAAACAAAGCGCGTGGTTTTTCGCTGGGGGCTTCACTGCAAGATTATTTATTTTCAAATTTTTCCAATCCCAGGGGAAATAAATTTTTAAACGGATGTGTTTTCCCCGTCCCGGTGGAGTGAGGGGCCCTCGGGTGCAATGCTTGATTATCAAAGCTTTTAAAATTTTTAGGATGCGAACAAATTTTTTTTGCTGTGAGAAAGGATTGTTTAAAGGGAAAAAGACCCGATGGAAGACGCGTCATCCTTCGCTGGGAAAACCCCCATCTGTCATCCATCACAAGTGCAAGTTACTTCCCCAAAAGTGGGGCCTTGACAAATTTAAGGCCAAAGGGCCCCGCGGTTGGCGTCGAACCCCGGGAAATAAACTTTTCTAAAACGTAAAGTGCAAACAGATCTTGCCGATTACCACACTTGCAAAAACACAATGAACTGTTTTAAGGAAAATTAAAAGACAAAAAAAAACCCTTTTGGGAAAGGGAAAAACCCTTTTTTAAACAACGTTGGACTCAAAAAGGATTTTTAAAGACTGGGGAAAAACAAATGAATCATTTGGGTGGGTAAAAGAAAAAAAAAAAAACCCTTTTTAAAACAAAGTTTTTGACCCCACATGGATGGAAAAAAAAGACAGTAAATTAAATTTTTATGTGAAAATTTTTAATTTAAAAAAAACAAAAAAAAAAAATTTCCCCTAATAGGGACCAGGGGCCTTTCGTTCCCAATTTGGGGGTGTTGTGCAACAAACTGGTGAAACCCATGACGGGGTTATAGAGAGTTCTTGAAAATGTTTGGGATTCGATTACTTTTTTGTAAACCCCTTTCCCCTTTACAGGGCTAAAGGGCTAATTTAAATTTTGGGCGAGAATTTTCATTAATGGATAGAGACAAGGAAAAAAATTTCTCTAAAGGGATTTGAGCTTTGACAGTCGGGGACTAGCAATTATTTAGTGGGGGACTCAATTATTAACCTTGGTGAAGGGTTTTTATTGAAGCTCTTAATCAGTGGATTTTCCCTAAATGGAAAAAATACAAAACCCAGTTTTTGGAGCCATTTTTCAGAGGAACTTTTTTTCCCCCGTCGGTCCCGTTTTCTTTAAAAAAAAAAATTATAATTGTTAAAAATTTTTATTTTTTTTTTCCCCCGGGGGAAAGGGGGGGATTCAAAAGTGTTTGTAGTTTTTTAAAAAATTTTTAGGATTTTTTTTAATCTCCGCTTTGGGGAGTATGGCCTTGGTGGAGCCAGGGAACCCCCGTAGGAAAAAAAGGGAAATGTGCAACCCGGTTTTGGTTCCCTTTTTTTAAGAAAGGAGTGTGGGGTGCTTGGTTTAAATAGAAATTTGGATTTTTGGGGTCCATTGAAATTCATTTCGACTTTGAGGTTTTAAGATTTTTGAAAATAGGAACAAAGTTTGTTTAGGTTTTAATAAAATTTTTTCCGGGTTTTTTCAAACATAATTTATAGCGGGGGGGCCGCGTTGAAACAACCCGTGGGTGGCCGTGAACTGTAATGTCATGGGGAGCTTGCGCGAGGCTGGACTTTGTAGTTCGGTGATTTTTTTTACAAAATTTTTAATGTCGGGAAAAATTTTGCGATGGGAGCATGAGTCCCAAGAAAGTTTTTCGTAAAAAGTTTTGAAATGATTTTTAGAGTTTTAAGGGGGGGGTGAATTTAAATTTTGGGTTTTTTGGGGAAATTGGGAAGTTATTTTAAATTTGGTTTGGTTTAAGGTTAGGTTTAGTTTTTAGTTTTCAGTCAGGGGGAAATATTCGTTAGGGAGGTCAGCTAGTTTAAAAATAAAGTAATGTTTAAGGGTTGGGTAATTTTTAGTTTAATTTTTTTAATTTCCCCGTGTGCAAAAAAAGTATGTTTAAATTATGAATGTGAAGTTTAAGTGGTTTTCGGAAAAAGTAAAGTTGGGAACTTGTATTTCTTTGAGGTTAAAAAATGTTTAGGACAGCAGAAAGACTGGGTTTTTGGGGGAAGTGGCTTTCAAAAATTTTGCGGGGGTGGGGAAAGCGCGAGAGTGAGCCTATTGACAAAACGCACAGTTAATTAAAAAAAAGCGGGAGGGTGTTAAATGTTTTTATTCTCTATTAAACAACAGAGTAAAAACAATGTAAACCCGGGTCGTGCCCCAAAAATTTAAATAGGGTTTAAAAAAAGTTAAGAGGAATCTTAAAAATACTAAAAAATTTGTTTTTTAAACGTGTTGCGCTGCATCAGGAGGGGTTTTTTGGGTTTCCCCCCCCCAACATTAAAAGGGTCAGAAACGGGAAAACAAATTTTCCCACCAAAAAAACATTCCCAACCGGGGGAAAAAAAACCTGGGAATTTTAGGAAACCAAAAAGAAACCCCGACATTGAAAGAAACCCTGGGTTTATATGAGGTGCAGGGAAAAATGTGAACTGGTCGGGGCAAATTTATGGGGTCCCAACTTAAAAAAAAACTCGGAAAACAAGTCGGACATAAAGAGAGGTTCCACTAACAACATAAAAATGAAAAAGAAAAAAAGAAATTTTTAAATTTTAAAAAAAATTAAAATTACCATGGCAAAAAAAAGGGAGTAAAAAATTTTTAAAAAGGATTGAAAAAAATTAATAAAATGGAAAACCCCAACGATACACCTTTTTATGTACACACAAAAGTAACCATCCACCATCTATTTTAAAGCCATACCCCAGGGCAAAAACAAAACTATCAAACCTGTCTCAGTGAGGAGTGTTCAACAATGCAGAGTAGAATACCAGGAGGCACACAAAAAAAGGGAACAATTACAAATTACAATACAACCCAGACAACAACAAAAATAAAGAAAAAAAATAGGAAAAGAAAAATCATTGGTATAACCCCCCATACGACGGAAACCAAAACAAACATGGGAAAGAATCTTCAAAACCAACAACTTCTTTTTCCAAAGAACACAAACTACCAAAATTTTTAACAAAAACACTGTCAAACTATCGTACTCTTTTAGCCCAACTCAAAAACCAAATTGACCCCCCAACAAAATGAAAATCAACACAGCAAAGAAGGTAAAAAGGAAATCTTGCAATTTGCACCAGAAAGGAGCATGCCCCAAAACAAAAAAAATGTCTTCAAACAAAATTTATACCAGGGTACTGTACATCAAAAATGAAAAAAAAACATACTAGGGATCACTGAAAACCCCTTCAAAAAACCCGAATGCAAACCACAAACATCATTTTTTTTAAAAAAAAAATAAAAACCAAACAAACTGACAAATATTGGAAACTTTTAAAACGCAAAAACAAGCACAATATATCCTGGAAAATCATAAAAAGAGCATCACCATACAGCAAAATTTTTTAAAAAGTGCAACCTATGTTTTTAAATGAAAAAGTTACTACAGCAAACCAGAAATTAGCAATTTAAAAACCCCAAAAAACAAATAGTAAACAACTGAGCAAAATGAAATCGTTTTTAGTGAACACACCCAAAAAAAAAAACCTGAAAGCCCCAAAAAAACACGTGTAGCCAACCCGCACGGCAAACAACCGCAAACGGAGCCACGCTATATAACATCGGCGTGGGCAAACCAAAAAAACCCTCCGATGACACGCAAAACGCTTTAAAAAAATTTTTAAATATTTTAAGATTCCCCTTAAATTGTTTTAACTAATGTTGCCCCCAAGGGTTGAGCACTTAAAAAATTGTTTTAGGCATTTTAAATATAATAATATATAAAATATATATTATATATATAATATATATATATATAAATATAAAATTATATATATAAATAAAAATATATATATATATATATAATATTAAATATTTTTTAATATATATATATATAATATAATATATATATATTAAAATATATAAAAAATATATATATATAAAATTATAAATTTTATTAAAAATATATATATATATATAAAAAAAATATATATAATAATATAAATAATTATAAATAAAAAATATATTAAAAATATATAAAAAATATATATTATAAAAATAATATAAAATATAATATTTATAAATATATATATAAAATATATAATATATATATATATAAAAATATATATATAAAATATAAATGCTTGTGTGTGTGTGTGTGTGTTGTCGATGCGAATCCGGCCCTCCTTTCTCGTACTGTGCAGTCTCTTCGCGCAGAGCTTTACTTTTGCTGCAGACCAAAGAGGGGTCAGTGTCACAATCGGCGCTCGGGTAGCTGCGAGTGATTTTGATGTTGGAAAGGTTGACACGTCTGGTGAGGATCAGATCGAGCTGATGCCATGTTTGGGAAATCGGGGTGTCCTCCAGGAGACTCGATGCTGAGGCTTCGTGTTGAAGAAAAAAAGTGTTACTGACGCACAACCCATGATGACAGCAAGCCTAGCAGGCGCTGGCCTTTTCCCTTTTTCATTTTCCCAGTGCCAAACTGACCCAAGCGGGTGGGGCCAGGAGTTGTGATCGACACCTACTCTGGCGTTGAATCGCCTGTGATGAACAGTAATTCTCTGTCAGGAATTCTCCTTATACAGCACTGAGGTCGTCATAAAACTTGTCTTTTGCTTCTGCGTGGATGCCAAAGTTGGTGCGTAGGCACTAATTAGACTGACTGGTCCCAATGATGTTTGGAGTCGAAGAGACAGGATTCGTCTGTTCCTTCTGCTGGTGGGGTTATGGACTCCAATAATCTGTTTCTAACTGCAAATCCCACACCCGTTCTCTGACCTCGTCTGATGGTTTTGCCCTGCCAGAACAGGGGAAGTCTCTCTCCCTCACAGATCCCGTTTCTGGGAGCCGGGTTTTCTTGAAGGGCGACAATGCCATCTGCAGTCTGCTCATTTTCTCTGTCTTTGAGGGGCGTCTTGCGAGCATCGTTTACTTCCTGCGGGTCGTCAGAAAAGCCTGGTGTCATTGTCCTTTAAACGTTTCACACGTACCCAATTTCAGGGCGGAAAGTTTTCTTTTTTTCTGTTCCCTGGTGCATAGTTATCGATCCGCTTGTGGGTTTTTTTCACCCTAAACCCCACGCACCCAGTGAGGCTAACGGACCATGGCGGGCAGCACCTTACGGGCTGGGGACTGCCCAGCTTAAGGCGGGCGGTAGTTGCCCAGTGAGACGCGATGACCTCCCCCAAACCGTCGGGAAGCAGCCCCTGGCGTCTGACGCTACCCCCAATTGAGTAAGCAGACTTATAACGGGTAAGGGCTGCTACCTTCCCGTGTTTTTGTCGACGCTGCAAAGCGAAGCTGGAGTGACCTCTCCAGAGCGCAAAGCCTGCGTAAGTAAGTAGGAGGCAAGCTGTTACCCATGCAGCAGACCCCCCTCTCCACGTCGCTGGAATGGTCCATTGGAAAGGCAAACGCCGATAACATGGTTCCAGTGCCGTCGCAGGAGTTTGCCAGAACGTGCTGTAACAGCCTCGGTTCGCCTTGGGACTCCGACTCCGGATTTTTCCTCAGGGTTGACTCCCAAGCCTTTCCTAAGAGTGGGGAAAGCCGCAAGGCAAACGGAGGTTTGAGATCAGAGTTTTCCTTCCCTTAGGGGGGCTGTCTTCCCAGACTAATAAACCCCAAACTGCCCAAGAAGGGTGTTATGCCCCACACAAACGCGTGTGTGTGTGTGGTGTGTGTGTGTGTGTGTGTGTGTGTGTGGGGTGTGTGTGTGTGGTGTGTGGTGTGTGTGTGTTGTGTGTTTTGTGTATCACAGAGTAAGGAGGGAGGGGGAGAAAGTGTAGAGAGAGAGAAAAAGGGGGAGAAAAGGGGGGGAGGAGGGGGAGAGAGAGAGAGAGAAAAGACGGGGTTGGGGGGGTGGGAGGAGAGAAGAGGGGAAGGTGTTGAGGGAGAAATGGGAAAGGAATGGGGGGAGGGTGGAAAGGGGGGGGGGTGTTGAGGAGATGAAGATAGTTGGGTATTAGAAAATCAGAACAAGATGAGAGACCAAGAGAAGAAACGCCATCCCCCTTCTCTCTCCCCCCCCCCCCCCCTCCCCCCCCCCCGCTCACCCCCACCCCCACCCCCACCCCGTCTTTTCTCCCCCCCTTCCCTTTCATCTGCCCTTTCTTTTCCCTCCTCCCTTTTTCTCCCCTCTCCTCTCTCTCTCTCTCTCTCTCTCTCCTCTCCTTCTCTCTCTCTCTCTCGTTCCGGCATTCTCATCCCCTTTCCTCCCCCCCCTTACTCTGTGATATACTTGTGTGTGTGTGTTGTGTGGGGTGTGTGTGTGTGTGTGTGTGTGTGTGTGTGTGTTGGGTTGGTTGTTTTTGTGGGTTTTTGTTTTTTGGAAGGCCTAAAGGTGGGATATGTCCTTTTCATGTGGGGGGTTATTTGCCTTGCCTTAAGCTTTAAGGTGAAAATTTTTAACTGGGGTTTTCCTTTTATTTGGTTTGGTCAAATTTTGGGGAGTTCTAGTTACAGTCAGGGGGAAATAGTTCGTTAGGGAGGTCAGTTGTTTTGAAATAAAGTAATGTTAGGGGTTTGGGTTAAATTTGGGGGTTAATTTTTGGGAAAACCCGTGTCAAAAAAGTAAGTTAAATTTTGAAAATTTAAGTTTAAAATGGTTTTCGTCAAGGGAAAGTTTGGGAATTGTATTTTTTTTGAGTGTTTTAAAAGTTGGGTGCAGCAACGACTGTTTGGAGGAAGTGAGCTACTGTTGTTGTGGGGGGGCGAAAGGGGCGAGAGTGAGCCATTTACAACGCACAGGTTTAAAAAAAAATTTGTGAGCTGTTAGTTTTTCATTCTCATTTAAACCAAAAGAGGTTTAAAAAAAAGGGAAAAAAGGGTCGTGGGCAATATAAAATAGTTTAAAAAAAGTTAAGAGGAAACTTAAAACTACTTCAATTTTTGGGTTTAACGTGTTGCGCTGTCCCTCAGGGTGGGGTTTTTTTTTTCCCCCCGCAGACATAACGGGGCCCGAAAAGGAAAAAAATTCTCCACACAAAAAAAACATTAAACACAAACAAAAAAGAAACCTGGATCGGAAAACCAACAGAAACTCGACATTCGACGAAAAATGGATCATATGATGGTGCAGGGAAAAATGTGAACTGGGGACTATTCATTTCTTCCCAACTTTTAAAAAAAAAACTCGGAAAACAAGTCGGGTATACAGAGGGCGTGGCCCCTTTCTGCATAACCAAAAACCGAGAACCCTCGAAAACAAAAAGAAAGAACTATCAAATCTTTCCCAAAACCCAACCCTTTAAAAAAACCACTGAAGCAAACCCAAAAAGGAGTGAAACAAAATTAACATAACACTTTGGGTCTCGACATTTAAAATGGGTTTTTCCATTTTTCAATAAACCCCCCGTTTTCACCTCTTTTTGTACACATCAAAAATTTCCCTCCACCATCTATATTAAAGACCATAACCCCCGGGCCCTAAACCAAAACTATCAAACCTGTCCTTCAGTGGGGGAGTGTTCAACAATGCAGAGTAGGGAAAACCCGGAGGCACACAAAAAAATGGGAAAAATTACAAATTAAAAATAAAACCCAGACAACAAAAAAAATTTAAAAACAAAAAAATAGGAAAAGAAAAATCTTTTGGTATAACCCCCCTTTCGACGGGGAAAATCAAAAAAAAACATGGGAAAAAATTCCCTTTTAAAATCCCCAACAACTTCATTCCAAAGAACACAAAACTATCCAAAATATTTAACAAAAAAAACGGGCAAACTATCGTACTCATGGGTGCCCCCCCCTCAAAAACCCAAATTTTTCGCACCAAAAAAAAATGAAAATCAACACAGGGAAAGAAGGGGGGAAAAAAGGGAAAATTTTCAATTTCACCAGAAAGGAGCAGTGCCCCTAAAAAAATTTTTAATGTCTTCCCCAAAATCATTGTTTACCCGGCTATGTGACATAAAAAAAGAAAAAGAAACATACTTTGGGTTTATGAAAAAACCCCTTCAAAACCCGATATGCAAACCACAAACAGTTTTTTATTTAATTTTAAAAAAAAAATAAAAACCCAAAAAGAACGGCAAATATATCGGAAACTAAAAGGGCGCAAAAAAAAGCTACAAAAATATCCTGGAAAATCATAAAAAAAGCAAACCCATACGCAATGTTTCAAAAAGGTGCAAACCCAGGTTTTTAAAAAAAAAATTGGGGACTACTATGCAAACCAGAAATTAGCAACTTTTAAAAACCAAAACACAAATAGTAAACAACTGCAGGGAAAAATGGGAAAACGTTGTTTAGTGAAACACCCCAAAAAAAAAAACCCGAAAAACCCCAAAAAAAACCGTGTTTGCCAAAACCCCCCGTGCAAAACAACCGCAAAAAGGGAGCCAAAAGCTATATAAAATCGGCGGGGGGCAAACCAAAACCTTCCCCGATTTAACGCAACACGCTTGAAACAAATTTTTTAAATAGTTTTTTGATTCCCCTTAATTGTTTTAAAATAATGTTGCTCCCCAAGGGGGTTTAGCACTTTAAAAAAAAGTTTTTTGGCATTTTAAAAAATGATAATATATATATATATTTTTTATATATAATTTTTTATATATATATTTTTTTTAAATTTTTTATATATATAAAAATTTAAAATATATATAAAATTTTAAATATATATTAAATTTATATTTTTTATAATTTTTATATATATTTTTATATATATATATATTATATTTATATATTTATATATATATTAAAAATTTTAAATATATTAAAATATTTATATATTTAAAAAATATATATATATATATATTTTATAAAATATATATAAAATTATTTATATATATAATAAAATATATTTATATTAAAATATTTTAAAAATTTATATAAAAATATATAATATTAATATATTTATATATATATATAAAAAGATATTTTATATAAAATATATTATATATTTATAAAAGCTTGTGTTGGGTTGTGGTGTTGTCGTTTCGAAAACCGGCCCCCCCCTTCTGTACTGTGCAGTCTCTTCGCGCAGAGCTTTTTCTTTTGCTGCGACCAAAGAGTGGGCCGTGTCACAACGGGCCCCTGGGGTTTCCCATTGTTTTTGATGTTTGGAAAGGTTGACACGTTGGTGAGGATCAGATCGAGGAAAAGGCCCTGTTTGGAAACGGGGGGGTCCCCCCAGGAGACTCGTGCTGAGGCTTTTGTGTTGAAGAAAAATGTTACTTTAGCACAACCCATGATGGGCACAAAGGCCCCAGCAGGCGCTGGGCCTTCTCGTTCAAATTTTTAGTTTCCAAACTGACCCAACCGGTGGGCCGGATTTGATCGGGCACCTACTCTGGGGGTGGAAAACGCCCGTGATGAACAAATAATTCTCTGTTTAGGAATTTTTCCTTTTAAACACTGAGGTCGTCATTAAAAATTGTCTTTTTGCTTCTGGGTGGATGCCCCAAAGTTGGTGCCGGGGACTAAATTTTTCTGGAAAAAGGGGCCCAATGAGTTTGGAGGGGGGGAAAAACAGGATTCGTTCTGTTCCTTTGCTGGGGGGGGTTTTTGGGCTAATAAACTGTTTCTAACTGCAAAATTTTCCCCCCCGTTCTTGACCTCCCCTGATGGTTTTTCCCTGCCAGCAGGGTGAAGTTTTCTCTCCCTACGATCCCGTTTCTGGGAACCCGGTTTCTTGAAGGGCGACAGGGCCTCTCACTTTCCAGTTTTTCTGTCTTTGGCGGGGTGTCCCTTTAGCTTTGTTTAAATTCCTGCAGGGCGTCAGAAAAGCCCGGTTCATTGTCCCTTAAAGTTCCACGTACCCAATTTCAGGGCGGAAAATTTTCATTTTTTTGTTGCCCGGTTTCTAGTTAACGATTTCCCCTTTGGGCTTTTTTTTTACCCTAAACCCCCCCCGCCCCAGTGAGGCAACGGACCTTTGGGGGGGCAGCACCTTACTGGGGTGGGGGGCTGCCCCGTTTAAAGGGGGGGGCGGTAGTTGCCCAGTGAGACCTGGACCTTCCCAAAAGTCGGAAGCCCCCTGGCGTCTGTCGCTAACCCCCAATTTAGTAAGCAGACTTATAACGGGTTGGGCTGCTACCCTTTCCCCTGTTTTTTTTCGACGCTGCAAAACGAAGCTGGGTTTACCCCCTCCAAAAGCGCAAAGCCCGCGGGAAATTTAAATAAGGGGGGGCAATTTTTACCCATGCAGCAGACCCCCCTCTCCACGGGGCTGGAATGGGCCATTGGAAAGGGAAACGCCGAACACATGGGGGCCCCCCCTGCCCCTGGAGTTGCCCGAACGGTTTCTGTATACAGCCGCGGTTTTGCCTTGGGGCTCCCACTCCGGTTTTTTCCCCAGGGTTGACTCCCAACCCCTTTCCCAAAGGGGGGTTGCCGCAAAGGGAGCGGGGGTTTTAGATCAGGTTTTCCCTTTCCCTTTGGGGGGCTTTTCCCTTCCCCAAATAATGGCCCCTCCCCCAAAAAGGGGGGGTTAGCCCCACCAAAAAAGGGGTGTGGGGTGTTGTGTGTGTGTTGTGGTGTGGGGTTGGGGTGTTGTGGGGTGGTGTGTGGGGTGTGGTTGTTGGGGTGGGTGTGTGTATCAAGAGAAAAGGGGGGGGAGGGGAGAAAGGGGGAAGAGGAGAAAAAGAGGGGGAGGGAAAAAGGGGGGGGAGGAGGGGGGGGAGAGAGGAGAGAAAAGACGGGGGTTTTGGGGGGGGGGGAGGAGAGAAGAGGGGAAAGGGGTTTTAGGGAAAATGGGAAGGGAAAGGGGGGGGGTGGGAAAAGGGGGGGGGGGTTGAGGGAAAGAAGATAGTTTTTTTGGTATTTTTTTGAAAAATCAAAAACAAGGGTGAGAGACCAAGAGAAGAAAAAAACCCTCCCCCTTTTTTCTCCCCCCCCCCCCCCCCCCCCCTCCCTCCCCACCCCCCCCACCCCCCTTTTCTCCCCCCCTCCCTTTCATCTGCCCCTTTTTTCTCTCTCTCTCCAACCTTTTCTCCTCTCTCTCTCTCTCTCTCCCCACTCCCCTCTCTCTCCCCTCCTTTCCGCTTTTTCATCCCCCCTTTTTCCCCCCCCTTACTCTGTGATATACTTTTGTGTTGGGGTGTGTGTGGGGGTTTTTGGGGTTTTTGTGTGTGTGTGTGTGTGTGTGGGTGTTGTGGTTGGGAAGGCCTATTGGTTGGGGTATTTGTCCCCGCATGCGGCTTTTTTGACCTCTTTTTAAATGATTTTACCTTTGTACCTGAATAGGTTTTTACCCTCAAACAGTAAAGTCTTTTTACTGGTTTTGGGGCTTTTTATCATTTTACCTTTGGGCCCGTTTTAAAACGTTTTGGGGAAAAAGTGATGAAAATTTCAATCTAGGGCTTTTAACCGACTGTTTTTTCTTTATTTTTGTATTTTGCCGTCTCCGGGTTTTTAAACCCCCCAAATATTTTACAAGGTGCGGGAGGGTCGGGCAACAAAAGAGATTATTTTTTAAAACACCCGCACCCGCACGCACGCAGACGCCGCAAGCACGCAAAGCACACACAACCACAAAACCCCACACACACACACAAAACAGTGTGTGGGGTGTGGAGTGAGAAATGTTTTTGTGTGTGTGTGTGTGTGGGTGTGTGTGGTGGTGTGGGGTGTGTGTTTGTGTTTTGTGTGTGTGGGGGCGTGTGTGTGGTGTGTTTAAACTAATCATCTTTTTCTCTATCTTACACACCTTTTTTTCCATAAAACACATATTAAAAGATATATGTTGTTATCAGTTACCAAAAACACACACCACACACAAAACACACAAAACCACGCACACCCCACACACATACACACACACCCACAACCCCAAAATTTTTTGCTTTCCTTTTAAAAATTTTTTATGAAGAAATTAAAAAGTATTTATTTTTGGCATAAATTTTTGCTTTTTGGGGGTTCCTGGGCCAACTCCCGGGTATTTTTTCGTATGGGGGGGTTGGGTTTTTTACCTTTTTTAAAAATTATTTGAGAACTGTCTTTAGCTAAGTACATTTTTTTTGAAGCATTTCTGTTAAAATTTCAAAGTGAAAGAAAATTTACTTAATTCGATTTCAATTTCCCCAAAAAAAGGGGGGGGCAAGGGGCCCCCCAAAAACTTTTTATACAAAGCCACTTATACTTTTAGATATTCACAGTTTGATTTTCTGAAAACTAAAGATATAGGTTTAAACGTTGATTATGTTTTCCCTTTTCCCCCATGGGGAAATGAAAACCCGAGCAGGTTTTTACCTTTCCCAAAGGGCGATTTTAAAAAAGAGTGATAAAACCCCACCCATTACTTTTTTTTTCGTTTTGGGGGGTTTTTAAATTTAAATTAAATTTAACCATTTGAAAAGGGAAAACCCATGGTTTTCTTTTGACATAAATTTGGGGGGTGCTGGGGTTTTTAATACCTGGATAAAAGAAAAAAATTTTTTCATTTTTGGGGCAGGGCATTTTGTTTTCACCGCAGAAAGTTAGCCATTCTCATGGCTCTGCGATACATTGGGTTTAAACTTCCCATGGTTTTATTCCAATTTCTCTTTTGTTGACTCTAAATTCCGGGCTTTTTACACTGAAAACCATGAAGTCTAGAGGGATGGGGACCCCAGTAATTTAAAATTTAAACATTCTTTTAAAATTTTTTAAATTTTAAAAAGGGGTTTCCCGTGTTAAAAATTTTCTTTGGGGGTTTTCCCTCACATTGTGGTTTTTTTTGGAAATTTAAAGGGGAAAACAAGTAGTAGAGGAGGTTTCGTACAAAGAATTCGTTTGAAAAAGTTCTTTTTTCCTTTGGGCCCGTAAAGGGGAAAGCTAAAATCTTTTAGAAAAAAGGGGCCCAAAGCCCCTGGGGTTAAAAAGGGAAATGGCACACCCTTTCAACATGTCTTTTTGAAAGTTTTTCCTAGGGAAAATTTTTAGGGTTTTGGTTTTTGACTTAAATATTTTTTTTTTTTAAAATTTTAAATAAAAGTTGATACTGCCCAAAAAGCATTTTGAAGAAAATTTTTGACAAATTTCCCTTTACTATTTTAAATTTTTCCCCCCTAGGCAACAGTACTTTCCCAATTTTCGTTACCAGATAATCCCACAGTTTATTTTTTTAAGACTCTAATTCAAAAAATTCTTTTTTTGGGGGAAAAGTATCAAAATTTTTTACTTTTGCGTTCCATCGGGACATTAGAAAGAATTTTTAGTAATTTTTTTGCAAACATTGTTTTTGGGTTCATGTCCCGTGATTTTTTAACTTTTTTTTTAATTATGTTTTCTTTGTATAAAAAAATATCAATGTTACTTGAAGTAAAATCATTTACAAAAATCATAAGGGCCCAAAAAACACGCCATGTGGGAAAAAAACCCTAAAACTAAACAACACACACACACAAAAAACCCCACCCACACCACACACACACAACACACACACACCACCACACACACACACACCACACCACACACAAAACCCCCACACGCGCACGCCCCAAAGCAAAGCGCGGCCGCGCACCCACACACACACAAAACACACACACACACACACACCCACAAAACACACACACAACACACCCCACACAAACCCCCAAAAAAAAAAAGAACACACATTTTCCCCTACGCAAAGGGAAATAAAATATCCCCACGAAAACCAAAGTACGAAAGCAGCAGCACCCCCCCCCCCCCCCCCACACACACCACACACCCACAAAGAAAAGACGCCCCCTCAAAAAAACCAAAGCAAAAACTTTGCATACAAAAAAAAACCAAGTCCTCTCTCTCTCTCCCCTTTCTCTCTTCTCCCCCCCGGGGGGGTGGGAAAATTTACATTTAACCCGGGGAAAAACCGATCTAGATCGTGCGTTTTAACTGCCATTTTGTACCGGACTTACAAGTGTTCTGCCCCAAGTTTTGCTGGACATGCGTAAAGGTTTTTCCCTGCCCTTTCCCACCGCTTGGGCTTCAGGGGCGTTTATGCGGCTGTTTTCCCTTTCTGTATTCCAAGCTTTCATGTGAAAAGAGGGGGAAAGAAAAAAAACCCAAATGAAAAATCGCCCTTTCTGTCCCCCCCCGATGCGAGCGGCGGTTGTCATACAGGGGTTTTCCTCCCCGATTACCGGGGCGGAAATTTTTCCCGCAATTTCGGGAGGGGGAGCAAAATCCCCGGGCAAGGACGGGCAACCTCCCGGGAGTCCGACTGGCCAGCAGCGGTCGACAGGGGCCGCTTGGACAAGGCAGGGAGGGACAGTGGACGGGACAGGGGAGCAGGCCCACTCCCTTTACCCTTCCTACAGCGGGATCCCGGGCAGCGTTAGGCGAAGTGGGTCCTGCGACAACAATGAACGTAAGTTTTCTGATGTGGGGAGGGGGATCAAGAAATTTATGC
The DNA here is from genome assembly GCA_018398815.1 of Conus ventricosus. Taxonomy (NCBI): domain Eukaryota; kingdom Metazoa; phylum Mollusca; class Gastropoda; order Neogastropoda; family Conidae; genus Conus; species Conus ventricosus. The sequence goes on from CM031613.1 coordinate 10,505,337, forward strand.
GCGTAAACCACTTGCAAACCGTCTCCAAGAAACTTGTGAGGGGGATGGTTGGGGGGCTCAAAGAGCAGAAAACTTGAAGGGAAAAGAAAAAAGCTGATCGATGGGTAAAGGTTTATAAGTGGGAAAAAAAAGGTGATGACCCAGAGGGTTGACAAAGCGTAAAAATTTTATTTTTTTATGGCCCTACCCAAAAGGGGACCGGGAAAGAAACTAACGAGCAAAGTGAAAAAAATTAAAATAACTGATCACCCATAAGTTGATATAAAAAGAAAATTTATTTCGATCGTGTACCCCCGTTTGAACGCAAAGCCTGACCCCCCTTATTGCACGCTGCGTTTCTTTCAAAGGATAAGATTATTATTTTTTAAAGTTTAAAAAAAAACTGCATGGGGAATAAAGTGTTTATTGGAGAAAAATTTCTCCCAAAAGAGTCGGGGGCATTAAAGGGGTAAGCTGTTTGCCCCCCCTTGAAGGAAAACAAGGAAAAAAAGGCAAAAAGAGCAGAATTTGGGTTTTTTCCACCTTCTTTTTGGAACGGGAAAAAAATTGTTTCCCTTTAAGATCTTTAAGCCGGGTCCCGGGTGTCCTTTGGGAAAACGGCCCGGCCCCTTTCAATTTCGGGTTTTTTCCCGTAAACGAAGGCGGGGGTAATCAGGGGGTCAACCCCCGGTTTTATGTTCACCCCGTTTGCGGGGAGCAAGCCCCCGGAGGGGGGCCTGGTTGGGTGAGTGAGCGACGAATGACGGGGCACGTGATTGATGAAAAAGTCTAAAAGCAAGAAAAACCTTTTTTTGTTTCTTACATGGAACGTGAAAAGGGTTTTTTTGGGCCCAAAATTTTTGATCAAAGAATTTGGGTTTCATTTTTTTTTGTGTTTTGAAATTTTTTTTTTGGGTTGGGAAAGACCTTTATGGAAAATATTGAAAACAAAATTTTTTCAATTTGGGTATAAAACTTTCTATACATTTAGCGTAAAAATTTTTCTCAAAAAGGGAGCGATCAGGAGGGGGATTGTGTGTTGGGTCAAAAAAATGGTTCGCTCCCTTTGGGGAAAAATCGTTGGGTACAAAAGGTTTTATTAAAATTTTTGTGCATTTGGGCATTGATAAAAAATTATTTGGGTTGGGGGAAAGGGTGTTTGTTTTGTGGTTCCCTTTTGTTCCCCCCCGGAAGGTTCGCCTTTTTATTTTTATTTTGATCAGGAAATGGGATAAGTTTTTTCTTGAGAAGTTTTTTGGGGTTTTTATGGGCAAGAAGAGTGTTTATGTTTATTGTGCGGGACTTTAAAAAGCAGGGAAAAACCCAAATATTTTTAGGGATTTTTTGGGGAAAAAGCGTTATTGAAAAGGGAATTTAAAGAACGATCCCAAACATTCAATGAGATGTTCTCAAGAAACAATTTTTTAATAATTATGGAAAACTATTCTTACATGTGCACTGCCTTAGATTTAAGTATTTAAAAAGGGGTTTATGTAAGGGGGACCCCAGGGTCACATACTTATATAAACAGAATCTGGAGGGGTGTCGCCCATTTTTCATTTTTTTTAAAAAGAAATTTTTTATCACGGGTGTATGAAAAAATGTGAAACACGTTGTAGAAAGGATGAGTTGATCAATGCCGTTGCCCGTTTTGAGTAAATGTTTCCACCGGAAAATTTAAGTCAGGGTGGGAAAAAAGGAAGGTCTTTAAGGAATATTGAAAAAAATTTCTTGGAAAAGGGAATATGCCCTTTTGTTTTTCTGCTCGCTTTTTTAAAAACACATGAAGAGTAAGTTTAACAATGCAAAGATTTTAATTGATGTTTATGGGTTGGGCAAACATTAAGTGTGTTTAAAAGAGTGGGAAAAAGACTGTGCGAAATTTTTTGAAGAAGCATTTTAAAAGTCAATAAAGAGGGAAAGGGACCACGTGGGCTGGGTTTGAACCCGGGTTTTGAAAACCCCTAAGAAAAAAAGTAAGAAGCCTTTCAAAAGTTAGGTTTTAGGAAATTAGATAAGGAGGATCGACAAACGATTTCCCTTGCTCGAGTGAAAATAAAATTTTCTGGAAAAGGGAAAAGTAAAGAGTTTAACAAAAACATTATTGAAAAAAAACTTGTGAATAGTAAAAAAACCCGAGGGGAATTCGGGGCATTGTCCATAAAGGGTTTCCTTTTTAGGAAAAAGCAAGAAAGAGGAAGGGCAGTTGGGCAAGTTGGGTTCCCGGAAATTTAAGTCCCTTTTTAGAAATAGATGTCAATATTCCAATTTTAGTTACATAACGTTTCCCATTTCTTAAAAGGGAAATATTAAATTTGGGCCCTGAGAAAAATGAAAGTTCGGGAAGCACAGGCCCAATGTTTTTGTTAGCGAGTTACGGGAAAAATCAAATGAAACAAGTCGTAAAATTTTTTTTGGGAAAAATTGTTCAATACACTTTTTGACAAGGGGTATTTCCCGGGAAAAATTGGGCGAATCCTTATTTTTAAAAATTTTTTTAAAAAAAGAGATTTAATAAACCAATAAAAATAAAAGGTATCTTATTACGGGTATAAGTAGCAAAAATTTAAGTTCTATTTTTTAACAATAGAATTTTCAAAAAAATGGATAGACGAGAACAATATTAAGGTATTTTCAACAGGTTTAAAAAAGGGGTATTCGACGTTGATCAAATTTTTTACGGGTTGGGTGCAAAAGCGTTTTCCCTATAATCGTAAACTTTATGTTGGGGGTTTTAATTTGAAAAAAAACATTTGATTCGATTTAAAAGAAATAGGCCCATGGCCCATTTTAAACAAAAAAAGGCATAATGGTAATGTTTTAAGTGGGGGCAAAAGGGTTTTTATTTAAAAAAGCAAAATGGGTAAGGTTTTGGTTCTAAACTTTTTTGATTAATTCGATGTACAGCAGGGGTGAAAAAGGGGGATTTCGTGTAGCCCTTTTACTATTTTCTGCATTTTAATGGGTTAGCATTAAAAGTTATTAAAAAACGGAAAACCCGGGCCGGCTGTGCTCTTACGTAAATGGGGTTTGGGGTTGTTTTTATTTTCTATTGGGAGATGATGTTGGGTTTTAAATTGTCAATAAAAAGGTTTTTTAAAGGGGTGCAGGGGAAAAAGCTAAAAACTTTCAACATGTGTTCTTTTTTTTCAAAATTTAAAAATCAACATGGGAAAAAAAGTAACATAATTGTATTTTGAAGGGGGGGGCTTCTTTAAATGTAGGGAAAAGATGGGGATTTGATGGAGTGGTAAGGCCCTTTGTTAAAGGTTTTCAAGTAATTTTTGGGGGTATTTTTTCCTTTCCCCTCGTCTGAGTTTTTACTTTGCTTGGGAAAGATTTTTGCAGTCGAGCGAAAAATGCATTGTTGTGTATTGTTAAAGCCCGTATGCCCTAAATAACAATTTCCCTTTTTAAAGTTTAATTTAAAATTTTTTAAAATTTGGGGTGTCCAGCCCAATGGGCCTATACGGATCAAAATATGAAGGGTTAGACCAAGGGGCCCCTGCTCACTGTTAGTAGGTTATTTATTTTTCTCTTAAAAAGTATTTAGGGTAGATTGCATACTCCCCAAAGATTTAGTTTTGGGTTTTAAAAAAAGATTTCCCCTGTATGTTTTTAAAAATGTGGTTTAACTGCGTTTTGATACTGGGTTTTTTCTATTACATTTGGTTTAAAAAAGGTTACCTAACATAGCTAAAAATGCTGTATGATTAAAATGCTGGGAAAGAAGAACTGGGGTTTTAAATGTACGTGTTTGTTTATATGCAATTGGGTTTTTTGGGGAAGTTGGGGTTAAATCAAAGGGGTGGGAAATGAAAAAACTTTATAGCAAAGTTTCGTCAGGTTTGTTTTATGTAGAGGCAAAAAAAGGAATAAAACCCTTTTTCACTATGAAAAAATTTATGTGTATAGAAAGTTTTGTAATTTCCATGAATTTAAGCAATTTTTGGGGAAAACAAATTGGGGCCGAAAACGGAAACTTATAAAAGAAATAGGTTTTGGGCTAGGGATATCTGACTTAAAGGGGCATTTGATTTTTGATATAAAGGGTTTAATGACCGGGGTCAAAGGGGGTTTCCCTTTGCCCCGATGTCTAAAAAAGACGAGATACACTTGTTTTTTGTTTCAAAGGTTAAAAAATAAAGAAAAGGGTTTTTTGGAAACCTAAAAATTATCGACAAACCCTTTTTTAAATTTTTCTAAGTCTATCTTGGGATTTCACTAAACCCGATGTTTTTTTCGTAACTTTTCGGTTTTTTTTGGAAAGGGGTTTTTAAAAGTAGAGAAATAAAAATACTTTGTTTTAAAAAAGTGCCTGCCATAACCGTGGGCCCTTTTTTTGCCCTGTTTAAGGGGGTTAAACCTGTACGTTTTACCCCCTTTAGGGGGGGCAGGCCCATAGGGTTTTAAAAATTCTTATTCTCTCTCTCTCTCTTTCCCTCCCTCTTTTTCTCTCCCCCTTCTCTCTCCCCTCTTTTCTCTTTTCTCCTTTTCTCTCCTCTCTCTCTCTCTCTTTACCCTGAAAAATGGGGATACGGGAAAAATTCCCCCAAACTTCGGGCATTTTTTAAATTTCTTGGGTTTAAACAAAAACGGATGAATAAAATTGCATTCCCCCCCCCCGCTTTCCTGATATTAGTTTTTTTAAATTTTGGGTGAAAAAAGGTAAAAAAATGGGGAACCCAAAATTCGATTTTTTTTTGGGGTTTTGTTTTAAAAATTTGGGTTTTTTGGGTTATTTTGGGGGTTGGGGAAAATTTTTGGGGGGGTTGGTAAAGCCACGTGTCATATTCACACTAGACACACCATAGTGAGCAGCAATCAGGAGAATACCAAATGAAGTCGTCCTCTGCAGGAACTG
>CM031613.1:10515279-10556279 GCA_018398815.1 Conus ventricosus
TCTCAAAGGACATTATCATCCCACCCTACCGCCCGCCCACCCGTCCACCCTGGGCAACAAAGAGTTGTTCAGCTATCCAGCCAGCCAGCCAATCAAGCAATCGACCAACTGTTTAGCCAGCCACCTAGATCAACCAACCAACCTACCACCCAACCAACCGACCAACCAGCCAACCAGCCAACCAGCCAGCCCGCTTTCCCACGCACCAGCTAATCGAGAAGCCACGCTGACCGAGCGGAATCTGTCACTGGTGCAAATTTCGCTGGCACATTAAAAAAAGAAAGAAAGAAAGAAAGAAAGAAAGAAAAAGGAACGCAGCATCTTAGAACCTCCAGATATTTCAACAGCCGTTAAGTGCGAGGACTGGGACACGGGAGATGCCAGTGTACATGCTGGGGCAGCTTGATTAAAAAACAGGAGTGGGGGGTGGGGAGGGGGGGTGGGGGGTAGGGAGGGGACTGTGTAGTAGGGGCTGCAGTTTTTTAAGCACGTGATACACGCTCAGTGTTGATGTGCGGAATGACTTACAGGGCGAACGCTGAAGATCCAAGCGAGAGCTAGAATTCTGTTATTGACTGACGACACCATTGGCTTTGGTGTGGAGTTCATGATATGAGTTGTATGAAGTGGTGAAGGGTCGGGTCTTGGGGACTAATGTTGAGTGCTTGAGAGAGAGAGAGAGAGAGAGAGAGAGAGAGAGGAGAGAGAGAGAGGAGAGGAGAGAGAGAGAGAGAGGATTCACGCTGGATTTTTAGAGACGCGGGTTGCAGCAGGAAGTCTGCGATAAACAGTAACAGATGTCGTGAGAGACGGCGTGTGATTGGAGAGTTCACAACACACGGGTCACAGTGCCACCAACTCCCGCGGTGGGCTACGTCATGGATGTTTTACGTCCTTCAGTGACGCTACAGTGCAAGAAGTGACTGAAAAACGAGAAAGTGTAACTCAGTGACATAAAAAAAACAACAACAAACTAACAAACAAACCAAAAAAACAAAACAAAACAAAACTGTCCACCAATCGTCTATGGTTCACACACTGTGCTGGCAATAATGTTGCACAATAATATTAGCAGAAGGTGACACAGAGTGCAGTTGCAATGAATGGTTACTTAATTAAACATCTCTCATCTCCAATCATTACTTCAGGTCTGTTATTAACAGTGATGAGTATTAGTCAGGTAACTGTTTACTAGAAGTCTGCGATCTACGATGATTACACATTATGAGATTCCTTAAAAAACAACAACAACACAACTCGATCTGTAGTCAAGAATCATAATCTTCGCGTGATTGTCAAACGTCCATCATCAATTGTGATATTTGAAAACCATATATCAAAACTGAATCAATAAAAGCTCATGATATAAAGAAGGACCACTATCAATGATTGATGAAACGCCATGATTTACCGATTTACCTTTAAAAAAAAATCAATAAGCTACAGTGGGTACAAAGAGTTTTTGATCAGCAGTGATAACAAAGTGATTCTTTTTTTTTGTTCTGAAAGATCGTGGTCTTCAGAAACTATTACCGGTTGATTTTGTTGTTGTTGAGGTCATTAATTTTCTAAACGTTCATAATCTACAGTAATTATTAAAGATCCAAGACCTGCAGTAGTAACTAAAAGTGGATCCACAGTATCTACTCAAGATCCCCGAGTACACTAATGACTAAACGCTGATCTGCAACGATCTGTGGCCAAAGTGCACGATGTATAAGTGCATTAGATCACCATAAGAGGTAACGGTATCATCATAAGAAGAACGAAACGCCACCACCAGACTAGATGCCTGGAACACAGTATAGACAGTCTGCCAGGGAGCAGAACAAGCCATGCATCTACACACGTGAATGAACACTAAAGTCCTTCAACAGTCTGATCCAGAGAGTGAGGGGATCACTACAAGAATTCTGCATGGGACACAGAATCTGAGCGAGCGTGCCTTTATACGTGAACGGACGGTAAGTCCCTCAAGTGTTTGATCCAGAGAGACTGGATCACGACAAGAATTCTGCGTGAGGCACAGAATCCGAGCGAGCATGCCTACACACGTGAACAACGGATACTAAGTCCCTCAAGAGTTACATCCAGAGAGGAGAGGGGTCACTTCAAGAATCCTGCAGGAGCCACACACACACACAGAGAATTCTAAGTGGCTGCCACCATGCAGAAGAAGTATGCCTGCGTGCGGTACCTGCACAGCCGGATCACCGTGTACCACGCCTGCAAGATCGACCTGCGCCACTCCAAAGCGCTGCACAGCTGCGTCACCTGTCGCCTGCTGCACCTGGGTCTGCCCTGCTCCGCCATCCATTATGGCGTCTGCCAAGCCGTCAACACCCCCACCCCTCCCCAAACCCCTGCCCCGGCCAAACACCCCCAGGACTCAAACCGGTACTGGCCCAAAAATCGAAACCCATCTCCGTCCCCTCTGCCAAACCAGTACCAGTACCGGTACCGGCCCCTCTTCCGAAACCGGTATCGGCACCGAAGCCTAAACCAGAATCGGGGTCGGTGGAGGGTGTGTCGGCGGCGCAGGCTCCTAAAGCGGTGTCAGGGCAGAGGACCGTGGCGGCTGTGCGATTCCGGTGGTGCCTGTGGCCAGAAAAGTGTCGCCGCAAGCGGCGGATATGATGAACAACAACACCTGGCCGCTGCCCACTCCCAAGCCAGCACAGCCCCAGCCTAGCCTCAAACCGGCAGCGCCGCCCAACTCGGGATACCCACATCTGGGACCAGCTCGGGCAGGGGAACAACCACCACCAGCGGTTCTTCAAAGCCGCTCCGCGCAGAGTGCGGGAGGGGGAGGGGGAGGGGGAGGCGGCCAGACGGCCACAATGGTGGTGCACAGTGTTCAACCGGCAACACCGGTTGTGGTCAGAACCAGTTCCGGAGGCAGCGTAACTCTACCCGGAGGCAGCGTTCTCGTTCGGACCGGCTCCGAAACCGGTACCGGAACACCCGCAACCAACACCGCCGACAAAGCGGGTGGAGAAACCAGAACAGACTTACTCCTCGGCGGGAACCCCGGCCAAGACAGAGAACCTAAATTCCCCACTTCCAGTTTGGATCTCAACGCTAATACCGTAGACGGTGGTGGTGGTGGTGGTGTTGGTGGTACAGGAACTGCCAGAGAGGGTATACCGGTACCGGTAAGGAGCGGTGCCCAAGACGGTACCGATCACGGCCTGAGCGGGGATGCCAGGGTGGTCGTAACCAGGATGCCGAGTAGGGCTGCCGCCTGCAGACCAGCTTCGGTGCCCAATTGTGGCACCCGGTCTTTCCCTTTCTCGCTGGGCGAGGGGACAGGGGAGGAAGGGGAGAAGGAGAAGGTGCCGGCCTTTCCTGTGGCGCCCTCTGACAGACCACAGGTAAGAGGGGGGAGCGGGGGGGGGGGGGGGGGGGGTGGTGGTGAGGATGGGTGGGGTAGGGGTGGGGGTGGGGGTGGGGGGTTGGCGGAGGGAGGGGGAGGGGGGAGGGAGGGAGAAGGGGGCATCTATCTGTCTGTCTGTATGCACGTGTCTGTCTCTCTGTCCGTCTGTCTGTCTGTCTGTCTGCCTGTCTGTCTGTCTATCAATCAATCAATCAATCTAAGTATCTGTGTGTGTGTGTGTATCTATCTATGCGTCTGTCAATCTATCTGTTAGTCTTTCAGTTTACACCTATAGGTCTCACATCAGTGTAAGCCTATACTTCATGTCCGTCTGTCTGTCTGTTTGTCTGTCTGTTTGTCTGTCTGCCTGTCTGTCTGTTAGTCTGTCTCTCTGGTCGTCTCTCTGTCCCCGTCTATCTGTTTGTTTATGTCTCTCTTGTCTGTCTCTCTGTCTCTGTCTACCTGTCTGTCTGTCTCTCTTTCTGTATGCATACAACGAATATATATGTGTATTTAAGTGTGTGTGTGTGTGTGTGTGTGTGTGTGTGTGTGTGTGTGTGGTGTGTGTGTGTGTGTGTGTGTTTGTGCGCGCGCGTGCATTCGTTCGTATTTGCGTGCATGCGTCCCCTTCATTTCATTTGGGTGTGTTTGTGTGTTTAGTCATCAGAATCAGTTTGGGAAACTATTCATATTCAGTTATTTTTTATATTATTATTAAGTACATTTTTTTTGGAGTGTCTTTCGTTGAGGTTTTCAGCTGACTCAGACAAAAAGACAGGCAGACGACAGACAGACAGACAGACAGACAGACTGAATGACTGATTGGCGACGATTAGCTGGACAATGACTGAATGATCCACTGAGTAGGTTGGGTTGTCTTTAGGTTGTATGTTTTGGTGATGGGAATACAAAGAAACAAACAAACAAACAAACCAACAAATACGCAGACCCGCACCCCTCAGTGTTCGTGAGCCGTACCTGCAGCCGCGCCATCTACTGGACGTCCTTTCACGAGGCTGTGAATGATTTCCCTTGGTTTTGTGTCCTCCAGACAGGGAGAGAGAGAGAGAGAGAGAGAGAGAGAGAGAGAGAGAGAGAGAGAGAGAGAGAGAGAGAGAGAGAGAGAGAGAGAGGGGAGGGAGGGAGGGAGGGAGAGAGATAGTGTCAGAGAGACAGAGACAGACAGACAGACAGACAGACAGACAGAAAGGCAGGTAGGCAAACAGACAGACAGACAGACAGACAGACAGATACACAGAAATGATTACTATATGCTCAGGCTTTTTGTCTTGAAGCCTGTTGACAAAAAGAAGAAGAAAAAAGCTGCCTCAGACAGTGGGAGTCAGGATGTGGCGCAGTGTGAGTTAGGATGTGGCGCAGGTGGGAGTCAGGATGTGGCGCAGTGTGAAGTTAGGATGTGGCGCAGTGGGAGTCAGGATGTGGCGCAGTGTGAGTTAGGATGTGGCACAGTGGGAGTCAGGATGTGGCGCAGTGGGAGTTGGGATTTGGCGCAGTTGGCGTCAGGATTATGGCGCAGTGTGAGTCAGGGTGTGGCGCAGTGGGAGTCAGGAATATGGCGCAGTGGAGTTAGGATGTGGCACAGTGGGAGTCAGGATGTGGCGCAGTGGGAGTCAGGATGTGGCACAGTGAGAGTCAGGATGTGGCACAGTGGGAGTCAGGATGTGGCACAATGGGAGTCAGGATGTGGCGCAGTGGGAGTCAGGATGTGGCGCAGTGGGAGTTGGGATTTGGCGCAGTTGTCGTCAGGATATGGCGCAGTGGGAGTCAGGATGTGGCGCAGTGAGAGTTGGAATGTGGCGCAGTAGGAGTCAGGATTATAGCGCAGTGGGAGTCAGGATTTTGGCGCAGTGAGAGTCAGGATGTGGCGCAGTGAGAGTCAGGATGTGGCGCATCATCCATTCAAACCCGGTAAAGAGTGGAAGTGGACCTGTATGTCACACACACACACACACACACACACAACACACACACACACACACACACACACCACACACACACACACAACATACACACACACACATACACACACACACACACACACACACACACATACACACACACACATACACACACACAACACCACACACACACACACACCCCACAAAACATACACACACATACACACACACTGTCAACCTCGGGGTATGTCAGTGGAGGAAGGACTAGCGCACAGCCCAAACACACTCACAGCTTGCTTACAATCTCATTCATATATCATGCATTCGTCACATCAAACCACTAGTAAGTCTATAACTTTACTACACATGATCATAGAACCAAACATCAATGCATATGGAGTCAAACAAAATAAAACATTCTCTCTTTCCTTGAACTTCACAAAACATTTATCTAAATCATCATTAACTAACCCGGGTATAAATAGATTTCTACTTTACCTGGCAGGTGATCTTAAACTATTCACGAATCACTGTCTTTTCTTTCCCTTTTTTTTCTTTGTTTCTTTTCACTGTCACTTTCACAAGCACAACACAACTGCTGGCTGGTCAGTTGGACTGCTGCACTGTCAGGTTGGACTGCTGGCACTGGTCAGGTTAGACGCTGGCGTGGTCAGGTTGGACTGCTGAGAAGTAAGGGTACGTACTTCTATCCTTAGCAACTGGATAATCCTCCACAGTGCCATCGATTAGAGTACAGGTCTGGATTTGCCCTGTCAAATCCCCTTCTCTGACCAGCGTGGTTTATACCCACAGGAACAACCCAGTTGTCCCGTAACACTTTCCACTCTGCTGGCCAATCCAACCTTCTTCCACTGGTATTGATCCACGCAGCCTAGGCCCTCCATCCCTGACCAATGACTGCTGTCCAGTGCTGCATAGGCCGCACTCCAACCTCTTCAGATTGGATCCCTTGTGGTTCCTACTGCAGGCGTTTCCCCTGGAGACTTATCTACTCTGCCAGGCTGCTGCCTTTCTGGGAACCTATGCGACAATCCCTCGCCCATGTCCTCTTCTTGTGGACAAAATGAAACCCCTATTGTCTCCTTTTTGTCCTCCTTTCTGCCCACCATGGGTTTGCAGACTTTGCAGAAACTCCCCTTAGTCTCCTTGCACTTCTTCTCACCGGTGCCTGGCACCTGTTCTCCTGGACACTTGAGTCTCTACGTTGCCTCCCTATACACCTCTGCCTACTTCAGCAAATCTCCTGCTGTCTCTGGCTGACTCTCTTTCAAAGTAGGTTAACTCTGGACTGCAACCTGACAAAATCTGTTCTTTCATAACCAGCTCTTTCAATTCTGCGTACTCCTTTCTCGTACCACTCAACTCTAACCATGTATCATAATAGTCATCTAAACGTGCACAAACTGAGTGTACGTTTCACCTGCTTGTAGTCTTGCTGTTCGAATTTCTTTCTGAATCCATCCTTGTGAGGTCTAATCCTTCACAACCGACATCCTTTCACAGACCTAAAATCGGATTGTTGGTCTGCTGTTAACGCAGTGTAAATCATGTAATGCCTTACCGTCAATAGCGCTGACAAACTGACTGCCCACCTCTTCTGAAGGACATCCTGACTGGTAGCAAACGTTTCAAATACGACTGAATGTATGCATCAATCGTATCTGTTCCTTCAGGATTTTTGGCATCTTTGGTCGGGGGCATACTGACGCACACAGGGTCACTGGATAACTGAGCTACCATCTCGGTGTCTCACTTTGTGTTCTCGCTCTCTCTACCTCTATTTGAATCCTTAATTCTTTTCTGTTTCCTGCGTTCTTGAATCGTTAATCTTTCGTTTCCTGCGCTTCTTTAGCAGGATTATCGTAAGCCTGAATCCTTAATCTTTCTGTTTCCTGCGCTTCTTTTAGCCTTTTCCTGCTCTTGCTATTTCGAATGCGACTCGGCGTCTTTAGCTCGCTCATCTCCTTTCCATCTTTTGTTGGGTTTCAAGAATTGCTCGCATACTCTTCGCCAGAGCTATGCCTTAAATATGAGCGACGTCACAAGTTGTTCATTAGGGGTGGTTCTTTTCGTCTTCTTCCGCCATTATATCCTTCTCTTTTTTTTTTTTTTGAACAAGATTGTATTACTTCGTACAGCCTAATGGTCGTTACCGAACATGAGTGACGTAATAGCACCAAATCCTATGATTGATAATATTTGCTGGGGGACTAGTAATTAGTTTCTTATAAGTCGCCTAGCGCCTGACACCAACTATGAGTAAGCGAATTATAGGCATCTGTGCGAAATAAGTACTCTGGGGCTGAAATGCCAAGCCTAGGTGTTAACTATCTTGGAAGCAATGCCAACTATTAAACTATCGTAGGGTAACATACAGTATGACACTTCCTGGTCTTAGGATTACAATACTTGAATCCACCCAGCTTCCTCTTTTTGAGTAAGTTGGAACAATTATAATAAATGGGCAGAATTTCCTGGCAGGTCGCTCAAATATTTTATCAACCTCGGGTATGTCCGTGGGAGAAGGACTAGCGCCCAGCCCAAACACACTCACTGCTTGCTTACAATCTCATTCATATAATATGCATTGTCACATCAAACCACTAGTAATGTCGTAACTTTCTTACACTGTTCATAGAACCAAACATCAATGCATATGGATGTCAAACAAAATAAAACATTCTCGCTTTCTTGGAATCTTCACAAAAACCATTTAATCTAAATCATCATTTACGAACCCGGGTATAAATAGTTTTCTACTTTACCTGCGGTGTTCTTAAAAGATTCACGAATCACTGTCCTTGTCTTCCCCTTTTTTTTCTTGTTTCTTTTCACCTCGTCACTTTCACAAGCCAAACACAACTGCTGGCATGCGTAGGTTGGACTGCTGGCACTGGTCAGGTTGGGGACTGCTGACTGGTCAGGTTAGACGCTGGCGTTGGGTCAGGTTGGACTGCTGATGAAAAGTGGCGCCAGAGGTATATGAGTCGAGCCCCGGTTCAGATCGGGACAGTGGCTATCAGACTTCGATCTGTTCTCCTTCTTTCTTCCTGGCATTAAGCATTGCACTCTCTCTACTCTTCTCTCTCTCTCTCTCTCTATCTCTCTCTTCTCTTTATCTCTTCTAGTCTGCTTATCAATTGGACATGGCTTGCTTTTATTTTCTTTTCCTTTTCTTGTTTTTTCTCTTCATCAGTTAGCAACTCTCTCTCTCACATCCTCTCCTTAGTCATCCTCTGCAGACCTTCTATGGTGCTAATGCTACTAGCTCGTAATCTCTTCATCCTCTCATCTCTTGCCCTGCTCTGTGCGAGCTACACTCAGAACCTCTTCCTCTCAGTCTGTTGTTCGTTCTCTGCTCGTTTTTACTTTTTCCTTACGCATTCCTCTCTTATCTAAAAACCATCCGTCAAAGGGCGTGTTCCATTGCGTCAGTATTTTCCCGCTTATTGTGGTTGCCTCCCCTTCATTTCATGGATATGTAAAATCTTGACAGTTCACATTCTACTGCCCTTGCTTCCTGTGGTGGTCAATGGTCATTTATTTAATTAGCTTAGATTTCACACCCACTCACACAGTAACCCTTCCACCCTCCTACGTCAACTGGCGACGTCCCGACTTAATTGTGTCACTGGTCCTACAGGATTGGCTGGATGAGTCTGGCCCAGGCGCGAGACCCGTCTGGCCAGCTATCGGAGCCGTTGCCAGCCACGTAGTCCATCTGCCGGGACGGTCGATTTGTCTCCGTGGAGCCTCCTCCGCAGTGCCTAATTGGCTGACGCGACACCTTATGTCGTCTGCTGGACACCAGGATATTGGTTGAGCTTATGTACAAACAAACTGGCTGGGACTGACCACGCACTTCGGTTTTTTTTTCTGTCAATCGTGACAATTTCCCCCTTGCAAAAGACTATGCTCTGGCATTGTTTTTTATCTCAAAACATCGGTACAAAAAAAGACAACAAAACGAATTTGCTGACACCACTGCTACACGTGCAAAATTTTGCAAAAATAATTTACAACAAACGGTTCACAAAATTGTAAGATATTTCAGTAGTGGATATCACCCCAATGAAGTTATCATTGCGTGCGTCTTGGTTATTTTAACTCATTTTTTATAAACCTCTGTGCGCACCTATGCCAATCCCCCTACTTGCGGATTTGCCACATATTTTTATTCACACCATATGAAAAGAACAATCTAATATGACAATGATCCATGACACCTACACTGAGGATCTCCATCTCACTTTCGCAAACAGTGCATTACTACATCAAGCGGTCTGTATGCTCCAAACATAAATACATTTACATGAACAGTCCCATAGGAAAATATGAACATAGCCAAATGGGAATGAACCCATATCCATACTCAACATACTGTAATTCTAACACATATTATCAACACGTACTATGCACTCCAAGAAATACTGACTTATCTTCCTCTGTGTTGCAGCTTGCTAGTCTACAAGGCCCTTAATATAGTCAGCTCCTACATTCTTGTATACCTGGAATGACTGATCTCGGTACCTGTAGGGCTGCAGTGTCCATTGCCCAGCGCAGCACTCTGTGTTTTTTTTCAGCTGCGCCTTTGTGCTGCGTTCTCTCGCTGAATATATTTGCGGAGAAAATTCGCATGGAAAAGTTTTGGTTTCCCATACACTTCAATTCGGTACTCCTGATCTACCTTTTCAATGATGGTGATGAGTCCTTTCCAATGCATCAGCAGCTTGTTGTGATCCGTGGGAAGAAGTAACAGGACTTGATCTCCGTTTGAGGATTGCTTCTCACCTTTCTGTCATATTGCCTTTCTGACGAACCCTATTGCCTTCTGCAAAATCTTTCCCTTGAATCTCTTACATGTCTCATACTGTGCAACCTTTGGAACAGGGCCGAGATTGGGCCAATCAGATCAACAGCCACTATCCTGAATGGTGTGTCAATTAAGGAGGCTGTTTAAGAGGCGCCTTCCTCTTCACCCCTCTTGTGGAGCTGACCTTTGACACTACGATCACATGGACATGCAGAAAGCTTTAGGTATGCATTGCCCCTGGCCAATGAAAATTCCTCAAGATTCGTGTCAGTGTTTTGTGTGCGAGATGACCCGCCATGAGCGACTCGTGACCCACTGATCAATGACAGTGTCACGATAACATGCTCGGTACCTCTAACTGGTTGTTCCTTACCTGTCGTCCGCCTTGGTGAACAACCTCGGTACAACAACCCGCTTTCACCCAGAAATTCTGTCTACTCCTCTAACCACCTGTTTACTCTCCACCTCTTGCCAACTCCCAAGACTTCACGAGCGAAGGGTTTGTTGTCCAGCGCCTTGCCCTCTAAACTCATCAGTGCGAACCATCGATGCCTGACTTCCTTGCTGGAACGTCGACCAGTTTATCAACCTTTTCCTCCCTTCATGCTCGTGTTTGAATGCGCCCTGTAGCAGGCAACATCAGGATCCCCTGTGATCCCTTGACACCTGGAATTTTCCAATGATCAAATCATGAATGGGGGTTTCTCCTTCACCAGGCAGACACTCGACTGATGATGTAAGGGGTACGTACTTCTCTGTAGCAACTGGGAAAACTCCTCACCAGTGCCATCGATTAGAGGACAGGACCTGGATTTGCCCTGTAAATCCCTTCCTCGACCAGCGTAGTTTTACTACACAACATGAACAACCAGTGTCCCGTAACACTTTCTCCCTCTGTGGCCCATCCACCCGTCTTCCTTGGTAATGTTCACTCAGACTTGTGCCCTCCATCCCTGATCAATGAATTGTGTCCAGTGCTAGCCATAGGCCGCACTCCACCCTCTTCA
Organism: Conus ventricosus; assembly: GCA_018398815.1. NCBI lineage: Eukaryota > Metazoa > Mollusca > Gastropoda > Neogastropoda > Conidae > Conus > Conus ventricosus. The sequence continues at coordinate 10,526,416 of CM031613.1, forward strand.
GATTGGTTCCTTTTGGTTCCACTGCAGGTCGTTTCCCCTGGCGACCCTTATAAACTCTTGCAAGGATGCTGCCTTCTGGAACCTCATGCGCCAATCCCTCGCCACATGTCCCTTGTGTGACAAAATGAAACACCTATTGTCCATTGGTCCTCCTTTCTGCCCCTCACTGGGTTTGAGACTTTGGCAGGAAAACTCCCTAGTCGCCTTGCACTCTTCTCACCTGTGCCTGGCACCTGTTTCTCCTGCCACCTTAGTGCTAAAACGTGCCTCCTAAACAACTCTGCTAACTTCGCACTCTCCTGCTGTCTCTGGCTGTCTCTCTTTCAAATGTATAGTTAACTCTGGACTGCAACCTGACAAAATCTGTTCTTTCATATCCAGCTCTTTCAATTCAGAGAACTCCTTTCTCGTTACAACTCAACTCTAACATTTATCAAAATAGTGATCTAATCGTGCACCAAACTGAGTGTACGTTTCAACCTGCTTGTAGTCTAGCTGATCGAAATTTCTTTTGAATCCCTCTCGGTGAGGTCAATCCCTTCATCAACGACGCCTTTACAGCACAAAATCGGATTGTTGGGTATGCTGGGAACGCAGTGAAAATCTGTAATGCCTTACCCGTTATTAGCCGCTGACAAAATGACTGACCTCTCTTTCTGGAAGGCCATCCCTGACTGGTAGCAAACGTTTTCAAAACGAATGAATGTATGCTTCAATCGAATTGTTATCAGAGATTTTTGGAACTTTGGTCGGGGGGCATAAACTGGCAAGGTCACTGGAAACTGAGCTACATCATCGGGGGGGGGGTTGGTTCCCTTTGTGTTCTCCGCGCTCTTATAACACTAATTGAATCTTAAATCTTTCTGTTTCCTGCGTTTCTTGAATCGTTAATCTTTCTGTTTCCTCGCGCTTCTTTTGCCTGATTTATCGTTTGCATGTATCCCTTATTTCTTTTCTTGTTTCCTGCGCTTCTGTAGCCTTGTCCTGCTCTGCGATTTCTAATGCGACCACGGCGTCTTTCCCGCCTCGCTCATCTCTTGTCCTTTCTTTTGTTGGGTTTCAACGAAATGCTCGTACGCAACTCTTCTCCAGAGTAGACTAAAATCATGAGCGACGCTACAGTTGTTCAATAGTGGGTGTCTTTTCGTCCGCCATTATATCTTCTCTTTTTTTTTTTGATCAAGATTTTTATTTCTACGACAGCCAAACTGGTGGTTACCGACACGAGTGACCGTAGAGCCCACTATCTATGAATGATAATATTAGCTTGGGACAAACGTAATTAGTTTTTATAAGACGCTAGCGCCTGACCCAACTATGAGAGCGAATTTTAGGCAATCTGTGACGATTATTGTACTCTGGGGATGAAATGCCAAGCTTGTGTTAACTATCTTGGAAGCAATGCCAACGCTAGTATTAACTATCTTGGAAACATTACAGTAAGACGACCTTGTCTTAGGATTTTCAATACTGAATCCCAACCAGCTTACTCTCTGAGAAGTTGAACCAATTATATTATATGGGCCAGAATATCCTGGCAGGCTCGCCAATAAATTATCTACCTCGGGCGTTTGTCAGTGGAGGAAAGACTAGGCACAGCCCAAACACATCACAGCTTGCTTTACAATTCATTCATCTATCATGCATTGTCACATCAAACCACTAGTAAAGTCTATAACTTACTTCACATGATCATAGAACCAAACATCCAATGATATGGAGTCAAACTAAAACGAAAACTTTCTCTCTTTCTTGAAACTTCACAAAACCATTTTTTCTAATTCATCATTACTACCCGGAGTATAAATAGATTTCTACTTACCTGTGACCATGGTGATCTTTAAACACTATTCCGAATCCACTGTCTTTTCTTTCCCCTTTTTTTTTCTTTGTTTCTTTTCACTGTCACTTTTTACAAGCACAAACACAAACTTGCTGGCCTGGGTCGTTGGAATGCTGGCACTGGTCAGTGTCTTGGTCTTGCGGGCACTGGTCAGGTTAGACCGTGGCGTTAGGTCGGTTTGGGATCTGATGATGGTAAGTCGGCGCGGCCAGTTATGAAGGTCGAACCCCGGTTCAGATCGGACCAGTGTGCTATCAGACATCGATCTGTTCTCCTTTCTTTTTCCTGCATTAACGCCATTTGCACTCTCTCTCTCTCTTTATAGTCCTGCTCTAGCACAATGGACATGGTTGCTTTCTTTTCTTTTCCTTTTCTTTTTTTTTCTCTTATCAGTTAGAAACTCTCTCTTACATTCTCTCCTTAGTCCTCCCTTGACCAGACCTTCTAGGGTGCTAATGTACAGCTCGGTTCTCTTCAATCCTATCATTTCTCTGCCTTTCTCTCGTGCAGAGCCTTACACCAGAATTTTGCTCTCTGTCTGTCTGTTCGTTCTCTGCTAGTTTTTACGCATGCATCTCTCTTATCCTAATAACCCATCCGTCAAGGGGCGGTAGTCCTCATGGGCATTATTTTCCGCCTTATACTGGAGGTTGCCCTCCCTCTAATTTCAGTGATATGTAAATCATGTCAGTCTCATTCTACCTGCCTTGATTCTCTGTGGTGTCAATGGTCCCATTTTACATAATTAGCTAGATTTCACCCCCCCTACCAGTTACCCTTCCCCCCCTATTCAACTGGCGACGTCCGACTTAATGGTCGGACACTGGTCCTACAATTATTGGACCTGGATGAGGTTCTGGTCCAGGCGCCGTGGACCCGTCTTGGCCAGGCCTATCGCGACGTCTGCCCACCACTTAGTCCGTCTGCCGGACAGTGCTGTCTCCGTGGAGCCTCTCCGCGGTTGCCTAACTTGGGTGACGAGACACCTTTAAGTGTCTCTGCTTGGACACCAGGATATTTGAGTTGGTGGCTTATGTCCAAACTAACCTGGTGGCGACTTGACACGACTTCGGTTTTTCTTTTTCTGTCCGTGACCACACACACACATACTCACAACACCACACACACACACTCACACACACAACACACACCACACACTCACACACTCAACACTCACACACATCAAAGTGTATCGCGAACAAGGAAATGTAGATCACGGTAGTAGTTCTTCTTCTCCTTCCTTGGCGCATCAAATTGATGCTGGACTTTTGTGAGTGTGTGTGGGGGTGTTGTGTGTGTTATGTGGTGGTGTTGGTGTGTGCTGTGGTGTGTGTGTATGTGTGTTGCGTGTGTGTGTGATGTGCGTGCGTGCGTGCTGCGTTGCGTGCGCCGCGCGCATGTTTGTGTGCTTGTGTGCGCGTAGTGTGTGTCACATGCAACCTTGGGTGTAGGTGCATTGTTATATTGTAATGTTCATCTTCTTCTTGGTTTCTTTTTAGAGTCTGTTGTTTTCTTTAACATTTTCTCCCTTTGTAAGCGCTCTTAAGGCTATGATTGAAGATTGACACGCCATAATCAATGCATTAGTAGTAGTATGTTGTCAGTATTAGTAGTAGTTGTAGTAGTGCAGTAGCAGTAGTAGTATTTTCAGCAGCTGTAGTAGTAGTAGTAGTTGTAGTAGTAGTGTAGTAGTAGTTGTAGAATTAGGAGTAGTAGTAGTAGTAGCAGTAGTAGTGGGTAGTTGGAGGTGGTATTTTGTGAACTGAGAAGGACTGCCCGAGTCGTATGAATCGGTGGGGGGATTTGTGAAGACTGGACTGGCAAGATAGGGTTGGAAGGTGAAGAGTCGGATGGGAAGGGGAGATGTGGAGGGCTGGGGGAGTGGGGAGCGGGGGGGGGGGGCGGGGGTGGGCGGTGAGGGCGGTGCGGGGGGGGGGGGTTAAGGGAGTGAAAAAAAAAAAGAAGACCGCTCTTAAACTTCCCACAAAACAATTATTTCCCTTTGGTTGGGGAGGCTGTCCACCGATACATCATGATTTATGTCATCTTCGAATGACACGAAATTCACCATAGTTGACGTCACATTTAAGGCCTTTGCACTCACCCTCCGTGTCCTATCTTTGCCGCAGTGGAATGAGCCCAGAATAGTTCCCGCCCATTCCTGTGAGTTTCAACCTGTCTGTTGGAACTCCACCTGGCTTGTCCCTTGATGGTTATGTCAAAGGAAAACACGAGGAGAAATCTAATTACAGACAACATGAAATATTCTCGAAACAATGATTATTTTTGTTTTTGTTTTTGTTTTTTTGCAGTATATTGTGAATACCGACTTCTTCAAGCTAGGCTTTGCCGCAAAATTTTTGGTGTGCAGCCAGTTCCGAGGAGGCGTGACCTGAAGCCGGACACAAGTAACCGCGCACGTACAGACAGACAGACAGACAGACAGACAGACAGAAAGACACGCTTTATTATTCGCGATGGGTAGATATCACGAATATGAGAGGAAGAGAGAGAGAGTGAAGGGAGAAGAGAGAGATGACTGGAGGAGAGAGAGAGAGAGAGCGAGAGCGAGAGAAGGAGAGAGAAGAGGGAGTGAGAGAGCCAGACAGTCAGGACAGAAAGACAGACAGATTTTAAACAATCCAGGTGAGATTCAGCCTTTTTCTGTGTATTAAAAAAAAAAGGGTAGGTTCAAAAGTGTATAATCGGTGTATCATCATCTCCTAAGCGAAACGTATAAACACTATGCTCCGTGACTTTCACGTCACTCTCAGAATTGAGATGCTGCGGACAAGGATAGCTGTTGTTCTAGCGGGTTTACGTCAGAAAGAAACTACTTTTAGGATGCTCTCTCTGTCTTGACTCTGTCTGTCTGTCTGTCCTGCGCGCGCGCAGCGCGAGTGTGTTTGTCTGTGTGTGTGTGTGTGTGTGTGTGTGTGTGTGAGTGTGTGTGTGTGTGTGTGTGTGAGTGTGTGTGTGTGTGCGTGTTGTGTGCGGTTGTGTGTGTGAGTGTGTGTGTGTTGTATGAGTGGGTGTGTGTGTGTGTGTGTGTGTGTGTGTGTGTGTGTGTGTGTGTGTGTTGGAGTGATGGTGCGCGCGCACGCGCGCGGTGAGTGGTCTGTCTGTCTCTCTTTGTTTTGTTCGTTTTTCTTCGCTCTCTCTGTCTCTCTTCTCTCTCTCTCTGTCTCTCTCTCTCTCTCTCTCTCTCTCTCTCTCTCTCTTCTCTCTCTCTTTCTCTGTATCTGCATAGGTCTTTCTGTATATGTATCTGGTCTCTCTCTCTGTGTACTGTGTCTCTGTCTCTCACTCTCTGTCTGTATGGTCTGTCTGGCAGTCAGTTCGACTGTCTCTTTCTTACCTAATAAAATATCAGTAATTTTCCTCTCTCTCTCATTGACTCGGTAATTTTTTTTCTCTTTTTATTAGCCCTGGTAAAATAACAACTCGTTTCGTTTAGTTTTATCTCTCTCTTCTCTCTCGTCTCTCTCTCTCTATCTCTTCTCTCTCTCTCTCTCTCTCGCTCTCTCTCTCTCTCTCTCTCTCTCTCTCTCTCTCTGGTAAAGTAAAATGTGTTTTTTTCTCATTACCCTGGTAAAATTACATTTCGTTTCGTTTCATCTCTCTCTCTCTGTGTTGTCTTTCTCTCTGCTGTCGGTCTGCTTCTCCCCCCCACTCCTGTTTCTGTCTCTCTCTCTCTCTCACGGTCTCTCTCTCTCTGTCTGTGTTTGTGTGTGTGTGTGTGTGTGTGGGTGTGTGTGTTGTGTGTGTGTGTGTGTGTGTGTGTATGCTTGTGTACGTTTGTGTGTGTGAGTGTGTGTGTGTGTGGTGTGTGTGTGCTGCTTGTGTGTGGTGTGTGTGTGTGTGTGTTTGGTTTGCGCGCGCGCAGTTGTAAGGGGAACGAATTGTATGTGCGAGCTGTGCGAGTTTGGGGAGAGTGTTTCTACGGGTGTATGATTTTGTATGTATATTTCGTATCTCAAATATTAACGATTACTAGTTGTGTGCGAGCACGTTTTGTAATGTGCGTGATCAGTTGATATGTCACAGCGGTCAGTGTGTGTGTTTTCATTTTTTGTATCTTGATTCATTGCAGATAGGTCGGTGTGGGCTTTGTCAATTTAAAATTTTCCGAGTTCCGAGTTCCGAGAGCTCTGTCTGTCTTCCTCTCTTTTCCCTCTCTGTCTGTCTTGTTGTCTCTCTCTCTCTCCTCTCTCTTCTCTCTTCTCTCTGTCTTGTCTAGTCTGTTGTCTCTGTCTGTCTCTCCATCTCTGTCTCTGTCTGTCTTGTCTATCTGTCTGTCTGTCTGTCTCCTCTCTCTGTCTCTGTCTCTTCTCTCTCTGTGTCTCTCTCTCTGTCTCTCTCTGTCTGTCTGTCGGTCTCTCTCTCTCTCTCTCTTCTCTCTCTCTCTTCTCTCTCCTCTCTCCTCCCCCTCTCTGTCTCGTCTGTCTGTCTGTCTGTTGGGCTGTCTGTTGTCTCTCTCTCTGTCTCTCTTCTCTTCCCCCCCCCCCCTCTCTCTCTCTCCTGCTCTCTCTCTGAATTTTGTTACAGTGCAGGTACTGTGGCGTTTTTTGCGCTCTCCTTGGTCCGTTTTCCTTGGGTTTGACCACTCTCCTTCGTTCTTTCTCATTGACGGTCTCAGAGATCATGCCCTTGGCGTTTGTCCCACTCTCCTTCGTTCTTTCTTCATTGACTTCATCAGAGATCAATGCCCTTGGGGTTTGTCACTCTCCCTCGTTATTTCTCATTGACGTCATCTGAGATATGCCTTGACGTCAAAACTAAGTGACTTTTGACTTCCTGTACACCACACACCACACAACACACCACACACCACACACACACACACACACACCTTCAGAAAAAAACACCACACAACACACACCTTCCGAAACAAACACACACACACCCACACACCACCACCCACAACACCACACACAACCCACACCCACACACACAACCACACACCCTCAGCAACACAACACACCACACATCCACACCCACACACACACACCCACAACCCACACCTCAGAAACAAACAAAAACAAACACACACAACACACACACACACACACACACACACACCACACACACACACACACACACCGCACACAACCCACACCACACACAACACACCACAGAAAACACACACACACACACACACAACACACACCCCACACCACACACACACACATACATACACCCACAACACACACACACAACAAACAACAGGCCCCCCCTCCACACAGCTACATACACAAAACAGCACAGACAACAGGACACAAAGACACCCGGACACACAGACACGCAGACACGACACAAAACACACAACACACACACACACACACAACACACACACACACTCAACACACACGCGCCCACACACACATACACACACCACACCACTGTACACACACACCCCACCACACACACAACACACTCCACACACACACACCACCCACAACACACACCACTCACACCTACACACACACCACACATTACACCTACACACAAACACACACACAACACACACACACACACGCACAACTCACAAACACCACACAACACACACACACACACACACAACACACAACACAACGCCCACACACTACACTTACACACAACACACACAACCACACACACACACACACACACACTCACAAGTCACACACACACACACACACACACACGCACCACACACACACACACAACAAACACAACACATACACCTCACACACCACACAACACACACACACACACAAAACACACACGCACGCTCGCACGCACGCACGACGCACACACACACACACACACAAACACATAATTACGTGCTTTTTGCTCTCTGTGGGTCATTCGATTCTCTTTCGCTCTGCTTCCTCCCATCTCCCAACCACCAAAGGCCGATTGCACGGCAGCGGCATAGCAAGCCCTTCTTTTCCCTCCCCCTCTTCTTCCCCCACACACACAACCTCGCCCACGCGCACGGCTTCCTTTCCATCGTTTTGCGTTTACTGTGCAAGACCGACTGTGTGTTGAGGAGAGGTGCGAGACGGAGGTTGTGTGTGTGTGTGTGTCTGTGTGTTGTGTGTGTGTGTGGGTGTGTGTGTGTGTGTGTCGTGTGTGTGTGCGGCGTGTGTCAGTGTGTATGTGTGTGTGTGTGTGGGTGTGGTGTGGTGTGAGTATGTGTGTGTGTGTGTGGGTGTGTGTGTGTGTGTAGGTGGTGTGTGTGTGTGCGTGTGTCAGTGTGGGTGTTTGTGTGTGGCTGTGTGTGTGTGGGTGTAGTGTGTGTGTGCGTGGTGCGTGCGTGCGTGCGTGCGTGCGTGCGTGCGTGGTGTGTGTGTGTGTGTGTGTGTGTGTGTGTGTGTGTGTGTGTGTGTCCCGGTGTCAGTGGTGTGTGGGTGTGTGTGTGTGTGTTGTGTGTGTGTGTGTGTGTGTGTGTTGGGGGTGGGATGGGGCGTGGGGGTATGCAGTAGATCGCTAAACAGAGTGTTTGGGTAGTATAGTGGAGGTGACAGGAGGGAGCGAGAGAGAGAGTGAGGAGGGAGAGGAGGAGTGACGAGGTGAGAGAGAGAGAGGATGAGAGAGAGAGAGAGATGGGAAGAAAAAACAACAACATAACAACATGACAAACACTACAAGGTTCCTTCCTTCTATGCTGTGAAAAGGAGATGCAGAAGTGGAAGCGAGTTGGGATGGAGGGTAGAAGGGGGAAGGAGGTGGGGCTTTGGGGGGGGGGGGGGGGGGTGAGGAGGAGGAGGAGGAGTAGGAGGAGGAAGGGAGCAGGTGAGATGAACCTCACAGTAAGGGTGCAGTCGCTGAGTAGGGGGAAGGAATGTCCCTTGAACGAGTGCGGTGCCTTTTGATTTAATGTTAAATTAAGAAAAAAAACAAAAAAAAACGAAGAGAAAGAAACGCTCGCGGCCAGTATAAATTACGCTGTGCACGCCCCCACACACGCGCGCGCGCGACGCCGCGCGCAAGCACACATACACACACACACACACAACCACACACACATCACACAACCCACACACACACACACACACACAACGCGCACGCAACACCCAAAACACACACAACATGCGCAAGCACCCACGAACACAACACACACGCACACACACACACATCACACACACACACACACACACACAACAACAAACACACCACACACACAGTGCACCACACAACACACCACACACACTCACACACAACACACACAACAACACACACACACACACACACACAGTATATATATATATATATATTTTATATCTAATTTATATCTATTCTTATATCCTTTACTAGCGCGCACCGGAACATCGCACAAACTCACACACACACACACACACACACACAACCCACACACAACACACACATACCAACACCCACACAACGCACGCACGCCACGCACGCACGCACGCACGCACGCACGCACGCACGCACGGCACGCACGCACGCTCCGCACGCCACGCACGCACGCACAGACACACACACACACAACACACACTCCACTCACTCACACAACACACACACACGCGCGCGCGTTGCGCGCGCGCACGCCGGTGCACAACGCGCCACACATGAAACACAGCAACATTCTCACTTATTGCGATGCGTATGCACACACAAGAACACCACACAGACCGCACACACACACACACACACCCAGACACAACCCACCACACACACACACACACACACACACACACACACCACCACACACTCACACACACAAACACTCACCTTTGAGTTCTTGTTTCAGTTTCAGTTTATCAAGAGGCATCACTGCGTGCCGGCCAGTCCATGTACGTACACCACTCCGCTATGTTTTGAGACCACATGCGTATTGCTTGTAAATGCTGATGGAGCAGAAAGAATTGGCTAGATGAGAGAATATATTAAGAAAAGTTCTCATGGCTTTGATTTAGTAAGTCTTGACTAGATGAAGATTTGAACAGATTTCTACAGCAACATCCTAGAATGTTTACAGTTATTGATTCGTTTCTTTGTGAATTCGTCTTATGCAAGGTAGATATGAAATTTTGATACAATATGTAGAGACTCGAGGAAAGTTTGGTCATAATGGTGAATTTCATTGAAATATGTGTTACACTTCAAGTTAGAGGGCTTTGGCCTTATCTGAATAAAATATTCGTTTTTGTGTTCGTATTCGTATTCGTAGTCGTTTCGTATTCACTCTCTTCTCTCTCTCTCTTCTCTCTCTCTCTCACTCTCTCTCTTCTTCTCTCACTCTCTCTCTCTTCCTTCTCTCTCTCTCTCTCTCTCTCTCTCTCTCTCTGTGTGTTGAGGGTGCACGCGTGCCTGTACGTACGAGAGTGTGTGTATACAGTGTGTGTATGCGTGGGTGTGTGTGTGTGTGTGTGTGTTCTGCTGTGTGCGTGCGTGCGTGCGGGCGTGGTGCGTGCGTTGCGTGCGTGCGTTGCGTGCGTGCGTGCGTGCGTGCCTGTGTGTGTGTGTATGCGTGACAGTTAAATGGTTTCAGTCAGTCCGTCGTGTATGCGTGCATTTGATCTGTGGGTGTGTGTGGGTAATTGCTTCTGCATGCACATTATGTAGTGTGTGTGAGTGATGTGTGTGTGTGTGTGTGTGTGTGTGTGAGTGTGTGTGTGTGTGTATGTGTGTGTTTTGCCACGCAGTATTTAATGTGTATCTATGTATATAGGCGTCTTTACACACACATCAACACACACATCACACACACACACACACACACACACACACAGACCACACACAACACTCGCAACAACACACATACAAGAATCACGTACATACGGGCGCGGCGCATGCACGCACCGCACACACACACTCAAACTCACTCACACGGCTTGCGCGCTACAACAACAAACACACACACACACACCACACACAACACACACCACACACACACACACACGACACACACATACACATACGCGCGCGCGCGCGCACTAACACACATAGCACACTCACACACCACACAAACTACCAAACTACATCACTACAAAATATACTACAAACTAACACAACACTATCACTGACGCGCGCGCGCGCACGGCACACACACACACACACCACCACACACACAACGCAACTCACGCAGCACGCACGCACGCACGCAACGCACGCACGCACGCCGCACGCACGCCCCACCGCACGCACGCAGACACAAACACACACACACGTGTCTAGCAAACAACATCCCAAGCATGCAAACCCCATACCACACCACCACCTCCACCACCCCACACCTCCACACCACACCCTCCACACCACCAAAAACAACAACAACGACGACCGACGACAACAACCAAACCATAACAATGCGATGAACCCCGCCCTCCCTGCCCACTACACACACACCCCCACACCACCACACCACACACCACCACCAACCGACGACGGACAAACATCTAACCAAAAAACAATAGCGAGAACCCACCGCCCTTTACCCCCCCCCCCCCCCTCCCACCACCAAAAACCCAAACAAACAAGCAATCTTCTTCTTCTCCTTCTCGAACCCTCAGCTGAGTGATGCCAGTTGCGCACGAAGTGAGTATGGCTGTCCTCCGAAGGTCCGCAGGTCCCCTGTAGAGCTTGGCCTCAGGGCACTGGCTCCGGCCATGTGTTTCAGGAGGGAGTAGCATGGAGGTCACTGACAGTCCTGACAACAGCAATGACCCCCCCCCACCCCAATCCATTCCCCCCGTCTTTTTCCGCTCCGCCTACTGTCCCACTACCCACACCCCCTTCCCCTCCACCCTCTCGACGAAAAAGAGGGACAGATGAAGGGATGGGGGGGGGGGGGGGGGGGAGTGGGGGATGGGTTGAGGGGGGGGGGGGGGGAGAAAGAAGACGTAAAAGACAAAGATAACCGAAAAAAAGAAGGCAAAGAAATGAAGGTATCAGCAATTGAAATGCAGATTTTTTTTTTATTCGACTGGCACAGCCTTAAAAGGAGTTCAGTTGGCGCAATGATGGGAAAACAACTGCTAGCGTCAGGTTAATGTATGGAGATATCGGTCTTGAGACTACCTTTTGGGGTCATCGTCTGTATGGTTTCTGAAAACAGAAATCAGTGATTAGGAGAGAGAGAAAATAGAGGAGAGAGAGAGGGTCGAGAGAGAGAGAGAGAGAGAGAGGGGGTGGGGGGCGGAGATACCAGAGAGAGATAGCGAAGGAAAGACAGAGAGAGAGAGAGTGAGAGAGAGAGAGAGAGAGAAGAGAATCGAGGAGGAGAGAAGAGTGAAGTAGTGTGAGAGGGAGAGAGAGAGAGAGGGGCGGAGAGAGAGGGGACGGAGAGAGAGAGAGAGAGGAGAGAGAGAGAGAGAGAGAGGAAGAGAGTGAGGAGGAGAGAGAGAGAGAGATGCGAAAGAGAGTAAGGGGAGTGGCAGACAGAGAGTGGAGAGGGGGGGGGAAAGGAGAGAGGAGAGAGAGAGAGAGGAGAAGTGTGAGAGAGAGAGAGAGAGAGAGAGAGAGAGCGAGAGATGGAAAAAAAAGAGAGAGGGGAGGGGACGAAGAGAGAGAGAGAGAGGGGGGAAATGAGAGTCGAGAGAGTAGAGAGAGAGAGAGAGAGAGAGAAGAGAGAGAGAGAGGGAGAAGATAGAGAACCACACACTGACACTGATAATCTTTTTTGACATGGCTGAGAGAGAGAGAGAGGAGAAGAGAGAGAGAGAACGAGAGACGAGGGAGAGAGAGAGAGAGGACCAGAAGAAAGACGAAGACAGACAGGTAATCCCCCAAAAACAGACAGAGAGACAGAGACTAAAAGACAGAGAAGACCGAGAGGCGCAGGGTGGGGTTGGGATGGCAGGAACAGATCATTTCATTCCACCACCTGAAGCCTTCATGGGACTATGACCGTGTTGTGTTCATTCCACGCTGAAAGTCTTCATGGGACTATGATCGTGTTGTGTTCTTTCCCACGTGAAGTCTCATTGGACTAGAACGTTGATTGTGTTCATTCCTCCCCTGAAGTCTTCATGGACTATGACGTGGTTGTGTCATTCCCACTGAAGTCTTCATGGACTAGGGAACCGATGGTGTGTTAATTCCCACGCTGAAGTCTTCATGGACTATGACCGTAGTTGTGTTCTCCCACCCTGAAGTTTCATGGACAATGTCCGTGGTAGTGTTCATTCCCCACCCTGAAGTCTTCATGGACTATGACCGTGTTGTGTTCATTCCCAGCCTGATGTCTTCATGGACTGATGACCGCCTGTTGTGTTCATTCCCACGCTGATGTCTTATGGGACTATGACCGTGTTGTGTTCATTCTCACGCTGAAGTCTTCATGGGACTTGACCGTGTTGTGTTCATTCCACGCTTGAAGTCTTCATGGACTTGACCGTGTTGGGTTCATTCCCACCTGAAGGTCGTTCATGGACTATGGACCGTTGTTGTGGTCATTCCCAACCATGAGTCTTCATGGACTATGACAGTGTTGTGTTCATTCCCCCCTGATGTCTTCATGGGACTATGATCGTGTTGTAGTTCATTCCTACCCTGAAGTCTTTCATGGACTATGACCGTGTTGTGTTCATTCCACCTGATAGTCTTCATGGACTATGACCGTTGTTGTGTTCATTCCCACCTGAAGTCTTCATGGCTATGACCGTGTTGTGCCCATTCCCACCCTGATAGTCTTCTTGGACTATGACCCGTGTTGTGTTCTCATTCCCACCCCTGAAGTCTTTCATCGGACTCTTTGACCGTGTTTGTGTTCTTCCCACCCTGGAAAGTCTTCTGGACTAGACGTGTTGTGTTCATCCACCTGAAAGTCTTCTTGGACTATGGACCGTGTGTGTTCATTCCCACCCTGAAGTCTTCATGGACTTGACGTGTTGTGTTCATTTCCCACCCTGAAGTTCTTCATGGACTATGACCATGTAGTGTTCATTCCCTTGCTGAAAGTCTTCATGGACTATGACCGTGTTGGTTCTTCCCACCTGATGTCTTCATGGAACTATATGAAGTGTTGTGTTCATTCCGCACCTGAAGTCCTTCTCGGACTGGTCCGTGTTGTGTTCATTCCCACCCTGAAGTCGTCATGGGCTATGACCGTGTTGTGTTCTTCACTACTTGAAAGTCTCTCATTGGACTTTGACAGTGTTATTGTGTTCATTCCCACCCTGAAGTCTTCTTGGCTATGTACCGTGTTGTGTGTCATTCCCACCCTGAAAGTCATCATGGATCTAGGGACAGTGTAGTGTTCATTACCACCCTGATGTCTTCAAGGTCTATGACCGGGTTGTGTTCATTCCCTCCCTGAAGTCTTCATGGACTAGGACCGTGTTGTGTTCTATTCCCACCTGAAGTTCTTCATGGGACTATTGACCGTGTTTGTTGTCATTCCCACCCTGAAGGTCTTCAGGGACTATGACTCGTGTTGTGGTCATTCCCACCCTGAGTCTTATGGACTAGACCGTGTTGTTTCATTTCACCCTGAGTCTTCTGGACTATGGACCGTGTTGTGTTCATTCCCACCCTGAACGTCTTCATGGACCCTTTGACCAGTTGTGTTCGTGGTCATTCCACCCTGAAGTCTGTCATGGACTATGTCCGTGTGGTGTTCATCCACCCTGATTAGGCTTCTTGGACTATGACGTGTTGTGTTCATTCCACCCTGAAGTCTTCATGGATATGACCGTGTGGTGTTCATTCCCATGCTGATGTCTTCATGGATAGGGACCGTGTTTGTGTTCATTCCCACCCTGAAGTCTTCATGGACTAGGGACAGTGTTGTGTTCATTCTCACCATGAAGTCTTCATGGAACTTAATGACCGTGTTGTTGTTCATTCCCACCTGAAGTCTCTTCAGGGACGTTTGACAGTGTTGTGTTCATTCCCACCTGATAGTCTTATGGACTATGGACCGTGTTGATTGCGTTCATTCCCACCATGAAGTATTCATGGACTATGACCGTGTTGTGTTCATCCACCCGGAAGTCTTCATGACTATGGGACCGTGTTGTGTTCATTTTCCCACCCTGAAGTCTTCATGGACTATGACCGTGTTGTGGTTTTTCATTCCCACCCTGAAGTCTGCATGGACTATGACCCGTGTTGAGTTCATTCCACACCCTGAAGTCTTATGGACTATGACGTTTGTGTTCATTCCCCTGAGTCTTCATGGGCTATGGTCCGTGTTGTGTTCATTCTCCCCGCTGAAGTCTTATGGACTATAACGTGTTGTGTTCATTCACACCATGAAAAAGTCTTCATTGTTGTCCACGGTCAAAAAGAACAACCAAAGTCGTGGATCCTGGTTGTTTGGGAATAAGCTTAAACTCAAATATTCTGGGGCACATAGACGGGCCCATGTTCGGATCCAGCCAATTAAGCATAGGGGAGAGGAGCACAGAGCGGTCTGGTCCAGCCTAGATGACTATAAGCAGCTTAACCGACGCTCCGATGTTAGCGAGACGAGTCGTAGCGGCCTGGCTCAGGTCATCTAGCAATTTGTGGAAATACCAGCGCCACTTGTTAGTCGGACGTCGCAGGTAAAGCAGGAAAGGTGAGAGGGAGGAAAGGAAGTGTGTGGTGGGGGTGAAATCTTGCTGATCGATTAAATGACCATTTGACCACACAGAGAGTAAGGCATGTAGGGTGACTGTCATGTTTTTGAATATCCAATGGAATAGAGGAGATAAACTTCGGGTATCAGGGGTAAAATACTGACAGGGTACTCCGCCCTTTTGGACCAGATCGGAACGGAATTAAGAAGGATGTGAGAGTGAGAGAACGGGAGAACGAGGGGAGACGAACAGAGCGAGCAGAGAGAGAGAGAGAGGTTTGGGGTGTCTGTAGTCTCTGCAGCGAAGAGGAGATAGGCAGAGAGAGGAAGAGGAGTGAAGTTTGAGCTTTAGCACCAGATATAGTATGCAAGGGAGGTCTAAAGAGAATGTGGAAGAGCGAGTTGTAACTAATGAAGAGGAAACGAAAGAAAAGAAAAAAAAAAAAGAAAAGAAAAGCCACCTGTCCCTTTGATAAGAGCAGGACTATGAAGAGAAGAGAGAGGAGAGTGCAATGCCCGTTTAATGCAGAAGAAAGAAAAGGAGACAGATCGATGTGATAGTCACTTGTTTCTATCTTCATGGGGTTCGACCTCATACTTGGCCAGCGCCACTTTCATCGGACAGACCACCGCCAGTGCAACAGTTCACTGACCAGCGCAGCAGACCAAGCACCAGGCCAGACAGTTGTGTCTCTGGCTTGTGAAAAGTGACAGTGAAAAGAAAGAAAAATAAAAAAGAAAAGAAAGAACTGTGATTCGTGAATAGTTAAGTTCACCTGCCAGGTTAACAGTAGGGAAATTTATTTATATACCGGGTTAGTTAATGGGATTTAGGACAAATGATTGTGAAGGTCAGGGGAAAGAGAGAATGTTTATTTTGTTTTGATTCTTATGCATTGCTGTTTCACTCCTATGATTTCATGTGTAGTAAAGTTTATAGACTTTACTAGTGGTTGATGTGACGAAGGCATGGGATTATGAATGAGATGTAAGCATGTGTGAGTGGGTTTGGGCTGTGCGCTAGTCCTGCCTCCACTGAATCACCCGAGGTTGGACAATTTATTGGCGAGCCTGCCAGGATTTTCTGGCCCAATTTATTATTATTGTTCAACTTCTCAGAGAGGGAAGTGGGGGGGATTCAAGTATTGTATTAAGACAACGGGGTTAATGTCTTTATGTATGTTCCCAAGATAGTTTAAATATAGGCTTGGCATTGCTTCCAAGATAGTTAATACTAGGCTTGGCATTTCAGCCCCAGGTACTTATTTTGCCACAGATTGCATAATTCGCTATAATACGTTGGCGTCAGGCGCTGGGCGTTTATAAAAACTAATACGTTGTCCCAGCTAATATTCTCATTCATAGGAATGTGCTCTTACGTACTCGTGTCGGTAACCCCAGTTTGGCTGTGGAAGTTAATAAAAATCTTGTTCAAAAAAAAGAAAGAGATATTTATGGCGGAAGAAAAGAACACCCTATTGAAAACTTGTGAGCGTGCTCGTGATTTAGGGCTATTGGGAGAGAGTTGCGAGCATCGTGACCCAGAAAACATGGAAAGGGATGAGCGAGCAGAAAGACGTCGTGCGTGAGAAATAGCAGAGCAGAAAGATTAAAAAGTCTAGCCGAAACGCAGGAAACAGAAAGAATGAAGCAGGAAACAGAAAAATTAAGGATTCAGGCTTAACAATGATAAAGAAAACACAGGAAAACAGAAAGACTAAGGGAAGGCAGGAGACAGAAGATTAAGTCCTAATTAGAGTTAGAGAAAGTGAGCATACAAAGGGAGACACCGAGGATGGGAGTTCAGTTTCCAGTGACTCTGTGGCAGCTATGCCCCCCGACCCAAGTTGCCAAAATTTCGGAAGAACCGATTCGATTGAGTGCATACATCAGTCGTTTGAAACGTTTGCGACCAGTCAGGGTTGGCCCTCCAGAAGATTGGCAGTCATTTTTGTCAGCGTTCTGACGGTAAGGCATTTCAGATTTTCAATGCGTTACCAGCAGAAACAACAGTTGAGTTCGGCGCTGTGAAGGAATCGTTGAATGAAAAGGATATGACCTCATAGGAGGTGGGGTTCAGGAAGAAATTTCTGTTCAGGCTAGATTGCAAGCAGGGGAAAGTACACTCAGTTTGGTGAGTTTAGATCATTTTGATTAAATGTTAAGTTGAGTTGGTACGAAAAAGGCGGAGAGCTTCGCTGAATTGAAAGAGTAGTTATGAAGGGAAAACAGATTTTGTCAGGTTGCGGCCTGAGTTAACATACATTTGAAAGAGAGACAGCCAAGAGAACAGCAGGAGAGTTGGTTGAAGTTCGCCAAGTGGTGTATAGAGAGGCACGTTTGGGCTAAGGTGCAGGAAGTAACAGGTGCTAGGCAACAGGTGAGCAGAGTGCAGGAATGCACGGAGACTAGGGGTTTCTGCAAGTTGCAAAACCTGGTGGTGGGGCAGAAGGAAGGGCAAAGGGACATTAGTGTTTCATTTGTCATAAGAAGGGAATGTGGCGAGGATTGTCGTTGAGGTTCCAGGAAGGCGCAGCTTGCAAGAGGTGGTTAAGGGTCGTAAAGGGAAACGACCTGAGTGGAACCAAAGGGGATTCAGTCTGAAGGGTGGAGTGCAGCCTATGGCTAGCACTGGACAGCAAGTCAGTGTCAGGGATGGAGGGCACTAGGCTGAGCGTTCGTTAACAGTGGATGATAGGTGATTGGCAGGCAGAGGGTTGACAAGTGTTACGAGAACACGGGATTGTTATGCGGTGTAGGACGAAACAAACGCTGGTCGAGAAAAGGGGAGGATTTGACAGGGGCAAATCCAGTTCTGTACTCTAATCGATGGCACTGTGGGGAGTTTCCAGTTGCTAAGATTGAAGTAAGTACCCTTATTCTCAGCGAGTTGTCTGCGTTGGGATGGAAGGAAAACCCCATTTCATGATTTGATCATTGGAAAATATTCAGGGGCCAAGGGATCCTAGGGATCATGAGTTGTTGGATGCTACAGGGGCTGCCGTTTCAAACGGAGCAAGAAGGAGGGAAGGTTGATAACCGTTAGGTCGTCCTTCCTTTCCTTCAGCAGGAAGTCAGGCATAGATGTGTCGCTTGATGTGTTTAGGGGCAGCGCTGAGGACCAAGACCCTTCGTTTGAAGTCTTGGGAGTGGCAAGAGGTGGAGAGAAACAGGAGGATTAGAGGAGGTGAGACAGTATTTTTGTGAATGAAAGGCGGGCTGTTGTACCGAGGTGTTCACAAGGGGAGAAGACAGGGTAAGGTGACCACTCAGTTAGAGTACAGCAGGTTATCGTGAACTGTCATGTCAGTGGGTCAGAGGATCCGACTCATGGAGGGTCATCTCGGTACAGCAAAACTCAGTGACCGAATCTTTGATGACTTTCAATTGCCAGTGAGCTCAATGGCAAGACATAAAACGCTTTGCATGTCATGTGACGGTGTGTCAAAGGTCAGCCAAAGAGGGGTGAAGAGGAAGGCGGGGGGTTAGGGGTGTGGGGGGCTCCTCTTAAACAGCCCCTTTAATTGACACACCATTCGGAGGGTGGCATGTTGACCTGATCGGCCAATCGCGCCCTGTTCAAGGGTGGGAACAGGTATGTGTTGACACATTGGGGACTTACGCGACAGATACCAGGAAGCGGTTTGCATTGAAAGGCGTAGATACGCCCGAGAAAGGTCGTGAAGGGCTGGTTGACAATCTTTTCTCGCGTGGGTGTGCCAGCACAAATTCTCAGTGACAGGGGGTCACAGTTCCTAGGCGTGCAATGAGGGAGGTCAACAGGCTGTAGGGATCACACAGCTTCTCTACCCCATACACCCACAATTTGCAAGGCTTGGTGGAGGAGATTCAATGGTGTGTTGGAAGGGCTCTTAAAGAAGCTCTGTGAGAGAAAAAGGCAGCAGATTTGGGGACCGCTACATTCCAGCGGCACTGTTCGCCTACAGGGAAGCCCTCCGGAAAGACAGGCTTTTGCCATTTGAGTGCTGTATGGGCGGGCAGTTCGGGGGGACCGGTGTGCCATTCTCAAAGGCTGTGGTCCGGAGAACTGGACGTGTCCGAGAAGTCAAAACCCATTATAGTCTTTGGTGGATTACGCAATAGGCGTGAGGAGACATGTAAGTTCGCAAGGGAGAGTTTGCAGGAGGCTAGGGTCGTCCAGTAGAAGCAATATGACAGGGGAATGTGGTGAGGGTGGAAGCAATTCTCAAGGGGGGAGATCAGTCCTGTTCTGTTCCACGGATCAAACAAAGCTGTGATGCTTGGAAAGGGACATTTCCATCATGAGTAAGGTAGATCAGGACTACCGAATCGATGTGAATGGGAAATCCAAAACTTTTCCATGCAAACTTGCTCCGCATATTATTCAGCGTGTTGACTCAGCACATAGAGGCATAGCAGCAATCATTGATGGAGGTGAAGGAGACCCAGCAGAAGAAGGGGAGATTTTGTTGCATGAGTTTCAGGAGAAAGAGTCATACAGGGGATGTGTCACTGTATGAAGGGCTAGACACGTGGAGACAGGAGGAAGTTAGGGGGCTCAAGAAACGGTATAGGGGTCCCTGACTGATATAACACTAGGCAGGACAAACTCTAGAGACATGTCACGGTGGAGTTAACATCGCAAAACCCGTACATGTGAAAGGCTACCGATCCCATATGCCACCAAGCAAGTGATCGAGGAGGAGGTAGAAAATATGTTGGACCTTGGGGTGATTGAACCTTCCAAATCATCGTATAGTGCTCGTGTTTCTTAGTGAGTGGAAAAAGTTCAGGTGAGCATCGATTCTGTTGTCGATATGAGTCCTGAACTGTGTCACAAGGACGATGCAGAGCGTCATACCAAACATGGAAGACCTGTTCTGCTCAGATCGCCAAAGCAAGAGCCAGTATTTCCCCAGGGATAGATCTGAGCAAGGGTTACTGGCAAATAGCCTTGTATGTGGAGACTCAAAGGAGTCACAGCATTCTCCACTCCTATGGGGCTATACCATGGCGAGTTCTGCCTTTTGGGATGGTCAACGCTACCTGCAGTTTCTTAGGATGATGAGGAAGTTATTGACGGGATTGGAAGGCGTGTGAATTACAGGGGATGACATTCTGGATAGCATCCGAGACATGGAGGTGCATATCTAGGGCGCTAGGAAGCAGGTTTTTGTTTATAGAGAGGTTGAGACAAGCCAATTCACAGCCAGACCCACAAAGTGCCAGGTTGGTTTTTCAAGGCTGGAGTTCTAGGTTTTGTTGTCGGAGTGCACAAAGAGCCAGAAAGGGGAAAGGTGGAGAAGATGATGAATTCAGAGAGGGACCAAAAAGACCACAACAGAGTCAGCGGTACTGACTAGAGGTTTATTGGCTTCTATAGGGAGTTTGTTCCAAACTTCGCAGCAATCACGAGTCCTCTCAGTGATTTGGTCAAGCAGGGAAACGGCAGTGGTCGAGTCGTCTGACGCTGCAGAGCAGCACTGCAGCCAGTGTTGGAAAGACTTGGTTCCAGTCCATCTTGGATGCTATCAGATATGTCCAAACCATTTTTTGTTGAGGACGATGCATCAGGCGGTTGGAATAGGTGCAGTATTGTTGCAGGAGCATGAGTGGTCGCGTTTCCTGTGAGATATGCTAGCAGGAAGTTGACAAGGTGTGAAGAAGGGTACGCCAACGGTGGAGAAGGAGTGTTTAGCTGTCGTGTGGGCCGTGCAGAGTTCCACAAAAATACTTGTATGGGAAAGGTTCGTGATAGTAGACAGAGCACCAACCACTAAATTCCTGCAGGAAGGCTTCAGTGAAAAACAGAGGGGTTCTGCGTTGGGCAATGCCCTGCAGTACAGTATCGAGTGCAGTACATTCCAGGTCGACAGAATGTCGGAAGCTGTCTATTTAAGCCGTGTAGTCTGCAAGTGACAACTCAGAGGGAAGTCAGGTCATATCTGGGGTGCTTTGTGATAACATGTGATGGATTACAGTGATGTTGATTGGATTTGGTTCATTCCCAGTTGGTTGGTCATATTTTTGTGTGAGACATGTTATATTTCTTTCTGAGACTTGTTATGTGGATGTAGTTATGATTGGGCTTACTGACGCTTGTGTAGTGATGCATTATTTGCAATAAGTGAGGATGGAGATTCCTCAGTGAACGTGTCAAGGATCGTGGATCATATTATATTGTAGATTTCTAAGAATTGTAAGCGAAGATAGGCAAAATCCCGCAGTAGGGGAAATTGCATCGTGTGCGCCGAGGCGTTATAAAATGAGTCAAAAAAAACGCAAGAGCGCACGTCCATTATAATCATTGGAGTGGTATTCACTAATGTTATATTTTATAATTTGTTAAACCGGTTGGTGTTAAAGTATTTTTTTCAAATTTGCCAGTGTAGCTGTTGTGTCAGCAAATTCGGTTTTGTTGTCCTTTTTGTAGTTGTTTTGAGACAATGCGGAGCATAGTCTTTGCAAGGGGGGAAATTGTCACGGTTTCAAAAATAGAACAAAAGTCGTGGTCCAGGTTGTTGGGACATGCTCTTCTTAACTCAAATATTCTGGGCGCCACATAGACGGGCCATGAGTTCGGATCAGCCAATTAAGCATAGGGATGAGAGGCTCCACAGAGACGGTCTGTCCAGCAGATGACTAAGCAGCTTTGAGACGACGCCTCGATGTCTTGGCGAAGAACGAGTCGTATCGACTGGTCTGCTCGTAGCCAATTTGTGGAACAGACGCCATTGTTAGTCCGGACGTGCAGGTTAAAGCAGGAAGGGAGAGGGAGAAAGGTAGTGTGTGGTGGGGGTGAAATCTAGCTAATCAATTAAATGACATTTGACACCACAGAGAGTAAGGCATGTAGGCGTGACTGTCATGATTTGATATTTCCAATGAATTAGAGGGAGATAACTTGGGTATCAGGTGGTAGTTAAAATATGACCAATGGTTAACGCCTTTTTGGACAGATCGGACCGGAATAAGAAGGATGGTGAGAGTGAAGAGACGGTGGAGAACGAGGGGGAGAACGAACAGGAGACAGAGAGAGAAGAGAGTTCTGGGGTGTAGTCTTCTGCAGGAGAAAGGCAGAGAGATGAGAGGGTGAAGTTTGAGCATTTAAGCACCAGATATAGTCTGCAACGGGAGGACTAATGAGAGATGTGGAAAAGAGAGAGTTGGCTACTAATGAAGTGGAAAAGAAGAAAGAAAAAAAAATGAAAAGAAAAGCAACATGTCCTTTGATAGAGCAGACTAGAAGAAGAGGAGAGAGAGTGCAATGCGTTAATGAGAAGAAAGTAAGGAGAACGATCGATGTTGATAGTCATGATTATACTCTTCTGGGGTTTCGACCTCATACCTTGGCAGCGGCCCTTTCATCGACAGACAACGCCAGTGCCAACAGTCTCACCTGACCAGGCGCCGCCGACCAAGTCCAGTGCCAGCAGTTGTGTCGTGCTTGTGAAAGTGACTGTGAAAGAACGACAAAAAAAGAAAAGAAAAGACAGTGATTCGTGAATTCGTTAGATCACATGGGCAGGTAGTAGAAAATCTATTTTATACCCGGGTTTAGATAATGATGATTTAGACAAATGATTTTGTGTGATGTCAGGAAAGAGAGAATGTTGTATTTGTTTGATTCCATATGCTGGATGTTTCACTCTATGATCTAGTGTAGTAAAGTTATAGACTATATAAGTGTTTGATGTGAAGGAATGATGATATATGAATGAGCTCGTAAGAAGCTGTGAGTGAGTTTGGGCTTGTGCGCTAGTCTTCCTCCACTGACATCAACCGAGTTTGATTAAGGACTATGACGTGTTGTGTTCATTCCACGCTGAAGTCTTCATGGACTATGACTGTGTTGTGTTCATTCCCACCCTGAAGTCTTCATAGGACTATGTACGTGTGTGGTTCATTCCGCTGAAGTTTCATGGACTATGAAGTGTTGTGTTCATTCCCCCTGAAAGTCTTCATTGACTTGACCGTGTTGTGTTCCTCCCACCTGAAGTCTTCATGGACTAATGACCGTGTTGTGTTCATTCCACCCTGAAGTTTCATGGACTAGGACCGTGTTGTGTTCATTCCCTCCCTGAAGTCTTCATGGACTTGACGTTGTGTGTCATTCCTCCCTGAAGTCTTCATGGACTCGGACCGTGTGGTGTTCATTCCACCCTGAAGTATTCATGGACTTTATGCGACCAGTGTGTTCATTCCCACGCTGAAGCTCTTCATGGGACTATTCAGTGTTGTGTTTCATTACCCACGTGAAGTCTTACATGGACTATGACGTGTTGTGTTCATTCCACGTTGAAGTTTTCATGGACTATGACCGTGTTGGGTTCATTCACGCTGAAGTCTTCATGGCAATATGCCAGTGTTGTGTTCATTCCCACCCTGAAGTCTTCATGGTATATGTTCGTGTTGTGTTCTTCCACGCTGAAGTCTTCATGGACTATGACCGTTGTTGTGTTCATTCCCCGCTGAAGTCTTAATTGGACTATGGACGTGTTGTGTTATTCCACGGGAAGTCTTCATGGACTATGTCCGTTGTTGTGTTCATTCCCACCTGAGTCTTCATGGGACTTTGACAGGGTTGTGTTCTTTCCACGCTGAAGTCTTCATGGACTATGGACCGTGGTGTGTTCCTTCCACGCTGAAGTCTTCATGGACTATGTCCGTGTTCTGTGTTCATTCCACCCTGAAGGTCTTAATGGATATGACCGTGTTGGGTTCATTTTCACGCTGAATTCTTCATGGACTATGAAGTGTTGTGTTTCATTCCCTCTGAAGTCGTCATGGACTAGGACCGTGTTTTTGTTCATTCCACCCTGATGTCTTCATGGGACTATGACCGTATGTTGTGTTCATTCCACGCTGAAGTCTTCATGGACTTGACGTGTTGTGGTATCCACTGATGTCTTTATGGACTCTGACGAGTGTTGTGTTTTCCCTGCTGAAGTCTGCATGGGACTTGGACCGTGTTGTGTTCATTCCCACCCTGAAGGTCTATGGACTATGACCGTGTTGTGTTCATCCCGATGAAGTCTTCATGGACTATGGACGTGTTGTCTTCATTCCACGCTGAAGTCTTATGGACTATGACAGTGATTGTGGTTCATTCCCACTGAAGTCTTCATGGTACTATGACTGGTTGTGTTGCACAGACAACCTTCCCGCCCAGCCACCTCTCCAGCCTCAGAGCGAAGGCCTCTGCCATAGATCTCCGACCCGTCAACAAACGTGCTTCACTCGCCTAGCTGCGACACACACCACCACCACCGCCGCCGCCACATCACCACCGCCGCCATCACACCATACCACACCACCTCCACAACTCCCCCCACCACTACGTCCTCATCCCACACCAGCACCCAACCACCACCGCCTCAGTAACCTCCTCTTCTCGCCACCACCACTCCCCTCATTTCCCAAAGTCTCATCCTCCCCTCACGTTCATACAAGCTCCTCAACGTCGTCGTCCACAGAGGAACCAGCGAGGTTGCAGTTCCTCCCAAGCAAGGACGACGGTGACACCTCCGCTTCTCTTCTACCACCACACCACACCCACCAACCACCACCTCCTCTCCCCCTTTCTTCTTCTTCATCGTCGTCCTTGTCTTCAAAGTCCAAGGCGGCAGAGGAAGGAGCAGTGACGACCTCGACCTAGGGAGGTGGGAGGGAGGGAGGGAGGAGATCCCCTCATTAACGTTCCACTTCCAGGGGGGGAAGCCCCGTGGGGAGATGGAGGAGGAGGTGGCGGAGGTGGTGCCAAAGGCGACGGTCAGCTGGCCAGCTGGATGAGAGAGGGCAAGCTGGGAGCACATGGGGGCCGTCGCCAAGGTGATGATGGGGTTGGTGTGATTCTCTTGGTTGGTTGGTGGTTTGTCTGTTTGTTTTGGTTGGTGTTTTGGTGGCGGTGGTTATGTCTGTCTGTTGTTGTGTTTTTTTTTTTTAAACTCGCAGCCACACCACCCGTCATTTGTCTTTACATGGGCCAAATAAGAAAGTCAAACAGTGAGAGAGAGGAGAGAGGAGAGAGAGAGAGAAGATGAGAGAGAGAGAAGAGAGAGAGTGAGAGAGAGTGGAGTGTGTGGGGTTGATAAAAATATGAATTTTTATTTGTTTATATCTCTAGTTGGTGTTTTGTGTAAAGTGTCAGTAAGGGGAATGTATATATGGGCACAGTTTAGACATTTTTTTTTCTTGGGGTGGGTGGGGGGGGGGGGAAGGGATATTGGGAAGCATTCTTCCGTCATTACATTATTAGAAAGGATTTGCGAAATGGAAAGGCGAAGGGGAGGGCGGGGTGGGGGGGGGGGGGGGGGGGGTAGATGGAAACGGGAGGGAGGAGAAAGAAAAAGAACATAAACTGAGGGAAATATGTCACAGCTGTTAAACCATCTTTAGCAGCATTAAGAAACCATGTCATCCTTCCTGAGACAGATCCATTATAGTGCTGCTCCTAGGCCTTTCGTCGCTGCGGATCAGACTCTTCAGGGAGACACAGCTGATTGTTCTGTGCTGCTTGGCTCATATTGAGATACACCACAGTCATAATTGTGTGGTATATATATATTTTATATATTTTGATATATATTATATTTATTATATATTTATATTTCTATATATATTATATATATATAAAAGTTTAAATAGGATTTTAAAATCAGAAAAATGAAAAACCTACAAACTTGTTTCAGTAAATGGCTCTCTTCAGGGTATCAGGTGGTACCCGCTGGAGAGCATTTTAGCTTGAAAACAGTTTGTAGGTTTTTATTTTTCCATTTTTTAAAACCATATTTTAAAACTGGTATGTCGCTCCTAGTTGGTTGAGCTCTTTTAAACAGTCTGAGTGTAGCTTTTTAACTTGATTTATATGTATATTATATATGATCCTATATATATATAATTTGAATAATATATATATATATTTATTTAAATGTATATATATGTATATTTATGTATATATATATTTATTCTATATATACATATATATATATATAATGACAATTAACTATGCAGTCTTATATATTATATCTTTTTATTTTTTATATATATATATATATATATTATATATATATATATATATATTTATATAAACTTGTGAACAATTTCGTAGCCACTAACAAATGCTTGGGTTTATTGAACAGCAGAGTGCACTCAGACTGTTCATCCATATCTTTTGTTTATCTTACTTCTTAATGGATGCTCAAGATAGGCTCAAAGATTGGTTCCCCTATGTGTTATGCTGTGTGCATAATGGTTTTAGGTTTTCAGAACTTTTTCTTCCCTCACTTTGATTTGTTTTATTCAACTACCTTTCGCTGGCTGGCTTTGGGGGTGCTGTTGGTTGGATTTTTTTTTGGAACCCTTGGTGGTGCGAACACCACGATTACAACTGTGGTGTATTCATTTGACACCAAGGACACATGACACAATCAGCGAGTCTCCCTGATGAGTCCGATCAGCGGACGAAGGCCTAGGATCAGGCGATAGTATCGTTCGTCTGCGAGAGGGATTGCAGATGGTTCCTCATGCAGATAGTTGGAAGGGTTTTATTTTTATAATATACATTGTCCCATTTTCATTTCATCATTGTAAAATTTCAAAACTATGTGCCAGTCATTACTATATGTTGGAAGAATTGTTAAACCTACAGTTGTTTCCCATACTTTATTGTTCTATATATATATAATATATATATATTATATATATATATATATATATTTTATATAATATATTGAAATTATAAACAAAGCTTGCTTTATGTTTAGTTTGAAGAAATCGGGGGAGTAACGATTCATACTGCAGATGGGATGATTCGCTAACATAACAGAATGTGCTTGAGTGGGTGGATGGGAAAATAATAAATAAAGCTTCTCAAACTGAGCTTCTGCGAGCTTATATTCTCCAAGGAGGAACGACATACTTCAATAGGGAGGAAATCACTAACATATAACTCCTGGTCATATACCGATTATTTCGAAAACTTGGTGGTTTCTCTTCAGTGACGCGGAAAGTGGTAATTTGACTCCTTGCTTTTAGTTTTAGAAGAATGGAATCCCAGAAAAGGCTGGTGTGCAATACCGCAGTGTGTTTGTTGAGTTTTCAAAAAACCAACCAAAGGTGCCATCAAAGAAGCAAAAGAAAATCATGAAAGAGCAACACAAGCTACATTTTCTTGTGAAAAGTAGACAATATAAAAAGATATCCTCTAAGACACAAGTGCTGAGGGCCAGTTCTTGGAATGAATCCGCAAGGGACTAAAATACAACAAACTAATAAATTCCAAGGATAAGTACCGAGCACCGTTCCAGCAACTTACAGAGCAGCTTGGTGTTGCAATGACTGCAAGAAATATTGAATTATAAACAAAGCTTGCTCTTATGTCTTAGATTGAAGAAATAGGGGGAGATACGCATTCATTACCTGCAGTGGCAGATGATTCTGCCTAACTAACAGTATGTGCTTGAGTGGGTGGATGGGGAAAAAATAAAATAAATGCTTTTCAAAATGAGCCTTCAGCAAGCTTATATTCTCCAAGGGGGAGAGACATCCTCCAATAGGGAGGGAAACTCACTAACATATAACTCCTGGTCATATACCGATATTTCGAAACTTGGTGGTTTCTCCTCAGAGCAAGCTTTGTTATAATTCAATATTTCTTGCAGTCATTGCAACACCAAGCTGCTCTGTAAGTTGCTGGAACGGTGCTCGGTACTTATCCTTGGAATTTATTAGTTTGTTGTATTTTAGTCCCTTGCGGATTCATTCCAAGAACTGGCCCTCAGCACTTGTGTCTTAGAGGATATCTTTTTATATTTTCTACTTTTCACAAGAAAATGTAGCTTGTGTTGCTCTTTCATGATTTTCTTTTGCTTCTTTGATGGCACCTTTGGTTGGTTTTTTGAAAACTCAACAAACACACTACGGTATTGCACACCAGCCTTTTCTGGGATTGCATTCTTCTGAAAACTGAAAAGGCAGAGGAGTCAAATTACCACTTTCCGCGGTCACTGAGGAGAAACCACCAAGTTTCGAATATCGGTATATGACCAGGAGTTATATGTTAGTGAGTTTCCCTCCCTATTGGATGATGTCTCTCCCCCTTGGAGAATATAAGCTTGCTGAAGGCTCATTTTGAGAAGCATTTATTTTATTTTTTCCCCATCCACCCACTCAAGCACATACTGTTAGTTAGGCAGAATCATCTGCCACTGCAGGTATGAATGCGTATCTCCCCCTATTTCTTCAATCAAAGACATAAGAGCAAGCTTTGTTTATAATTCAATATTTCTTGCAGTCATTGCAACACCAAGCTGCTCTGTAAGTTGCTGGAACGGTGCTCGGTACTTATCCTTGGAATTTATTAGTTTGTTGTATATATATATATATATATATATATATATATATATATATAGAGAGGAGAGAAGAGAGAGGAGGAGAGAGAGAGAAGAGAGAGAGAGAGAGAGAGAGAGAATTATAATCAAAGCTTGCTCTTAGATTGAAGAAATAGGGGGACATACGCATTCATATCTGCAGTGGTAGATGATTCTGCCTAACTAACAGTATGTGCTTGAGTGGGTGAATGGGGAAAAATAAAATAAATGCTTCTCAAAATGAGCCTTCAGCAAGCTTATATGCTGGAACGGTGCCGTAGTTATCCTTGGAATTTATTAGTTTGTTGTATATATATATATATAAAATCAGAGTTAAAAAGCCACTCAGAACGTTAAAAGTGCTCAACCATGTAGGGAGCGACATACCAGTTTAAAATAGGATTAATATATATATATATATATATATATATATATATATATATATATATATATATATAATATATATATATATATATATATAAAATCAGAGTTATAAAGCGACTCAGAATGTTAAAAGTGCTCGACCATGTAGGGAGCGACATACCAGTTTAAAATACGGTTTTAAAATGGAAGAATTAAAAAACCTACAGGCCTGTTTCAAGCTAAAACGCTCTCGTCAGGATATACAATCTGGGCACGCCACCTGTGTTTTATATTGTCGTGTGTGGGCGTGTGAGCTCTGCGCGTGTGGCACGTGGCCTGCCGGTTTTTTCTTTTTTGGGGCGCGTTCAGGGGGACGTGCCACGGAATGGTGCATTGACAAAGATTTCCATTTATGCCTGCAATTGTTTATAATAATATATAAAAATTTATAAAAAAGAAAAAACCGGCAGGCCACGTGCCACACGCGCAGAGCTCACACGCCCACACACGACAATATAAAACACAGGTGGCGTGCCCAGATTGTATATCCTGACGAGAGCGTTTTAGCTTGAAACAGGCCTGTAGGTTTTTTTAATTCTTCCATTTTAAAACCGTATTTTAAACTGGTATATATATATATATATATATATATATATATATATATATATATATATATATATATATATATATATATATATATATGACTGCATAGTTAATTGTCAATTCTAAACAGCAGTTTCAGAGTGCTTTGTGTTCAGTGAAAAGTTTGTAAATCATCTCGCTCAAACGGATC
>CM031613.1:10565008-10631644 GCA_018398815.1 Conus ventricosus
TTTAAGCTATTACAAGAATACAGGGCCAATAGACCCGTATGGGAACGTTGCTGTGTCTGGAGTGGCACAGTCTTCATCTGTGTGGGCAGGGTGTGTGGTTGGGACTGTGGGGTGTGCTCGGCAGCTGGAGGGTGGTGTTTTTCGGGTGGGCTCTGCAGTCTGAAATACGGGAAGGTTGGTACACATGGGGATTGCTACTTTACGGTGTTAGAGCTGCATCCGGTAGTTATTTACCCTCTGTTCTGGAGCAGTTATGACCCTTGATTCTTAATGGCGTGTCCTGTGCGTTGCCCGTACCCATCGTCAACACAGCGCAGGCCTCAAGGGTGGTACGGGACTGCTCTAAGGCAGGTGAAGAAGTGGTCTCTGGGTCTCCCCAGCACCTTCGGGTGGTTCTTATTCTTCTTAAGAATATATTTTCCAACAGTTTATATGAAATCTCCCCCATATTAACCAAAAAATATAAATAGACATTTGTCAGAAATGTCTGAAAACTTTGTTTTGAGATGTTCATGGAACACAGAGTTTATTTATGTTATCCATTATTTTCTTTTGCTAATTTTATAGATGTAGTCTTGTATCGGAGGAAAAAGACAATTATGTTGAGTCCCCAGCTGCCAACGGCCATCTCACTGTACTAGTATATCTGACTACGCGTGAGGTATTCCATCAGAGGAACACCCGTCTTGGGCTGATGTAACCGTTGTAATGCTATTCGGGTAAACATCGGGCATCGTCTGTGACCTATAATGAACCAAAATACAAATTATCAGAAGAATCGGCCAAGTAACTTTGCTGAGCTTCCAACAGAAGAAAACCATTATGGGCCATTATTAATGGTGTACCGAGTTAACGTACACATTGGGATCATCGAGACCATAATGAACATACCACAATATTCAGCCCATCTCGGCGTAATGTGCGTTCTTATGAGACGAACACCCATTAGGGGCCGTTATAACGTCAGTCAGGCTATACAGGTACCCCCCCCACAAAAGTCGGGCATCTCCGTGACATACTGCACATCCCCTACAAATTCAGAAGATGGCCAAGTCTTTTGCTCTATGCCATAAACCCGAACATGGCCGTTATAGCGCGTTAGCACCAGCTGCAACGGTAAACTAAAACTGGGGCATCATCATTACCAAAGTGAAACATACTGCACTTTTCACAAAGATCGGCCAAGTTACTTTTTAGTATACACCCGCGCAAACCCGTACCGGCCGTTAGACGGCTTATAAGGTACACTAAAACAACCAGTCATCATCTGTGACCATATGAAAAACCTGCTAATTTTCACAAGATTGGCCAAGTACTTTCAGCGATATTCATGAAGAAAAAAACCGTTCCGGCCGTTACAGCCGTTAGTAAAAGGCTAAACAGTAAACTAACAACTCGGTCATTCTTCGTGACCCTTTAATGAACATACTGCTAATTTTCACAAAGATAGCCAAGTACTGTGGAGATATTATAGACAGGTGTGTACAGGGTTAGATACTCCGACAGTTTTTTAGGTACGGTGTTGCTCAGGGTTGTTACTGGGGCCGTCTTTTTGTGCTGTATGCAAGTACTGTGTCTTACGTCATCCATGGTCCGCCATGTCGGTGAGAGCTTTGTGGATGCTACTCAGCTTCATCAGTCGGCTCCATGCTGAACATTGATCACGATTCTCGGTAAGCGGGGGCTGATTTGCAGACCTGACAGGAATGGATGACACCACAAACTCAAATTAAACGACGACAAGCCGGACCTATTGTTGCTGACAAAACAGCCTAACCATCTTCTCGCCTTCAACCTGTCACTATCAATGACTGTTACTGTCTCTGTCTCCACCTCTGTCCGCAGTCTAGGGGTCATTTTGACCACTCCTCACCTTGAGAAACAGGTTTCATATTTGCAAGATTGCTATTGCGAACTAAGAAGAATCAGCTCCGTTACGTCACCTTTACAGATGTAAAATACCTCTATTTGTGCATTTGTCTTCTCTAGACTAGATTACCTCAACTCACTTTTGGGGGCTTCCCTACCTGATAGACAGATTAAGCGACAGCCCATCTTGCAGCCCGAGTCGTCTGTAGCGCAGGAAAAATATGATTCACATTTCGCCTTTCTTCACTCTCTTCCTGGTATCAGTCTCAAACATATTGTTACAAAAATCTAACTTCCTCTTTTCTTGCTCTTTGAACATGGACCTTCTTATCTCTAGCTCTCACTTAAATCTACACCCCTCTCGACAACCTACGCTCCTGTGTGGCTGACGCGACGCTTCTCCTATTCGTAAAAAACGAATGACACGCTTCAGGACTACTCCTGGTTGAACGATCCTTTTCTTTTCAACGCTCCAGCGATGTTGAACAGACTGCCGCCACATGAATTCAGATTTTATCCCTTCTTTCAAGTCTAAACTTAAAACCCATCTATTTTCTCATAATCATGTCAATGCTGTGGGGGGGCGGGTGGGGGGGGGAGACAACCCAACTCATAGCCGTTTGGGCCTTTTCAAATGTAGTGTATGTGTATGTTCTCCATTTACATGTATTTGTTGTATGACTGAACATTATAGGATTAAGTATTTGCAGTGATACTTGAAAAATAAGTGAATGTCACACTCGTAGGATTAAGATTTGTTTGTTATTGTAGTAATAGTATTTGTAGCTAGGTGTAGGGTGTATATTGTATATGAGATGGGTGAATGTAGTATGACTTTGTAAATCGCTTAGAGAAATTTGTTTGATTAAGCGCTATATAAGAAACCATTATTATCATTATTATTATATTCCATGAAGAAGAAAAACCGTTACACCGTTACTAACGGCTATAACGGTAAACTAAAACATCGGACATTATTCGTGACCTAAAATGAACATACCTACAAATGTTCAGAAAGACCGAGCCAAGTACTTTCTGAGATATTCTTTAAAGAGAAAAAACCATTACAGGCCATTACAGCCGTTAGTAACAGCTATATTATAACGGGGTAAACTAAAACATCGGGCATCATCCGTGACCCATAATGAACATACCTTCTAATTTTCACAAAGATCGGCCATGTACTTTCGGAGATATTCCATAAAGAAGAAAAACCGTTACAGGGTGTTACAGCCGTTAGTAACGGCTATAACGGTAAACTGAAACAACGGGCATCATCCGTGACCCATAATGAACATACCTACAAATTTTCAGAAAGATCGGCCCAGTAGTTCTGTCTGGATCGAGTGGAACACATTTTGACCACAGACGGAATGGACGGACAAACACACACACACACACACACACACACACACACAGCATTTCTTCGTTCCCATTCTGAAGCACTCCCGTTCTATAAGAACTGGGAGTACAAAAAAAAGCAACCTTACTTTTCCTACCTGTTGTCCCCTTTTTGTGCCCACCTTTTGGCACAAAGTTAGTCAGTTATCATATTATCACTCCTGGTATCAATCCTAATACCGTGCTTGAGGTAGCCTACTATCAATATCTTCTACTTCTAGTGTGAGCATCCTGTTCTCAATGCCCAGCTGCCCATGCAGGGCCTCCTCAAGGCTGTTACCATGCTGGGGGAACGGCATGGGGGGAACAGCATATTATGAACAGGTACTTCACAGTCAACAACAAACAACACTAAAGGGATCACACCATGCTGGGGGAAACGGTATATTATGAACAGGTACTTCCTAAACAGTCAACAACCAACAACACTACAGGGATCACACCATACTGGGGGAAACAGTATATTATGAACAAGTACTTCATGGTCAACAACCAACACTAAAGGAATCACACCATGCTGGGGAAAACGGTATATTATGAACAAGTACTTCATACTAATAGCCAACAACCAACAACAGTATATTAAAACAGTATCTTATGAACAAGTACTTCATAGCCAACAACTAGCAAAGGGCAACACTAAAGGGATGTGGTCGTGTTGCAAAGGACAACACTAAAGGGATGTGGTCGTGTAACTACTGACACACTTCATTCATTCGACCCTCCTTGGCCAAACACTGTTCCCACATTAGTGACGGCCATTTTCAGCCTGTGCTGAACAGCATTCAGGTGAAGCAGCCATGTCCTCCAATCAATGAACAGCATTCAGGTGAAGCAGCCATGTCCTCCAATCAATAAACAGCATTCAGGTGAAGCAGCCATGTCCTCCAATCAATGAACAGCATTCAGGTGAAGCAGCCATGTCCTCCAATCAGTGAACAGCATTCAGGTGAAGCAGCCATGTCCTCCAATCAATGAACAGCATTCAGGTGAAGTGAACAGCATTCAGGTGAAGTGAACAGCATTCAGGTGAAGCAGCCATGTCCTCCAATCAATGAACAGCATTCAGGTGAAGTGAACAGCATTCAGGTGAAAGTGAACAGCATTCAGGTGAAGTGAACAGCATTCAGGTGAAGCAGCCATGTCCTCCAATCAATGAACAGCATTCAGGTGAAGTGAACAGCATTCAGGTGAAGTGAACAGCATTCAGGTGAAGCAGCCATGTCCTCCAATCAATGAACAGCATTCAGGTGAAGTGAACAGCATTCAGGTGAAGCAGCCATGTCCTCCAATCAATGAACAGCATTCAGGTGAAGTGAACAGCATTCAGGTGAAGCAGCCATGTCCTCCAATCAATGAACAGCATTCAGGTGAAGTGAACAGCATTCAGGTGAAGCAGTCCAAGTCCATGTCCTCCAATCAGTGAACAGCATTCAGGTAAAGCAGCTTTTGTACTCCAATCAGTGAACAGCATTCAGGTGAAGTGTGAACAGCATTCAGGTAAAGCAGCTTTTGTACTCCAATCAGTGAACAGCATTCAGGTGAAGTGAACAGCATTCAGGTGAAGTAGCTTTTGTACTCCAATCAGTGAACAGCATTCAGGTGAAGTGAACAGCATTCAGGTGAAGCAGCCCATGTCCTCCAATCAGTGAACAGCATTCAGGTGAAGCAGCCCATGTCCTCCAATCAGTGAACAGCATTCAGGTGAAGCAGCCCATGTCCTCCAATCAGTGAACAGCATTCAGGTGAAGTGAACAGCATTCAGGTAAGATAAGATAATGTTGCTTATAGCCCAGCCGACCGCAAAGGGCCACATCAGGGCTGTCACCACGTTAAAATCAACTCACCAGTCATAAAAAAATTAAAAAAAACAACTTTCACACATCTCGTAAAATGACATCGTCTACAAACGCACCAGAAACTTTGTTAAAAATCTTTCTGCCGTAAAATCTTAAATCAGATGAAAAATGTTAATCTCTCTCAAAAACTCAAGGATCACGTCAGGTGGGACATCCCTGAACAGGATCTTCATGGACTCCGCTGTAAAATGTTTGTGTCTCACATCGTGCAAGTCCCAACACTCTAAAAGAACGTGTTTCATTGTGAGTGGCGCATGACATGGAATGCACCACGGAGCTTCTTCACTCTTTAAAAGGTAACAATGGGTAAAATACGAATGGCCGTGTGCAGCCAGCACAGAACCGTTTCCTCTTTACGACCACCCACATAGATGGGAGGAAGTCCTTAAGGTTTGGACGAATCTGAAAGAGTTTGTTATTCGTCTGTGTGTTCCAATCCTCCTGCCAGAGGTCTCTCACATAATCGTTAATTTTGGGTTTTAATCTGAGCAGGGGATATAAGTGTTGGACAGTTTCTCTCTTGTGGCGTTCTTGGCTAAACGATCAACCATTTCGTTCCCGCCGATGCCAACATGACCAGGAACCCAAGCAAGAGTAATGTTGTAACCGTCCGCCTTCAACTTGCTAAAAAGTTCAAAAAAAAGTAAAAGTTCGGGGATGCTGAAGGTTGCGGCAGCTATGGCCTCCAAAGCTGACAGCGAATCCGACAGAACCAGAAAGTCCCTCTTTAGAAGAATGTGAGATTATCTTCAAAGCCAGTACCAGAGCAGTAAGTTCAGCAGAATAGACAGAAGCATCTGAATGGATATGTTCCAACAGTATCTGAGAAGGAGCCCCAGGGCAGTAGGCTCATCTTCAGACTTGGAAACCGTCAGTGAAAACTTTTTGACAGGATGGGAATTTCGAACAGAGCTCAGCATACAATGCCTTGTACGCCAGAGAGCTGGTAGACTCTTTACGAAAAGCTGCAAGATCGAAACGAATCTCTGGTGTGAAAAAGGTCCACGGAGGTTGATCCGGAAACTTGGAAAAATCCGACACAACTCCTAGGTCTAGACCTGCATTCCGCACGTGAGGCCGCATACGAAGACCAAACGGCGGAATACATTTCGGGTTGTTTTCAAACTTACTTTGGAACGGAGGGTCAAAGACACAGTCATAGGCAGGATTCTGCGGTTCTGAGAACAGTCGGATATAATAATTTAAAGACAGTTTCAGCCTGCGGTTAGACAATGAAGGTTCACCCGCCTCTGCGTACAGGCTGTACACAGGGGTGGTGCGGAACGCTCCAAGACAGAGACGAAGCCCTTGAGGGTGGATAGGGTCCAAGAGTTTGAGGTAAGAGGGTCTTGCGGAGCCGTAGACAGCACAACCGTAGTCCAGTTTGGAACGGACCAAGGCTCTGTAGAGGTGCAGCAAAGTTTTCTTATCAGCGCCCCAGTCGGTGTGCGCTACGACCCGCAGAATATTCAGAGCTTTCTGGAAAGAAGTTTTGAGTGTTTTTTGATGTGGCTGAGAAAGTTGAGTTTTTGGTCAAAAATAACTCCCAGGAATTTGGCTTCTTTTACAACTGGAATGGTGGACTTGTCCAGACAAATTTCAGGATCAGCAAAGAATTGACGAAAATTGTGGAAATGAATTGACTGAGTTTTGGTACGGGAGAAGGTAAACCCGTTTTCCTCAGCCCACTGTTGGATTCTGTTGACACAAAGTTGGAGTCGACGCTGTACGCGGGCGTAAGAAGCTCCAACTGCATACAGCGCGAAGTCGTCAACAAACAGAGAGGACTGAGTGCCCTGGCTTACCGATTGGACAATGTCATTTATTTTAATACTGAAAAGGGCTGGAGAAAGGATGCTCCCCTGAGGAACCACCCAACTCCTGCCCATGGATGTCAGAGAGTGTGGTGCCAACACGCACCTGAACAGTCGATCGGCTAAAACGTTCGAATGAACAGAGGCAGGTGACCACGAAAACCAAGTCTGTGCAGGTCCAAATGAGGATTCCTGCTTTCCACGTGGTGTCGTACGCCTTTTCGAGTCGAAAAAGATAGCAACCACATGCTGCTTGTTGACAAAGGCGTTGCGGATGGTGGTTTTCCAGAGGGATTAGATGGTCAAACCGTCGAGTGGTACTTCCGGAAACCGCACTGTTCACTGGCCAAAAGACCATCGGTTTCCAGCTTCCACATCAGACGGGAGTTGACCATCTTTTCCATCAACTTACGAGGCAGCGGGTCAGAGCGATTGGGCGATAGTTGGAAGGGTTGGTAAGGTCCTTTCCAGGCTTTGGAATGGGAATGATCAGGGCTTTCCGCCAGGAGGGCGGAAAGGACCCTGTAGTCCAGATATGGTTATAAACTTGGAGAAGAGTCTGGAGACAGCTTTCTGGAAAATGTTTCACAACCTGATAATGAATGTCATCCAGACCAGGGCAGAATCAGTGCAGGTTTGTAAAGCTAATTTGAGTTCAACGATTGAAAAGGAAGATTATAGTTTCAGAGTTGCCTGATGTGAAATTGTATGAAGATTTCTCTCTAATCTCTTTGTTTCTTAAAAAGGCTGCAGATTTATTTGAAGACGAGGAGATCTGTTGGATGGTGGAGGCCAACAGATTGGCAACAGCTTTTTTGTCAGGATCAGAGCATCGGCAAGTTTCAAGTGATGAATGGAGGGGTTGGTGTTCCTCCCTTTGATTTTTCTAATGATGTTCCAAACTTTTTTCTTAGAAGTTTTAGATGTCAGCCTGGAGCAGAAGTTTCTCCAGGCCCCGACGTTTACTGATTTTGAAAGTGTGTCTTGATTTCGCACGGAGTTTCTGATGGCTCGAGCTTTGGGGACCCGAAGGTCGTTGGTACACCCGACGCTGAGCCCGTTTGCGAACTTTGGAAATTTGTTGGCAGTCTGAATCGAACCAGGGTGTTTTTGGCATTTGAAGTTTATCGGAAGACACAGGAATACAGGTTTTAGCACATTTGATTACAGTGTTAGTCAGAGATTCTGCTGGGTCTGGACTCTGAAAAAAATCAGTGTCCTGGAATTCCCTAGAAATAGTGGTTGCAAATAGATCCCAGTTTGCTTTCTTATAATGAGATGTTGAGAGACAGAGGCGGTTTCAGTTAATATGGGTTGTAAAAGAACAGGGAAATGGTCACTTCCGTGCAGATCGTCATGGACAGACCACACATAGTCCAGGACCACGAGGGGTCACAACCGACAAATCTAACACGAAAGTGAACCTGGGGAAGAGTGGAGGTAAGTTGCAGATCCGTCGTTCAGACAACACAAATCCAAATCCGAAAGGACACCTCATCAGCAGACCTCTGGATACGTACCGACACTACCCCAAAGAGGGTTGTGACCGTTAAAGTCACCCAACAGCAAAAAAGGTCGAGGAAGTTCTCTTATCAGACTGACAAGGTCCTGACGACAAACCGGGACAGAAGGAGGTAGATAAAGGGAACAGATTGTCACAGTCTTGTGGAGAGTGACTCTCGCAGCTACAGCCTGAAGGGAGGTAGACAGAGCGACAGGACTATACAACAAAGTTTTATGTAGGAGAAGGGCAACACCGCCCGACAGTCCAACGTGGATGGTTGTGCAGGTTTTGAAAGAATATTAAAGCCAGAAAGAGTTAAGGTCTTTTGGCTGTGAATTTGAATTTCTTGAAGAGCCACGACGGAAGGTTTAGAGACTGACACAGAAGCTGCAGCTCCTCGAAGTTGGAATTTAGACCACGGATATTCCAATGGAATATTGTATTATCCATGGTGCAGAGGGCGAAAAGGAAGAGATCAGGTCATCTCCTCCTCAACGTTTCGTCCAATGGAGAGAATTATTATTTAGTTTCACTGGACTGTGTTGGTCTTTGGACCTGCTGGCAGACTTGCCCGCAGGTGACAAAGGCCTGGAGTTTGGAGATGGTGGAGTCTGGATTTGGGAGATGGTGGAGGTTTCTTCTTCATCTCCACCATCTCCACGCTGGGTGGAACTCCCTTGCCCGCACGGGCACTGGATAGGGGAGTTCGAGGCGGAATTGCTGGTTTTTAGTCTGCCCAGCAGCAGATGTTGTAGACTGCTGGGCAGTCGGGGGGGTGGCGGATTTTTTTGCCTCCACCAGGGCAGTCACCTTGGGTTGGAAGGTAGTGGACCTGCTTCCACCAGAGTTGACAGTTCTGACTTGCAGTGTCTTTGAAAACGTAGTCATCAGTCTGACAGCAGACTGATCGAGTGGGAACTGCGGGAACCGTCTTTACGGCCGAAGCATATGAAGCTGTTGGAGTCTGACTGCCCACAACCTGCTTGCGGGCTTCAAAAAAGGAGATCTTCTTTTCTGTTTTTATTCGTTGAATGGTGGATTCCTGAATCCAAAGAGGACAGTTTCTTGAAGAGGAGGGATGATCGCCACCGCAGTTAGCACATGTGCCGGATCTTTGCACGGCCCATCATGGATGCCTTGCAGCAAACACCGCACACCTCCTGCCCAGAACACGGTCTCTGACATGTCCAAACCTCTGGCACCTGAAGCATCTCAACGGGACGGACATACAGCTGAACACGGACGTTCAGGTAGCCAACTTTGATGACCGGAGGCAAACACAGGGTTGCAGAAGGTCAGAAAGAGGGTGTTGGTGGCCACTCTCTCTGCACCTTTCTTGACTGTCACCCTGCGCACCTCCGTCACACCCTGGGACGCCAGCCTCCGTTTTTATTTCTGCCTCTGAGACACCCGTTAGAAACTCTGCAGCGAATCACACCTTTCGATGAATTTAACTGTTTGTGGGGGGTCACCCTGATCTCCCTATCCACTAATTTTGTTGCCCTCAACAGCTGTTCAGATTGTTTTCTTGATCGACATGAACTAGAAACGATCCATTCCTCACCTTTTGACGGACTGAGGGTCACCTAAGCCTTGAAAGCCCTTTTGAATGGCAAAAGGGCTCAGAGCTGAAGGGGGTCTTTCCTGCTCCGTCCCTTCCACCACGAGCCAGGAAGCCCAGAAACCTGTTCTCTGTCGTACCTCCGTGTCAGAATCGCTGTCAGAATAACGTTCCCCTGAAATAGGGGATGCTGCCTTCCTCTTCCTTTTGGGGGGGATATTTTTTGATAAAGCCATGTTTAGTTTAGTATGTTTCATCTTCCCCTTACCCACCCAACCTTGGAGTCCAACTAAGAGGCCAGGGCCAAGAAACCAATGTCTTGACCCCTTCCAGGCTTCGGGAGAGATATACGACAAACAGAAACTACCAACCCTATCCCCCCTGATCATGCTCAACTCCCGGGACAGAGAGCTGAGCACTGCAGGGGTTAACTTGGCCAGTAGGGAACTGTCTGTCTTGACCCAGCCCCAAGAAGGGGAGCCGATTAGTACACCCGGGCCAAAGTGTACTTCCTGTCTAGAGAGGTCCGAGCCAAAGTGATGTGTTGAGAGCGCTGGCCCTCTCAATCACCAGGATCTCATTCCCCTCCGACACAGGTCGCACCGCACGGCAAACACGGCGGATCTTAAGGAGACCACAGAGAGAAAAGGAGTGTGGAAAAGAAGACTTGAAGGGGAGACGAAGATAGAAAAGGGCCAAATAAAGGCAGAAAACAAGAAAAGGAGAAAGGCGGTTACTCTTAGTCAGGATCCTCACCCTTAGCCTATCTGACATGGGAAGCCCTACCAGGGCATCAACTCCTTTCCACGTTATGCTTAGGCCAGGCAGCATCTCAACTTCACAGGCCTAGAAGCAGTTGGAAAAAAACCAGCCTATCTTAAAGTATTGATGCCCCCGCCAGCAAAGCCTAAGGATCACTGGACCACGCAAGCCTCCGACCACGACAAGGTCGCAACCCCGGAGGGAGCATTCAGGTGAAGCAGCCCATGTCCTCCAATCAGTGAACAGCATTCAGGTGAAGTGAACAGCATTCAGGGGAAGCAGCCCATGTCCTCCAATCAGTGAACAGCTCAGGAGCACATGCATTAAAGCTTATTAACCTACCTAAAAAGGGAGTTCACTTGCAAACAACTTCCTATTCATGTGCACAATTTTGCCATGTAATTCAAATATTTAGTATATACTTTATGCTTACATTTAAAAACTATATTTTTGCAGAGAAAAAATTATGCAGAGAACAAAATAAGATTAGATTAGAGTTGTCAAAGCATGAAGGTCCAGAAGTGCATCATATCATTCTGAATTTCAATATGTTCAATTCATTTTGCAGTAAGAAAATGTTCTCATCTCTGCTGAATAATTTGTTTACATATTATGAAGTAGCCCATTTCTTCATGCAGATCAATGCAAAGTGACTGGGTAGGAGAGGCTGCCTAGGCTGTGTGTACTAGGAAGGGTTGAAAGAGTTATGGCAGATCAGATGAGGCAGCTGACCAGTAAAAATTCCATGACTTTTCATCAACTTCTTTATTCTATTTTGTTGCCCTGTGAAAGGAACACTGATTTAACATTAAAATAAAAGCCAGCGCATGGATTCAATGTAATTTTTGTGATCATCTCTTTCATAACTAGGAAATAAGTTTCCAATATTTAAAACTCTCACAAATCAATGTAGTTGTTCATAATCATTGAGGCTACATAATTTGATCAAGTCAGTGAAAAGTACCTCCTTCTCACTGACATTTTAACAGAAATGCCAACAAAGAGTACTGAAAAAGGCAAGTCATGACATTTAAAGTTCTCTGAAACACTCTGAAAACCGTCCCCCTTGCCATCCATTTTGCTGTCTAGAACAAATTTGGTTCCGGCGATTTTTATCATTTTTTGTGTCATAGAGCTCTATTATGACATCGCTTGTGATGATGATATAAAAATTGAAATTATGACGTCAGTGGTTTCTGCGCATCTGAGAACTTATGGGGTGGCCCTCGTAAGACACACAAAAAGTGAGCGTCAAACATTATCAACATGTTCTAGAGTCAAGATGGGGAAGGGGGGGGGGGGGGCTGGGGAAGACAAAAGAAAAAGGCAAAACCACTCACACATCGTTGTAAGCAATTAAAGTTTATAATGTCACACAACTGAACAAGATGTAAATTCTTTCTCCCCCTCCTCCCTCCCATTTTTTTTAGGGGGGTGGGGGGTGTTACTGTATTATCAGGTTGTACATCCTTAGCAGTATCTATAGGACAAATGTCCTGGACCACCCTGAAGTAATAGGACATTTGTCCTCTTCATAACAAAATCAATCGGACATTTTGAACGCAAGCCAGATTGAATGTATATTAAGTTTTAACTTTTATGCACACAAAATGGTATTACAAAAGCTGACTATATTCCTAGAGTGGGAAGCCATGTTTGGTAAACATACTATTACTAGTCCACACACACACACAGTCACACACACAGAGGCAGTGTCTTTCCTAAATCACTATTCTGTATTCATTGCTAATGCTAGTATTCAAGTACAATATTGATTCATTTGGAGTCGTCTTTTTGGTTGAAGAGCATTCTTTTCCTTTTCTCTCCCCACTTTTCTGTCACCCTGAACACCCATTCTGATTCCCCCTTGACATCACTTGGTCCTTCCATTTGCACCCTCATCAGCATGGCCTGTTTTCTGCTGTCAGTCTGTTCCTTTGACTTGTCAAAATCAAATTCTGAGTGCTGAACCCTCTTTCTACATCAGCTGTATGGACGGGCAGGGTGATGGCAAGCTGGGCCAGTTTCTTGAGGTTGGTGAACTCCAGCTGGTGGTAGCGGGCAATGAGCTGCCAGAGTGTCAAGGTGCTGTCCCTGGGTACATCTGCTCCTTGACCGTTTTCTTGAGGAGCAAGGATTCCTTTCCAGTCTCCGCTTCAGCAACATGTGCCTACATGGCCTACAACACGTAACAAGTACAAGGCTTATCGCTCTTTAGCCGCTTTAACGCTAAAAATAACCCTGACACAAGCTGGTTGCGAGCTCTCAGCTGCGAGCCGTGTACCTCGCTGGCTCAGCCTCTGCGAGTCAGGGAGGGAAGAGTTGCAAGCCAACGAGCTAAAAATAGACCGCCACGGCTCGCCACTAAGCTTAGTGCCAGTGGCACACGGGACTAGTAATAGGCCTAGTGATTCACTGGGCAGTGGGCTTACACTAAAGTTACAGACTGGAGTTCTGTACGACGGTCGGACTCAAATAATTATGCGGGCTTGATATAAACGCCGGTGCCATGTCCGTGAGCATCGGAAAGCTATCGACAGTGACCGCGTTTTCGGCAAAGTAATGGGACATTTGTCCTCTTCACTGCCAGTTATATCGGACATTTTGCATGTGCAATCGGTCTATGTCCGATGTCCGACGTGGATGTGCAACCATGTATTATCATTGTATACATATGAAATTCACAAAAGTTTAAAAAAGATTACCTGTGAATACTCACAGGATATAATTCATGGGTTCAATATCTGCCAGACGGATGTCAATTCTCACAACAATGACGTGTCAGGTGTTTAGTATTCCAATGTGATGTAAAGTTAGATGCCTTGTTGAATTTGGCCTCCAGACATTGCATGTGAAAATACACAGCATTTTCAAGCCATAACAAAATTGATGAAATTGCAGTGGACCATACTTCACTTGATTACAAATCATCAAGATTTGATTTTCTTCACCACTCAATAAGTGATCAAGCCAGTCAATTTCATTTCCACACACAGTGCGTGCCAGTTTATGAATTTCAAACATCAGCTGGCATCATTAGTTTGCTCACAATTCAGACAATGCACCAATTTCTGCCATGGAAACCATTTTGTGCCTTGGAGCATGATCAACTGGCTTGCTAAATACTATACAAAGACAAGAATATACTATACTTTACAAAGACAAGAAGAGAGAAGTGGAGGGCAGTGGAGGAGGGATGATGGTGGGGCTAGGATTAATTTATAAAAAACAACATATGAAAGAACAATAAAAAAAATAAATAAATAATCCATGGATATTATAACTACAATCTTAAAAAGTTTTCAAACATCTGTTACATTAATCAATAAGTAAGCCTATCTATTTACAGTATACACAAATGCCACTGCACACATTTGCATACACATACAATACTGGACATGAGCAACATAATATACACATGTGATATTATATACACATGCACAATATACACATGCAATATGTCACATTTAGTTATTTTGTCAACTCCACTGCACTTTACTACACGTCTATTGACATTACAGGACCATTCCTTGAAAACAACAGCAAGTGTGGTGGTAAGTAACTTAAAGAATAAATTTTAAAAAAGGAACGAAAAAAGATATTTGATAAAAACAATGAACTTGATAACGAAAAGAAGAGAGTGATATGTGATACACTGTATATCTAACTAGATCCATAGTATAAC
Source organism: Conus ventricosus (assembly GCA_018398815.1). Lineage (NCBI taxonomy): Eukaryota > Metazoa > Mollusca > Gastropoda > Neogastropoda > Conidae > Conus > Conus ventricosus. The sequence goes on from CM031613.1 coordinate 10,579,464, forward strand.
ATTCCAGCGTGACCATCAACATGACTGGACAGGATAAGAAGAGAGAGACATGGGATATCTAACTAGATCCATAGTAGAACATTCCAGCATAACCATTAACATGACAGGAAAAGAAGAGAGTGACATGAGATATAGAAGAACATTCCAGCATGACCATCAACATGACAGGGAGATAAATAATGTTGCTTATAGCCAGCGACCACAAAGGGCCACATCAGGGCTGTCACCACGTTAAATCACTCACCAGTCTTAAAAAAAAAAAAAAAAAAAAAAAACCTTTCAAAACATCTCTTTAACCCAATGCCTACCAATCGACCAAGATCGACCGCGAGATTTCCTCTTTCTGAATACCGGATCGACCGAGATCGACCGCGAATACTGGGTCAACGACTCGCTTTCATATCGCATATCCCAGAATGCAATTGCGACAGAAGAGTCTTCCGGTATTTTCCGTTTCGGGACGCCATTTTGGTTTTTTGTTGAAATGAGTTTTGGTGGAGTAGTTTCGCTGCTGTGAATTTTTCAAAGTTGGGCTTTTTTTTCGCGAAGATTTTCGGGAAAATGGCGGATAAAGTAACAAATGCAACTTGCAGAATTCATTTTCTAAAGTGATATTGATAAGAGAGCGTATTTGGGGGCTACATTTCTTGAAGAAGATTTGAAGCAAGACGTTCGGACGTCATCTTGACCTAGTTATGAATAAAGATCGACTGCTGACTGATTTTGAGGCCGGAATCAATTAATGTTTCAGGCGATGATAATGACGTCGAATAGCCCAGCTGCTGGGCTCAGACCCAAAAAAAAAAAAATTCGAAAAAAAAAACCCTTGCTAGAGATTCTTTAATTGTTGACAAGAGTGGTTGGCTACAAGAAGTGAAGCCCCCCAAAAGTTTCCCTTGTTTTGATGGCCAGGAAACTGGGTCAGTCAGAGGGTGTGTCCCATGATTTGGCTGTGGGCGCATCACCTGGGGCCCTTTTTTGATTTCATCAAAATTTTTTGGCAGATTTTAACGAGAAACAAATTTATTTGCTGCACAAAAGCAACAGAAAAGGATGAACATAAACTCTGGCCTAAAATAAAAACTGCCTGTTTATAAAAAAGCAAAGAGGAGCCGACAAGAGGTACATCATCACCACAGTGTGTGTGTGGTGTGTGTGTTGTGTGTGTGTGTGGTGTGTGTGGTTGTGTGTGTGTGTGTTGGGGGAGGGGGGGGGGGGTTGCTCAGTGCACTTGTGCAAAAGTACTTTTTGTTGAATTCCATCACAATCTAAACCCCAGTATTCAATAATTCTTTCTGTTTTTTTTTCCCCTCAGTAGTTAGAAGACAAATCTTCTTGTATGTGATGCCTTCAGTTTAACAAAATTGTTAAGTTTGGGTTGTTTTTTTTTTTTGCTTGACAACAAAAGTTGATTTAGTGTGCATACCATACAGAATACTTTATTTTGTTCCTGAAGTTTCATACTTTGTTTAGACTTGGAAAATTACTCTGTGCTCCTAATCCATGATGTTCTGTGGGTACAGTGAATTTAGGAAAATTGTTTTGGCACTGAGAATACCGAAGTACAGTTAGTCTGTTCGTTTGTTTTTTTTTCCTCGGTCCCAGTTCACTATATGTGGGGGAAAATGGCGTTTGGATGGAGGATGTCTTTGAATTTTTTCATTACTTTTACAGAATAGATAAGTTAAAAACAAATTTTCTATTGAGGTTTCTTTATGGCAAGTGTGTATGTGTTGCGGAGTTACCTCTCTTGGCATAGTATTCTCATAGTCATATAGCACAAAGTCATGGGGTTTAGGCAGAGGGTTAAATGACATCGTTTTAGAAACGTACCAAAAATTTCGTTAAAAATCTTTCTTCCGTAAAATCTTAAATCAGATGAAAAATGTTAATCTCTCTCTCAAAAACCCAAGGATCACATCGGGCGGGACATCCCTGAACAGGATCTTCAGGGACTCCGCCTTTAAAATGTTTGTGTCCACATCGTGCAAGTCCCAACACTCTAAAAAGAACATGTTTCATTGTGAGTGGCGCATGACATGGAATGCACCACGGAGCTTCTTCACTCTTTAAAAGGTAGGCATGGGTAAAATACGAATGGCCGGTGTGCAGACGGCACAGAACGTTCCTCTTTAACGACCTCCCGAGTGGTTTGGGGGGAAGCCCTTAAGGTTTGGACGGATCTAAAAGAGTTTGTTATTCGTCTGTGTTTTCCAATCCTCCTCCAGAGGTCTCTCACATAATCATAATTTTGGGTTTCACATCTGAGCAGGGGATATAAGTGTTGGACAGTTTCTCTTGTGGCGTTCTTGGCTAAACGATCAACCATTTCGTTCCCGCCGATGCCAACATGACCTGGAACCCAAGCAAGAGTAATGTTGTAACCGTCCGCCTTCAACTTGCTAAAAAGTTCAAAAAAAGTAAAATTCTGGATGCTGAAGGTTGCAGCCAGCTATGGCCCCTCCAAAGCTGACAGCGAATCCGACAGAACCAGAAAGTCCTTTCAAAGAATGTGAGATTATTTTCAAAGCCAGTACCAGAGCAGTAAGTTCAGCAAATGACAGAAGCATTGAATGAATATGTTCCAACAGTATCTGAGAAGGAGCCCCAGGGCAGTAGGCTGCACAGGCCACTCCATCTTCAACTTGGAACCGTCATGAAAACTTTTTGCAGGATGGGGAATTTGGAACAGAGCTCAGCATACAAACCCTTGTACGCCAGAGAGCTGGTAACTCTTGCGAAAAGCTGCAAGATCGAAACGAATCTCTGGTGTGAAAAGGCCCCAGGAGGTTGATCCGGAAATTTGGGAAAAATCCGACACAACCCCTGGGCTAGACCTGCATTCCGCACGTGAGGCGCATACAAAGACCAAACGGGAATAAAATTTAGGGTTGTTTTCAAACTTATTTTGGGAACGGAGGATCAAAGACACAGTCATAGGCACGGTTTTCTGGTTCGAGAACAGTCGGATAAATAATTCAACAACAGTTTCGCCTACGTTGGACAATGAGGTTTCACCCGCCTCTGCGTACAGGCTGTACACAGGGGTGGTGCGGAACGCTCCAAGACAGAGACGAAGCCTTGATGGGGATGGGGTCCAAGAGTTTGAGGTAAACGATCTTGCGAGCCGTACACAGCACAACCGTAGTCCATTTGGAAGGGACCAGGGCTCTGTAGAGGTGCAGCAAAGTTTTCTTATCAGCGCCCCCAGTCAGTGTGCGCTACGACCCGCAGAATATTCAGTGCTTTCTGGCAAGCAGTTTTTGAGGCTTTTATGGGGTCTGAAAAAGTTCAGTTTCTGGTCAAAAATGATTCCCAGAATTTGGCCCTTTAACAGCTGGAATGGGAGATTCCCTACTTGAAGCATCGGATCTGGAAAAAACTGACGGAAATTATGGATGAATACACTGCGTCTTTTTTGGGAGAAAAGGTAAACCGTTTTCATCTGCCCTCGAGGGATTTTATCCACGCAAACTGAGCCTGCGCTGGACACTCGGGTACAGGCTTCCAGTTGCGTAGACAGCGAAATCATCCACAAACAATGAGCATCTGAACCCTGCTGAACGATGAACAATTTTATTAATTTTGATGCTAAAGAGGCAGGAGCCCAGTATGCCCCCCTGGGAACACCCAACCCTGCTCGTGGACATCAGAGAGAGGGGTGCCAACCCGACCTAAAATTGTCGTTCTGCCAAAAAATTTTGAATAAAAAGCGGAAGATGACCTCGAAAACCCAGATCGGGGAGATCATGAAGTATCCCCGACTTCCAGGGGGTATCGTAGGCCTTCTCCAAGTCAAAGAAAATTGCCACTGCATGCTGTTTGTTCAGAAAGGTGTTCCAAAAGTGTAAATTCCAGACGAATCAATGGTCAACAGTAGTCCGATGTTTGCGGAAACCACACTGTTCTTTCGCCAAAAAGGCCATCGGTTTCGAGTTTCCACATGAGCCTAGCATTGACCATTTCTCCATAAATTTACAGACACAGCGGGTCAAAGCTATGGGACGGTAGTTTGATGGATTAGAAAGAATCTTTTCCGGGTTGGGGGGATGGAAAAATGAGGCTTTCGCCAAGAGGGCGAAAGAAACCTGTAGTCCACACATGTTGTATACCTGTAACAGTATATTCAACCCTTCTGGGGAAATGTTTCAACAGTTGAAAATGGATTTCATCTATACCTGGAGAGGAATCGTTGCAGGACAGAAAGGGCAGATTTCAGTTCATTTAAATGAAAGGAAGAGGTATTTCTTCCATTTTGTCTGACAAAAAGTTGCAGGTGATTTTTCTTTAAGGGTTTTTATTTTTTGACAAAGTGGCTGATTTGTTTAGAAGAGGAGAATTCTTTCTATGGTTGAAGCCAGCAATTAGCAACTGCTTTTTCCTCTTTTATTAAAGAGTCAGCAAACTTGAGATGGTTCACATGGGACAGGTGTTTTTCCCTTTGTTTTTTTTAATGATGTTCCAAAACTTTTTCTTGGAAGTTTTCGACGTCAGCCTGGAGCAGAAACTTCTCCAGACCGACGTTTACTGATTTTAAAATTTTGTCTCGATTTAGCACGGAGTTCTGATGGGCTCGAGCGTTGGGACCCAAGGTTGATGGTACACCTGACGCTGAGCCCGTTTCCGAATTTTGGGAAAATTTGTTGGCATCTGATAAAAACCAGGGTTTTTTGGGCTTTTGAAGTTTATGGGAACACTGGAATACAACTTAGCACACTGATCACAGTGTTAGTCAGTGATTCTGCTGGGTCCGGACTCTGAAAAAAATCATGTCTGGGATTCCTTAGAATAGTGGCTGCAAATAGATCCCAGTTTGCTTTCTTATAATTTAGATGTTGAGAGACAGAGACGTGTTCAGTTATACGGGTTGTAAAATGACGGGGAAATGGTCATTTCCCGTGCAGATCGTCATGGACAGACCACTCAAGCCCAGGACCAGCGAGGGGTCACAAACCGACAAATCTAAACACGAAGTGAACCTGTGGAAGAGTGGGGGTAAGTTGCAGATCCGTCGTTCAGACAACACAAATCCAAATCCGAAAGGACATCCCATTAGCAGACCTCGGATGACGTACTGACACTACCCCAAAGAGGACTGTGACCGTTAAAGTCACCCAACAGCAAAAAAGGTCGAGGAAGTTCTCCTAACAACTGACAAGTCCTGACGACAAACCGGGACAGAAGGAGGTAGAAAAAAGAGAACAAAATTGTCCCAGTCTTGTGGAGAGTGACCTCTCGCAGCTACAGCCTGAAGCAGTAACAGAGCGACAGGACTATACAGCAAAGTTTTGTGTAGGAAGGGCAACACCGCCCGACAGTCCAACATGGTTGGTTGTGCAGGTTTTGAAAGAAAATTAAAGCCAGAAAGAGTAAAGGGCTTCTGGCTTTGGGAAATTTTTTGTTTCCTGAAGAGCCACGACGGAAGGTTTTATAGACTGACACAGAAGCTGCAGCTCCTCAAAGTTGGAATTTAAAACCACGGATATTCCAAAGGAATATGTACTATCCATGGTGCAGAGGCGAAAAGGAAGAAAATCGGGCATCTCCCTTCAACGTCCGCTTCTAATGGAGCGAATTTATTAGTTTTCACTGGACGTGGTTGGTCTTTGGGCCTGCTGGCGACTTTCCCAAAGGGGACAAAGCCAGGAGTTTTGAGATGGGAGGTCTGGATTTGGAGATGGTGGAGGTTTTTCTTTATCTCCACCCTCTCCACACTGGGGTTTAACTCCCTTTCCCCAACGGCACTGGGTTTGGGAGTTCGAGGCGGAATTGCTGGTTTTTTAATCTGCCCGCAGCAGATGTTGTAGACTGCTGGCAGTCTGAGGGTGGCGGATGTTTTTCCTCCACCAGGGCAGTCACTTGGTTGGAAGGTGGGGGACCTGCTTCCACCAGATTGACAATTCTACCTGCAATGTTTTGGAAAACGTAAAGTCATCAGTCTGACAGAGACTGACCGAGTGGAAACTGTGGAACCGTCTTTACGGCCGAAGCATATAACTGTTGGGAGTCTGACTGCCCCCAACCTGCTTGCGGGCTTCAAAAAAGGAGATCTTCTTTTCCGTTTATTGCGTGTATTGTGGGTTCTTGAATCCAAAGAGGACAGTTTCTGGAAGAGGAGGGATGGGCGCCACCCCAGTTAGCACAATGTGCCGGATCTTTGCACGCCCTCGTGGGTCGCCTTGCAGCAAACACCGCACACCCCTGCCCAGAACATCGGTCTCTGACATGGCCAAACCTCTGGCATCTGAAACAAACCTCAACGGGGACGGCACATATACTGAACACGAACATTCAGGTAACCGACTTTGAGAAACCCAGGGAACAAAAGGGTTGCAGAATGTCAGAAAGAGGGGTTGGGGGCCACTCTCTCTGAACCTTCTTTACCGACACCCTGCGCACCTCCGTCACACCCTGGGACGCCAGTTTTTGTTTTGATCTCTGCTTCCGAGACACCTGCAACTCTCGACAGCGATCAACACCTTTTGAAAGAAATTCAGCTGTTTATGGGAGTCACCCCGATCTCCCTATCCACTAGTTTTGTTGCTTTCAACAGCTGTTCAGATTTTTCCCGTGACGACATTGAATAAGAAACGAACCCTTCCTCAACCTTTTATGGACCTAGGTTCACCTGCTATACCATGAAAGCCCTTTTGGATAGCAAAAGGGCTCCCGAGCTGAAAGGGGTCTTTCCTGCTCTGTCCCTTCCACCACGCCAGGGAAACCCCAAAAACCTGTCCTCTGTCTTACCTCACTGTCAGAATCACTGTCTGTTTGAGAAAGCCCCGAAATAGGGGATACGCCTTCCTCTTCCGTCTGGGGATAAGATAAGATAAGATAATGTTGCTTATAGCCAGCCGACCGCAAAGGGCCACATCAGGCTGTCACCACGTTAAAATCAACTCACCAAAACCCACTTTCATACATCTCATTAAATGACATCGTCTACAAAACGCACCAAAACTTTGTTAAAAATCTTTCATCCGTAAAATCTTAAATCAGATGAAAAAATTAATCTCTCTCAAAAACTCAAGGACACATCAGGCGGGGCATCCCTGAACAGGATCTTCATGGACTCCGCTGTAAAATGTTTGTGTCTCACATCGGCAAGTCCAACACTCTAAAAGAACATGTTTCATTGTGAGTGGCCATGACATGGAATGCACCACGGAGCTTCTTCACTCTTTTAAAAAAGGGAAGCAGGGTAAAATACAATGGCCGGTGTGCAGCCGGCACAAACCGTTTCCTCTTTACGACCTTCCCCACGTGGGTGGGAGGAAGTCCTTAAGGTTTGGACGATCTGAAGAGTTTGTTACTCGTCTGTGTGTTCAATCCCCTGCCAGAGGTCTCTCCACATAATCGTAACTTTTGGGTTTTACATCTGAACAGGGGTATAAATGTTTGGACATTTTTCTCTCTTGTGGCGTTCTTGGCTAACGATCAACCATTTCGTTCCCCGCCGTGCCAAACATGACCAGGAACCCCAAGCAAGAGTAATGTTGTAACCGTCCGCTTCACTTGCTAAAAAGTTCAAAGAAATGCAAAAATTTTTGGATGCTGAAGGTTGCGGCCAGCTAAGGTTCCAAAGCTGACAGCGAATCCGACAGAAAAACCCAAAAATCCCTCTTTGAAGAAAGTGAGATTATCTTCAAAGCCAGTACCAAGCAGTAAGTTCAGCAGAATAACAGAAGCATCGGGAAAGGATATGTTCCAACATATCTGAGAAGGGGGCCCCAGGGCAGTAGGCTGCACAGGCCACTCCATCCTCAGACTTGGAACCGTCAGTGAAAACTTTTTGATAGGATGGAAATTCGAACAGAGGTCAGCATACAAGCCTTGTACGCCAGAGAGCTGGTAGACTTTTTTGCGAAAAGCTGCAAGATCAAAACGAATCTCTGGTGTAAAAAGGTCCACGGAGGTTGATCCGAAACTTTTGGAAAAATCGGACCCCAACTCCTAGGTCTATACCTGCATTCCGCACTGAGGTGCATACGAACCCCAAAAGGCGGAATACATTTCGGGTTATTTTCCAAACTTACTTTGGAACGGAGGGTCAAAAACACAGTCATAAAGGGAGGATTCTGTGGTTCTGAGAACAGTCGGATATAATAATTCAAAGACAGTTTCAGCCTGCGATTGGACAGTGAAGTCACCTGCCTCTGCGACAGGCTGTACACAGGGTGGTGCGGAACGCTCCAAGACAGAGACGAAGCCCTTGATGGTGGATAGGGTCCAAGATTTGAGGTAAGAGATCTTTTCGGAGCCGTACACAGCACAACCGTAGTCCAGTTTAGAACGGACCCGGGCTCTGTAGAGGTGCAACAAAGTTTTTTTATCAGCGCCCCAGCGGTGTGTTTCTACGACCGAAATAATTCAGTGCCTTTTGGCAAGCAGTTTTTAGGGTTTTTTAAAATGGCTGAGAAAGTTCAGTTTGGTCAAAAATGACTCCCAGAAATTTTGGGCCCCTTTAAAAAGCGGGAAAGGGGGATTTCCCTACTTGAAGTTCCGGATCTGGAAAAACTGACGAAGTTATGGAAGTGAATACATTGGGTTTTTGTAGCAGAAAAAGGGGAAACCGTTTTCATCCGCCCATCGATGGGTTTTATCTACGCAAAGCTGGAGCCTGCGCTGGGCACTCGGTACAGGCTTCCAGTTTTCGTAGACAGCAAAATCATCCACAAACAATGAGCAGTCTGAACCCTGCTGAACTGATTCACAATGTTGTTGATTTTAATACTAAAGAGGGAGAGACAGTATGCTCCCCTGGGAACACCCAACTCCTGCCGTGGACATCAGAGAGAGTGGTGCCAACCGGACCTGAAACTGTCGTTCTGCCAAAAAAATTTTGAATAAAAAGAGGAAGATGACCTCGAAAACCAGATCGTGGAGATCATGAAGTATCCCCGACTTCCAGGTGGTATCGTAGGCCTCTCCAAGTCAAAGAAAATTGCCACTGCATGCTGTCTGTTTAAAAAAGCGTTTCCCAAGTGTAGATTCCAGACGAATCAAATGGTCAACTGTACTACGATGTTTGCGGAAACCACACGTTCTTTCGCCAAAAGGCCATCGGTTTCGAGTTTTTCCCCATGAGCCTAAACATTGACCATTTCTCCATCAATTACAGACACAGCGGGCAAAGCTATTGGACGTAGTTAGATGGATTAGAAAGACTTTTCCAGGTTTGGGGATGGGAATAATGAGGGCTGTCCGCCAAGGGGTGGAAAGCAACCTGTAGTCCACTTCCGTCTGGGGGAATTATTTTTGAAAAAGCCATGTTTATTTATTGTGATTCATCCCTCCCTTACCCCGACCTGCCAACCCCCTAAGAGACCAATGAGTAAGAATTGAAGCTCAGTGAGGCAGAAATGTGTAATTTCTGAGAGGTAAGTGTAATCGAGCGCGACATTTACCTTTTTTTCAAACAAACACGATGTGATGAAATTTTTCACACAATTTTTGTGAACTTTACTTTTCTTCAAAAAAAAGCTTTTCTTTTAATGTCACAAAAATCTCTACAAATTATGATAATGTAGAATACACTGGAAACCACACAAATCCCCTAAACCATCATGGCATGGCACACCAAGGCTTGATAGTGCGCCGAAACAACCTAAAAAATTGGAATGAAATGAGGCAGGAAAAGTAAACAATAAACAGTAAACAAGTGGGGTAACGTTTGCTCCCATTTTATAAGGAAACCTAACACAAAGTAACTTTATTCAAGACTGGGACAACCTTTTAAACTTTAATAAGGGCAACAAATACACAAGACGAACAAACTTATCTAATAGTGGGGGGAAAAACAAGCGCAGGCCAACAACTCAACTGTCTTGATAGTAATGACTTGGCAAAGATTTGGACTTGAGGGGAGGGGGGGGGGGGTGTGGGGGGGGGGGGGGGGGGGGGGGGGGGGGGGGGGGGGGGGGGGGGGGGGGGGGGGGGGGAGGGGGGAGTTTGAAGATGGAGAAACTGGGAACAAAGAAATTTAAGAAAATACATAACCTAAAAAATGTTCTCCCCTGTTGATGATTCGTGCATGTGGGGTTGGGTATCACTCAGTGGTGATTGTGTCATTTTTAAGTACACACCACCCAGGAAAGAATTTGTCCCCCCCCCCCCCCCCCCCCCCCCCCCTTTCCCGACTTCCATCAAACCCCAACACAAACGGGCTATTCTGCAGTCGAGATGCAGCAGCAGTTTAAGCCTCCATGGAAGGTCCTTTCAATGTGTGTTGTCTTTGTTCGACCGCTCTTGAACTGTTTTGGTGTCTCCGAATTTTGAGAACGCTTCTTAAAAAGCTGGTGCATGGTCGGCTGCGCCAAGAGCGATGTTGTGCTCAACGAAAATCCGCCACCCAAAGCTTCAGCCCCAATTACCCTTTTCCTAATTTCATCGTCTTTTGAGGTGTCTACAGTCTGAAAAAAGTGTTGAAAGCTGGAAGAATTCGGCGCGTTAGAGGAATCGATGTGCTTGTGTGACTCAAGGTGACGCTTCACATCCACCATCCCGAGATTGGAAATTGTGAAGTCCCGACTCGCAAGTGGTACACACCGTGCACAATTTTACACCTTTAGCCGAAGGTCGAATGCAGGGGAACTTTTCCGAGTATTCTTTTCGGAACTTTTGACCAAGTTTTTTTCTTTTTCGCATCTTGTCCAAAACTTTCTACTCCACGTTTCGACATTTTCGTAGGCCTAGCTAAAACTTCAAAAAGACGCCAACTTCGCTGAATGGTAAAGATGGTGAAACGAACTGCGCATGACCGGAAACGCTTCTTCAAGATTACTGGTTATACGCACGGCGCCGTGTGTGTCTGTACATAAGCCGATTTTTTTCGTCCGTTTTTTTGTTGTTGAAAACTTTCAATGCGTAATTTTTGGGCTAAATGCGTAAGAATTATCACTTGGGCGTAATAAATTACGCGAAATGCGTAATGGTTGGCAGGTCTGCTTACCCACCCACCTTGGAGTCCAACTAAGGGCCAGGGCCAAGAAACCAATGTCTTGACCCCTTCCAGGCTTCGGGAGAGACATACGACAAACAGAAACCACCAACCCTATCCCCCCCGATCATGCTCAACTCCCGGGAACAGAGAGCTGAGCACTGCAGGGTTTACTTGGCCAGCAGGGGAACTGCCTGTCTTGACCCAGCCCCAAGAAGGGGAGCCGATTAGTACACATCGGGGCCAAAGTGTACTCCCTGTCTAGGAGACAGAGATGGGATTCTCATAATGTGAAAAAGGAGGAAAAAAAGTGGCGGGGTCCGGGGGCCGCTGAAGGCCCCCGGTGGGTCCAGGGGCAAGGCCCCTGCCCCCCCTGAAGCTGAAGATTTTTTAGAATTTAACCTGCAAAAATCAGCATCTGAGACACCAAAGTATTCAAAAGTATTAATAACCTTGATCCTACAGAAAAAAGACTTTCTCACCTTCGCCATTGATGTCTGTCAGGAAATCATGAAGACCATTGACACAGGATTGGTGATTTTCCAGTTGCTAATAGTCACACAATTTCCAGCAGTTGCAGAGAGAGAGAGAGAGAGAGAGAGAGAGAGACGGGTGGGAGTGGGGGTGTTGGTAGAATCACCGATGCTCCAAACGATCCAAGAGTCTCGTTTGTAAGACGATCTTTCACTCTTGCTAGGTGCTTTTCAGCAAGAACGTGGTTGATCAATGCTGACTTGCCCCGTGTGCCATACTTGATCGCGTCATTACACCATGTGCAGACTGCTTGTCCTGGATAGGTGATTTTCCTCATGCAGTCTTTCAGTCTGAGAATCACACTGTGGCTGACGGCGCCTTTGGAACTGGTCAGCATCACTTTTGCGCTCACTTCCTCCTCCAACCACTTCCAAGTCCATTTGTTTTTAACTGAAGCATCGACTTGCTTCGCAAGAACTTTCTCGCTTTCTGCTATCTGACGAAACATTCTGATTTTCGCTACTCTCGTCAAACTGAAAGAAAATGGCGTCAGGAAAAAAATTCGCAAACAGTTTGCCGCGTTCTCAAACATCAACTTCCGCTTTGATGGTTTCGGTCAACCGCAGAATGAAAACAAAGACAGCAGTCTCGACCGGCCCAAGCAGAAACCGGAAATATCCATTTGCGAACGGATCAATTGAGAACACAATATCGATCGACCTCTCGCCGTACATTAGCTTCATCACAAACCTACCTCTACCCCCCCCCCCCCCCCCCCCCCCCCCCCCCCACCAATTTTCTCAACGGATTTACACTGATCTCAAAAACGACCCCTGGGGCCATCAAAAAGACGGAAATCCGCCAATCGGCGGAAAAATCCCATCTCTGAGGAGAGGTCCGAGCCAAAGTGATGTGTTGAGAGCGCTGGCCCTCTCAATCACCAGGATCTCATTCCCCTCTGACACAGGTCGCACTGCACGGCAAACGCGGCGGATCTTAAGGAGACCACAGAGAGAAAAGGAGTGTGGAAAAGAAGACTTGAAGGGGAGACGAAGATAGAAAAGGGCCAAATAAGGGAGGCAGAAAACAAGAAAAGGACAAAGGCGGGTTACTCTTAGTCAGGATCCTCACCCTTAGCCTATCTGACATGGGAAGCCCTACCAGGGGCATCAACTCCTTACCACGTTATGCTTAGGCCAGACAGCATCTTGGCTTCTCGGACCTAGAAGCAGTTTTAAAAAAACCAGCCTATTTCCAAGTATTGATGCCCCCACCAGCAAAGCCTAAGGGATCACTGGACCGCGCAAGCCCTCCGACCACGACAAGGTCGCAACCCCCGGAGGGAACATGACAGGGAAAGAAGAGAGTGACATGGGATATCTAACTAGATCCATAGTAGAACATTCCAGCATGACCATTAACATGACAGGAAAAGAAGAGAGTGACATGGGATATCTAACTAGATCCATAGTAGAACATTCCAGCATAACCATCAACATGACTGGACAGGAAAAGAAGAGAGTGACATAGGATATCTAACTAAATCCATAGTAGAACATTCCAGAGTGACCATCAACATGACTGGACAGGAAAAGAACACAGTCAGCTGATTTTATTTAAGTGAAAAGAGGGAGAATCAATTAGCAGTTTTCCACGGATGGAGCTGAAAAACGTGTGCACTGATTTGTTTTCAGCACAGAAAACAAATAAGGAAGAAGTAAACGTCAGAAACAGACCAAAACGTCCTGCCGAGTGTAATCCACTACATTCAATGCTTGATGGTAGCCATACACACCACAACACTCACCTGCTACTAGCACAGGATCCCGTCTTTTTGCTTCTGGAGCTCCGCTTGGTCTTTGGGGGAGATTCCTTCTTCTTCTTCTCACTAGATGTCTTCTTCTTTTTCCGGCTGCTCGTCTCCTCCACCTGTCCGTCTGCAGCAGCTGATGTACTGGGCGTGCTGCTGTCCACGTCCACCCGATCCGACGATCCGGATCGCAGACAATGCCGCTTGGCTGGGACAGGCGGGTCAACAGCGATGCTGCGGCTCTGGTCCTCCCACGCGGAAGAGCCAGGCAGTGAAATACGCAGATCCACTACACTCGAGCTGCTCGACTCCAAGCTTGTACCGGAGCGCTCACGAGCTTCAGCAGTGCGTTTCTGACCTGCTGACCTTCCACGACCTCTTGTGGTGGTACTGGTCTCTGGCTGCTGATCCGCCTTGGATTTTCTCCTGGAGGAGGATTTCCTTTTTGGTTTGCTGTCTTTCACGCTAGATGCTTCCACTGACTGTCCAGCTGGTGTGGCTGAACTGAGAGAACTAGAGGATGAAGTCACTGTGCTCCTGCCTTTACCTCGTCTCCTCTTGCCCCTGGAAGCTGGGGCTGAAGTCTCTTCGATAGCTTCCACCTGGGCAGCCTCTACTGCCCCTTCTGCTGCCCACTGCGCTGTTGTGTTCTTTGAACTACTTTGTTCGTTCACAGCAACAGCCTTGCGCTTTCTGGATGCCTTGCGGCCTGATCTGGTTCCACTGCTGCTTGGAGCTGGGTCCACAGAAGCAGTAGTGTTGGGATCCACAGAGGCACTCTGGGCTTGTGATCTTGAGCCCAATTTTTTCTTTTGTTTTGTTGCAGAGCTGGCGTCACTGAGAGCAGCATCAACTTCGTCCCTGGTTCACACACACAGAAAGGAACTCCCCAATAATGAAAATCAAACACTACCAAACAAAAACAAAAAAAGTTCCACGTTTCTTTTCTTTTCAAATGAAGGCTTTACAGATATGGGATTGAAAGTGTGCATGTGTGTGTGTGTGTGTGTGTGTGTGTGTGTGTGTGTGTGTGTGTGTGTGTATGTGTGTAATGACTTTTATCTCAATTTTAAAAATGAATGTAAAGTAACTCCTCGAGTTAACATGAACAAACAAATTACAAGACAAAACACGTGTTTCGACCTCTTAGGTCTTCTTCAGGCAAGACAAACAAAATTAAAGACAATGAAAACAAAGAACAGGCAATCACTTATCTTCTCAAATTTGGCACAAGATGGGCATTGAACGTCAATGTTTGTAATCAGTCAATTCATAGTTCATACTTACCCTTAATGTTCTCATTGACGCTACTGTGGCCTGACTAGTATACTAACACCAACAAATCGCAACAATGTCAATTTAATACAAAAAAACACACTAATTCACATTAGTCACAATAGATCAAAGAACCAACTTTTTGCTTGATTCCAAAAAGGGAAGGCAGGGAAGGGGAATAGGAGGTTGGAGAGTTGATGAGGGGAGAGGGAGTGTGTGTGGGAGGGTGAGGGACAGGGGGAAGACACTGGAGAGTAGAGAACAAACAAGTGTGAGCAAATGAAGGAGAAAAAAGCCCCCACAGGGTGAAGTGTGTGTGTGTGTGTGTGTGTGTGTGTGTGTGTGTGTGTGTGTGTGTGTGTGTGTGTGTGTGCGCGCGCGTGCGTGTGTGTGAACAAGTGTGTGCTTGAGAGAGAGGGGAGAGAGAAAAGTTGTGTGTGTGTGTGTGTGTGTGTGTGTGTGTGTGTGTGTGTGTGTGTGTGTGAACAAGTGTGTGCTTGAGAGAGAGAGAGAGAGAGAGAGAGAGAGAGAGAGAGAGAGAGAGGAGAGAAATGTGTGTATGCGTGTGTGTGTGTGTGTGTGTGTGTGTGTGTGTGTGTGTGTGTGTGTGTGTGTGTACAAGTGTGTACTAGAGAGAGAGAGAGCAGAAGAAAAATGTATGTGTGTGTGCATGTGTGTGCTTGAGAGTGAGAGAGAGAGGAGATAGAAAAATGTGTGTGTGTGTGTGTGTGTGCGTGTGCGTGCGTGCGTGCGTGCGTCCTCTGGACACAATCGTAAATTGTCTAATGGATTTTAAAGGGTGTTGTTTACCTACAGGTCTAAAACCTGAGAGACAACACACGAAGAGAATTACAAAATTCAAACTAAGAAATAAAAGCGATGCCAGTCTCAGATACTGAGCCGCCCACACGACGTGACCAACTGACAGTGCTGCCCATGAGATCTCTGTCCTACTGCTGGCCTTAAAACACTACTCCATGGGCACCCTGCCTCAACCACACTACTTAACTCCATGGGCACCCTGCCTCAACCACACTACTCCATGGGCACCCTGCCTCAACCACACTACTCCATGGGCACCCTGCCTCAACAACACTACTCCATGGTTCCCTGCCTAAACCCCATACTCCATGGCACCCTGCATCAACCACACTACTCCATGGGCACCCTGCCTCAACCCCACTACTCCATGGGCACCCTGCCTCAACCCCACTACTCCATGGGCACCCTGCCTCAACCACACTACTCCATGGGCACCCTGCCTCAACCACGCTACTCCATGGCACCCTGCATCAACCACACTACTCCATGGGCACCCTGCCTCAACCCCACTACTCCATGGGCACCCTGCCTCAACCCCACTACTCCATGGCACCCTGCCTCAACCCCACTACTCCATGGGCACCCTGTCTCAACCCACTACTCCATGGGCACCCTGCCTCAACCCCACTACTCCAATGGCACCCTGCCTCAACCACACTACTCCATGGGCACCCTGCCTCAACCACACTACTCCATGGGCACCCTGCCTCAACCCCACTGCTCCATGGGCACCCTGCCTCAACCCCACTGCTCCATGGGCACCCTGCCTCAACCCCACTACTCTACGGGCACCCTGTCTCAACCCCACTACTCCATGGGCACCCTGCCTCAACCACACTACTCCATGGGCACCCTGCCTCAACCACACTACTCCATGGGCACCCTGCCTCAACCCCACTACTCCATGGCACCCTGCCTCAACCACACTACTCCATGAGCACCCTGCCTCAACCACACTACTCCATGGGCACCCTCCCTCAACCACACTACTCCAATGGCACCCTGCCTCAACCACACTACTCCATGGGCACCCTGCATCAACCACACTACTCCATGGGCACCCTGCCTCAACCACACTACTCCATGGACACCCTACATCAACCACACTACTCCATGGGCACCCTGCCTAAACCCCACTACTCCATGGGCACCCTGCCTCAACCCCACTACTCCATGGGCACCCTCCCTCAACCACACTACTCCATGGACACCCTGCATCAACCCCACTACTCCATGGGCACCCTGCCTCAACCCCACTACTCCATGGGCACCCTGCCTCAACCACACTACTCCATGGGCACCCTGCCTCAACCACACTACTCCATGGGCACCCTGCCTCAACCACCACACTCCATGGTCACCCTGCCTCAACCACACTACTCCATGGGCACCCTTCCTCAACCACACTACTCCATGGACACCCTACATCAACCACACTACTCCATGGGCACCCTGCCTAAACCCCATTACTCCATGGGCACCCTGCCTCAACCCACTACTCCATGGGCACCCTCCCTCAACCACACTACTCCATGGACACCCTGCATCAACCACACTACTCCATGGGCACCCTGCCTCAACCCCATACTCCATGGGCACCCTCCCTCAACCACACTACTCCATGGGCACCCTACATCAACCACACTACTCCATGGGCACCCTGCATCAACCCCACTACTCCATGGGCACCCTGCCTCAACCCCACTACTCCATGGGCACCCTGCCTCAACCCACTACTCCATGGGCACCCTGCCTCAACCCCACTACTCCATGGGCACCCTGCCTCAACCCCACTACTCCTGGGCACCCTGCCTCAACCCCACTACTCCATGGGCACCCTGCCTCAACCCCACTACTCCATGGGCACCCTCCCTCAACCACACTACTCCATGGGCACCCTGCCTCAACCACACTACTCCATGGGCACCCTGCCTCAACCCCACTACTCCATGGGCACCCTCCTCAACCCCACTACTCCATGGGCACCCTACCTCAACCCCACTACTCCATGGGCACCCTACCTCAACCACACTACTCCATGGGCACCCTGCCTCAACCCCACTACTCCATGGGCACCCTGTCTCCATGCAGGCAGAGAATGGCAAACCAGTGACTGTCCAAGCATCCTCAAATTGCTATGTGTCCAAAACACCACACCACTGAAAGATGTGTAATGGAACAAAGAGATATGCCACAAAGGTCTTAAAATTTCAACTACAACAACAACTAAGACAGAAACACATTTTTGTGTTCTTTATTATCATGAGTGTTACTTTTTTTCTAATCTTAATGCCTTCTACACACCCTGCCTTCCCACAGTGATGACTTAAGAAAAAGAAATGAACACTACTTTTACTGATAAAATGTAAAATGTATGGCAAAATGCCAAACAACTCATTACTCACCAGCGTTTGACAAACATGGTATAACTTCATGATACTTAAAAACAGCTATTTTCAATTTATATGAAAACAAAGGCACAAACCCTTCATGACCGTACAGTGGTAAATGCCATGGTCAGCTCTCAGAAATATTTGTTTACTCGTTCATTAGTCTGCCTCACTCTGTACGCTCCATCATCACTCCTCTCCAACTCCCACCCCCCAAAAGAAATGCTGATTCATAAAAAGCCTTTTACATTCCGAACACATTCAGTCTGAACTTTAAAATGATTTCTTGTTTTCCAAAGCACCACAAAATCTGTCTGGCAAGTGTATTTTCTTGCATCATACACACACCCACACACACTGTCTCTGTCTGTCTGTCTGTCCCTCTCTCTCTCCCTCTTGGCACATTTCTTCTTATATTTTGTTGGGGGAAGGGCAATGAGGGTTAACAAAAAAAAAAACAAAAAAAAAACAAAAAAACAGCAGCTCTTGTCAAGTCCTCTTGTAATAATACTGACTGAAAAACAAAGCAAAAGCATTTTGAGGTAAACTTCAACACTATGCTCAATATAATGTGATCACAAAGAAGACTTTGCAGATTTAGTTTCAAATTTAAAAAAACAGCAACAAAAACAACATATCAGTGTTAATTCTTATTCTCATATACAGTATTCAGTTTTTCAACTCCTAGTTCATAGAAGGAATAGGCAAAAACAGAGTAAAAATGGGTAGGTGTGTTTGAAATGTAATAACTTTAATCTAATGGATGGATTTGAATGAAATTTTAAGATTGTATGTGAATGATTGTTATGCATGTTGAATGAATTTTTTTGCATATGACTGTCATATATTGGTGGTGTTTATTTTACATGTAATTAGTATGAAATTTTCGTACACAAAAAATCTGATCGTCAGGCGATGCTGAAAAATCTGAAATGTTGCGATCACTGAAGTCGGACAAGTCACTCATGTGCACTGAAGAGACACTCACATCACTCTGATCGTCTATTCCAAGGCCTTGCTCTCGTTCTTCGACTCACTAACAGATGCAGCATGGGCCATTTTCCATGCAAAGTCGAACAACAACAAAAAACAGGTTAAAATCGATGGAGAACTTCTTGAAAACGAATCTAGTAGCGGAATGGCGCCAACAGGAAGGAAGAACAATTCACCAAGAAGCAATCTACGCGCATGCGCACGCTTGGGAAGATGATTCAACTTCCTTTGAAACCAGTTTCAGAAGTTATTTGATAGGCGCGGTTTCGAGTGGTTTATGAACGGGACGTAGCCACAAATCAGCACGGTCCATGACGTTAAATGTCAAAACAAACAGCTCCACATTGTATTCAGCATCAGTGTTAACATAAAGTGAAAAGAGAACATCATAATCAACTAAGTGAATGTCCACAGGAATGCATAAACCTTCAGGAAGCCAAGCCCCAAGAAAAAAATCCAAAACGTTTTCCATCAAGGTCATCAAGATCTACAAAGAAAAATGCTTGGAGTCCACCCAGGTCATCAAGGTCTACATAGGAAAATGCTTGGAGTCCACCCAGGTCATCAAGGTCTACATAGGAAAATGCTTGGAGTCCACCCAGGTCATCAAGATCTACATAGGAAAATGCTTGGAGTCCACCCAGGTCATCAAGATCTACATAGGAAAATGCTTGGAGTCCACCCAGGTCATCAAGATCTACATAGGAAAATGCTTGGAGTCCACCCAGGTCATCAAGATCTACATAGGAAAATGCTTGGAGTCCACCCAGATCATCAAGATCTACATAGGAAAATGCTTGGAGTCCACCCAGGTCATCAAGATCTACATAGGAAAATACTTGGAGTCCACCCAGGTCATCAAGATCTACAAAGGAAAATGCTTGGAATCCTATCAGAATGATCGCCTTAGGTGAACACTCCATTAGTCCCACCTTTTGCAGCCTAACTACTTATCATGTTAACTATAACATGGCGTGTTTGGGGGTGGGGGGGTGGGGGGGGGGGGGGGGGGGTGGAGGCAAGAAACATAAAGCAACACACAGACCAGCCCAACACGAAGGCCACAGCAGGATTGTCACCAGCAACACACAGACCAGCCAACTCGAAGGCCACAGCAGGATTGTCACCAGCAACACACAGACCAGCCAACCACACAGGCCACAGCAGGATTGTCACCAGCAACACACAGACCAGCCCAACACACAGGCCACAGCAGGATTGTCACCAGCAACACACAGACCAGCCCAACACGAAGGCCACAGCAGAATTGTCACCAGCAACACACAGACTCTGGGCTGCAAGTGGGGAAGTAACTTGTGGCTATTTTGCCCTCATGATATTGATTTGTGATCTATTAATGCTGAAAATCATCACCAAACGAAGTGACCCTAAAACCATTGTCAGGCCACCTTAATCAATAGGTAACCAATTAATTAAAAAAAACTATGATTTTAAATCATGAGCTGAAAAATCCTGTGTCACAACATTCACCACCAACACACAATCTTTTCCCCTTTAACCTCCCCCCCAAAAAAAGAAAAAATAGTCCATAACAACCATTTCCAGGTTACTTTTAACTTTCAATGCACACAATAATACATAATTATAGACTGAAGAGATCAACCTTGAAAAAAAGAAGAGCAAAACAAATTGCTCCGCAAGGAAAAAAAAAAAAGGGTCACGTGTATAAGTTGTGATGGTCCGTCGCTCCTCAGTCTTTGTCCTGAAGACGATCACAGCTCCGGTGTTTCATATCTGAAAATTCATAAGCTTACAACATATGCCCTAGCTCAAGGGAAATCACTGGACGTTTTGGTAATTGGAAGATCTACAAAAGTCAAGACATTTAGGGGAAAAAAAAAGAAAAAAGAAAAAACTCATGCACTTTCATTTGGGAAATAAATAGAAAAACCACACAAAAACAAACAAACAAACAAAAAGCGACAACCACCATCAAACAAAACGACAAAAACAAAACATACAACCTATGTACTGTTACTGCCAGACTACAGATCTGAAATGAATTAAAAACTTTTCCACAAAAAAAAATCTTGATACTGAAGAATTAGATCTGAAACTTCTGAGAAACTTACTGAAGTCCCCCACAAAGAAAAAGGAAAAATCCCTAAAACACTATGGGTCTCTGACAGGCCCATACAAGGAGGGAGCGGGGGGGAGAGCAGATGAGGTCCAGAGAGCTTGGATACACCCATATCTCTGCCCCCTTCCCTCTCCACCCTGGCAGCAGAAAGGCAACACTGCCCTTTCGCCCGACTGGGAAGGATCCCCAGATCCTCCTTTGGAAACCTCTCCTCATGTGATTGATCCAGCCCTCAACGGACAGCCAAATGGCCATTGCCCTCACTTGCTGAAGAGGTGGACAGCCAAATGGCCATTGCCCTCACTTGCTGAAGAGGTGGACAGCCAAATGGCCATTGCCCTCACTTGCTGAAGAGGTGGACAGCCAAATGGTCATTGCCCTCACTTGAAGTGGACAGCCAAATGGTCATTGCCCTCACTTGGTGAAGAGGTGGACACTGGACAGCCAAATGGCCATTGCCCTCACTTGGTGAAGAGGTGGACAGCCAAATGGTCATTGCCCTCACTTGAAGAGGTAGATAGCCAAATGGTCATTGCCCTCACTTGGTGAAGAGGTGGACAGCCAAAACTAATGGTCATTGCCCTCACTTGCTGAAGAGGTGGACAGCCAAATGGCCATTGCCCTCACTTGCTGAAGAGGTGGACAGCCAAAACAAATGGCCATTGCCCTCACTGGTGAAGAGGTGGACAGCCAAATGGCCATTGCCCTCACTTGGTGAAGAGGTGGACAGCCAAATGGCCATTGCCCTCACTTGCTGAAGAGGTGGACAGTCAAATGGCCATAGCCCTCACTTGGTGAAGAGGTGGACAGCCAAATGGTCATTGCCCCCAGTCGCTGAAGAGGTGGACAGCCAAATGGTCATTGCCCTCACTTGCTAAAGAGGTGGACAGCTAAATGGTCATTGCCCTCACTTGCTGAAGAGGTGGACAGCCAAATGGTCATTGCCCTCACTTGCTGAAGAGGTGGACAGCCAAATGGTCATTGCCCTCACTTGCTGAAGAGGTGGACAACCAAATGGTCATTGCCCTCACTTGCTGAAGAGGTGAACAGCCAAATGGTCATTGCCGTCACTTGCTGAAGAGGTGGACAGCCAAATGGTCATTGCCGTCACTTGCTGAAGAGGTGGACAGCCAAATGGCCATTGCCCTCACTTGGTGAAGAGGTGGACAGCCAAATGGTCATTGCCCCCAGTCGCTGAAGAGGTGGACAGCCAAATGGTCATTGCCCTCACTTGCTGAAGAGGTGGACAGCCAAATGGTCATTGCCCTCACTTGCTGAAGAGGTGGACAGCCAAATGGTCATTGCCCTCACTTGGTTAAGAGGTGGACAGCCAAATGGCCATTGCCCTCACTTGGTGAAGAGGTGGACAGCCAATGGTCATTGCCCTCACTTGGTGAAGAGGTGCAAGAAATTTCCTGATGTTACTATATCCTGCTAACATACTAAAACATAAAAGTGTTTCAAAGTTTCCGATGTTTTTTTTCCCTTCCATTTTTCCTTTTTCTCACCTGAAATATCTTTTTCATTCTTTTAATTACAGATTTCAAGGTATCTTTTTCAGAATGTAACCTTTCAAGAAGTGACCTTTTTCTCCCAAGTGAGTCTGACAACCCTGACAAGGCCCTGTGTGGCTGGCTGGGCTAAGGGGATTAAAAAGTACAAGTAGGACAGTGTTTTCAACTTCAGAGTCTGCATAAATTAACAATTAATAACACAAGAACAGCTGCAAATGATTTCTTCTAAAGACAGTTTAGTTTCTAATTTGCTATGATACATAAATTGCAAAGGAAAATAACCAATAAGCAGAACACTGCTTTCACCCAAATTTCTACAGAAAACAACTTCAAACTTCTGAGGACCTGGAACACATAAGGACATAATCTTACTGATCCAGAGACAAAACTACCCGATATTTAAAGCGCTCAATTCTAGTTTGGAAGGAGCTCTTAAATTAATTTGGCAGCTGCCAGAATGTTACATAAAAAGTTTACATATTCAAAGGTAATCTGATCATAAATCAATACAACTAAACAGGTAGGGACTAATTCTGATTATGAAGAAGCCGCAAAGGGAAAAAAAAAAAAAAAAAAAAACCAAAGGAAACAAAATTAATACAATTATGACTGTAAATCAAAATGTAAATCAAAATCTTTTTTTTAGAAATATACGAACTAAAAATAAACCAAAAAAACATACATTAAAAGACACAAACACACACGCATGTACACACATGCATCCTAACACACACACACACACACTCTCTCTCTCATAACTCTTACCGCAAGCCTGCTCCAGTGATTTTATGTTTCCTGCGACGCGACCCCCCCGGCATGGACTGTGGTTGGTCTGCCATAGGCCATACGCCACAGCTGGCTCATGCCAGACACCGACTGAAATCAAACCAGAGAGCAAAGTCACTATCAGCAACCAACTTCAGGAATAACACACTGTTCTCCAGGTATGTACCTGTAACACACTGTTCTCCAGGTATGTACCTATAGCAGCTCGTCTACATTTTGCAGGGAAGGACAAGCACTTCAAAGAACCAAAAGCCATCCCCTCACTATCTCCTCGTCACAGACACGCAAATGTTCACAAAGCACTTTCCCTGCCAACTCATGGACATAACAAACTATGCACAATGACACACTGGTCACACTGAAGTCCTGCTGCAGAACACTGGTCACATAAGTCCTGCTGCAGACAGACACACTGGTCACAATAAGTCCTGCTGCAGACAGACACACTGGTCACAATAAGTCCTGCTGCAGACAGACACACTGGTCACAATAAGTCCTGCTGCAGACAGACACACTGGTCACAATAAGTCCTGCTGCAGACAGACACACTGGTCACAATAAGTCCTGCTGCAGACAGACACACTGGTCACAATAAGTCCTGCTGCAGACAGACACACTGGTCACAATAAGTCCTGCTGCAGACAGACACACTGGTCACACTGAAGTCCTGCTGCAGACAGACACATTGGTCACAATAAGTCCTGCTGCAGACGACACATTGGTCACACTGAAGTCCTGCTGCAGACAGACACACTGGTCACAATAAGTCCTGCTGCAGACAGACACATTGGTCACACTGAAGTCCTGCTGCAGACAGACACATTGGTCACAATGAAGTCCTGCTGCAGACAGACACACTGGTCACAATAAGTCCTGCTGCAGACAGACACATTGGTCACACTTAAGTCCTGCTGCAGACAGACACACTGGTCACAATAAGTCCTGCTGCAGACAGACATATGGTCACAATAAGTCCTGCTGCAGACAGACACACTGGTCACAATAAGTCCTGCTGCAGACAGACATACTGGTCACAATAAGTCCTGCTGCAGACAGACACACTGGTCACAATAAGTCCTGCTGCAGGCAGACACACTGGTCACAATAAGTCCTGCTGCAGACAGACACATTGGTCACACTTAAGTCCTGCTGCAGACAGACACACTGGTCACAATAAGTCCTGCTGCAGACAGACACACTGGTCACAATAGGTCCTGCTGCAGACACATTGGTCACAATGAAGTCCTGCTGCAGTCAGACACACTGGTCACAATAAGTCCTGCTGCAGACAGACACATTGGTCACAATAAGTCCTGCTGCAGACAGACACACTGGTCACAATAAGTCCTGCTGCAGACAGACACATTGGTCACAATGAAGTCCTGCTGCAGTCAGACACACTGGTCACAATAAGTCCTGCTGCAGACAGACACATTGGTCACAATAAGTCCTGCTGCAGACAGACACACTGGTCACAATAAGTCCTGCTGCAGACAGACACATTGGTCACAATGAAGTCCTGCTGCAGTCAGACACACTGGTCACAATAAGTCCTGCTGCAGACAGACACATTGGTCACAATAAGTCCTGCTGCAGACAGACACACTGGTCACAATAAGTCCTGCTGCAGACAGACACATTGGTCACACTGAAGTCCTGCTGCAGACAGACACACTGGTCACAATAAGTCCTGCTGCAGACAGACACACTGGTCACACTGAAGTCCTGCTGCAGACAGACACACTGGTCACAATAAGTCCTGCTGCAGACAGACACACTGGTCACAATAAGTCCTGCTGCAGACAGACACACTGGTCACAATAAGTCCTGCTGCAGACAGACACATTGGTCACAATAAGTCTGCTGCAGACAGACACACTGGTCACACTGAAGTCCTGCTGCAGACAGCACACTGGTCACAATAAGTCCTGCTGCAGACAGACACACTGGTCACACTGAAGTCCTGCTGCAGACAGACACATTGGTCACAATAAGTCCTGCTGCAGACAGACACACTGGTCAGAATAAGTCCTGCTGCAGACACACTGGTCACAATAAGTCCTGCTCATAGCTGCCCACCCCCCTCCATAACTTCCAGGGACATCCTTGCCCAAAACCAGTATTCTGAAAAAATTCCAGGGACACTTATTTTACACGGACGTTTACACACGGACGTTTACACACACACATCACAATAACGACTGTACAACACAAACTTTGGTACATGCATGTACTCACCATAAGCGTTTCATGATGCAGCACATATATATTTCTGCTACAGTTTCCCTTTCTTTGCATGAGGCTGTGATCCTGAATAGCACTAAAGTAATCCACCTACAAATGCATCGCATACAGTCACTTTCTGGTTGAAAATAGCAATCTTTACTGAACATTTTCAGTCTCTGTCTGTTTGAAAGTATTATAATATTAAAGTCTTTGCTGTTAAAAAAAAAAAAAAAATTGCTGTTGTTGTTATCAAGCTACTGCTGGGGGTGATGGTGCCTGTAGTTGGCACTCTTCAGATCCCGCAGTTGGCTGTCAGTGTAGCTCCTCTCCAGTGCTGAGCCAGGTCTACTCTTAGCTACCAAGAGAGCTTCCAAGGTGTCCCCACCCATACTACCCTGAAGTCAGTTTGGGTCTTTCTCACTCCAGTGAAGATACGTTCACAGTGGGCTGAGGAGTGGGGGATGGTCAGGATGTTTAGCATCACTTCTGGCAGAAACTGGAACTCAGCCTCCCCTTCTTCAGTCAGCTTGCTGATTTCCTCCAGGCAGCATCCACCCTGCTGGTCTCACTGATGCACCTCCCCAAGTCAACACTCTGGTATTTGGCGAACTCCAGCTGTAGTGCAGACACGCTGGCATCAGGGTGGAGGAGCTTGGGGTATCTGGTGAGGAAGTACTCCAAAGAAGAGAAATGACTTTCCAGCTGTTTCCGTGGGTTGGCCACCTCTGCATGCAGCAGGAGTTCATCGGAGAGGGGGAGTTTTTTTTAAGATGTACTGGCAGCTGACCTTGTAGAATTCCTGGGCAGATTTGTAGAATTCTTCAATTCGCTCCTCCTTCAGATTGTGCTTTTGCTTATTCTGGATGTACTTTCTCGCTTCATCTCCGATGATGAGATCTGACTTCTCCTTGAGGTTGTAGGCAGTTTTGATGTCAACCTCTGTGACCGTTTTGTACAGCATGGCTGATGGCTTCACAAATTTGAGAAGCAAGCTGCGAAGAAACTTGTGAAGAGTCCCTCTCAGGACATGTATCAGGGGCTCCTCTGCCTGCAGCTTGGTGTTGACTTCATCAAACTGCTGTATGGCATCAGCCAAGAACTTGGCACACAGCTTGTTGGTGGGTGACTGCAGCTTGACTCTGAGTTTGTTGGCTTTCTTCTTGCTTTCAGAATCAGGGGCATCTTCTTCTTCAGCCTTGAAGAAATCGAACAAGGCGGGCCAGTTTGTGATGAGTTTTGGAAGGCACTTTCCTATGCTGAGCCATCGAGTGCCAACATGTTTCACTATCTTGGACTCCTGCAGATTGTGAAGGACCTGCATGCACTTGAATGCTTTGTAGCGTTTACTGCTTTTGTCTAAGTAATAGTAGATTTCGATGAGGAGTTGACCTATGTCCACGGGCAGGCAGCTTGCACCTTTTTGGGCGGCAATGTGTATTAGGTGGCACACACAGCCAGAGACGTAGAGGTTTGGTTGCTTTTTCTTCATGAGACGTACACCCCTTTCACTGCTCCAACCATGACATTGGCATTGTCAATCCTAGTGACAGACAGTTTTCCCAAGGGACATCATGGGCACTCAACTCTGACTGGATAACTTTGAAGATATTCTCCCCTGTTGCGGAACCTTCAACAGCTGGGACAGCTAGGACATCTGACCTCACTTCCTTGCTTTTAGGATCTACTGTCGCACAACAAGGGGGAACAGTTTTTCAGCCCTTCTGTCATTGCTGCCGTCAGTTGAGATGGTGAATGGTTGAAGCCTCATCCTCTCCCCAAGGCTGAGAGTTGTTTGAGCTGCCATCTCCTTCACCAGTGCTGTCCCCTTAGTACGTGAACACTGGAATTTCTTGGCTATTTCAGAGTCCGGAAACATCACCTTAACAGCCTTGTTGAGCTTTTCCAGGCTATTCATGGACAGGTTAAGTTCAACTGCTAGGTCAAGCATCATTATTTCAGCCCGAATCACAGCTAAATCGAACTTTTCTGAAGATGCAGAATTCGTTGAAAAACGATGTCATCTTCAAATTAGCCTTCTCATTGTCTCGTATCTTACTGTTCTTCTTGTGTTTGTCCGTAGCCACATGTCCTTTTATATCATCTCCGCCTCCTGAACCTATCGCTACATCACAAGAGCAGATACCACAGAAAGCGAAGTGTCGAGTTTACCTTGACTCATGAACGGCTATGTCTCCTTATATTTGGGGATAAAAAGTTGCTGTCTCTTCCCTTTTTTGGGTTTAGAAGGCCCAGGTAGCGATTCCGCGGCACGTTTCGACGCCATTTTGCAACCAGGAAGGAACAGGTTACGACTTCGCGCATGCGTAGTGCCGGAGTTTGTCGAAGCCAAGATGTTGTCTGCTACTGTTATGTTCGTTCGTCTTTCGTGTTTTACTCGGTGTATTGTTGGCTATAAAGTCTGTTTTAGAGAAATGGATGGAAAAATAGTGGTTTTGGTCTTCACAGCAAAGATGCTTTGAATGTTTTCAGCGCAAAAAGGCATGATCGATGCCAAAATTTAATTTCCCGGGACACACTATCAAAAACAGTATTCCGGGACAGGTGCCGACTTTTTACCAAACCCGGACGAAATACGGGTACTCCGGGACAGTGGGCAGCTATGCCTGCTGCAGACAGACACACTGGTCACACTGAATTCCTGCTGCAGACAGACACACTGGTCACAATAAGTCCTGCTGCAGACAGACACACTGGTCACAATAAGTCCTGCTGCAGACAGACACATTGGTCACACTTAAGTCCTGCTGCAGACAGACAGATGGTCACAATAAGTCCTGCTGCAGACAGACACACTGGTCACAATAAGTCCTGCTGCAGACAGACATATGGTCACAATAAGTCCTGCTGCAGACACACACACTGGTCACAATAAGTCCTGCTGCAGACAGACATACTGGTCACAATAAGTCCTGCTGCAGACAGACACACTGGTCACAATAAGTCCTGCTGCAGACAGATATACTGGTCACAATATTTTTATAAGTCCTGCTGCAGACAGACACATTGGTCACACTTAAGTCCTGCTGCAGACAGACACACTGGTCACAATAAGTCCTGCTGCAGACAGACACACTGGTCACAATAAGTCCTGCTGCAGACAGACACACTGGTCACAATAAGTCCTGCTGCAGACAGACAGGTTCACAGTGTTTCATGTCAGCACTCTGGGGAAAGCAGGAGGGGGGATATTTTAAAAAATAAAAATTGTCTAAAAGTAAAAACTATTTACCAATACTGCCAAATCCAAAACAGAGTTAGAACTGACTACACACACTAACTCTTCGCTAATTCCTGTAAGTAGTGATTACAGACAGGAAACTGCACAGGATAAAACACTATGCCTCATAGTTACAGCAATGTCAACCAGTAAGAAGTGTTCACAGGCAAAGCCAGAGACCAAAAAACAAACTCACCCCCACACACACATTAATTTATAACACACACATTAATTTATAATGTCAAAAGAGCTGAATCCTATATAATCAAACTTTAAAGTAAGGTGCTTTAAAAGAACACACTGTTGCAGGAAATGCAGAACTCTTATGAAAACTGTTCTAAAATCTAACAAACTGAAGGATCAAAATGAAAGCTTTCAGGTCCATTCCCTTTATTCTTTTTTTTTTTTTAATAACCTTAATTATGAAATAATCTTCAATAATACTGCCAATGTCATCATGCTGAAAAAGAAAAGATGAAAAAGGAGGAAATTATGGGCCAAAACACAGACTCTGCAGTGTAATTTCAAATTCACACAAATTCACACAGCCATGTTGTAGAAAGTGCAGTCGTCTTGTGTCTTGGAGGAAGACTAATATCCCATTTATGTTCATCAGTGTCATCATCAGTGTCATCATGGTCCTTTTTTTTTTTTTTAAAGTCTTGCAAGAAGACAAAGCTCCAATGAATGTTTATCAGTGTCATCACTGTTCTTTTAGTTCAAGTTCACCTTGGACCTAATGAGCTAGAAACCATGACGCTGCATTAACCATACCGTATTTGCCATCAAGCCTCATTAATTAAAAAAAAGAAGCCAATTTCTTTATTTCCCAAAAAAAAAAGTGAACTTTTCATGGAGCATTCTCTTAATGAACTACAGATCTGGGATCTACTGTGGCTAATGCTCTTAGCACACAGTCAAATCCAAGCAAATAATCTCAACATTGTCCTCTATTTCAGTCAGTTCCTATCAAAGCATGTAGTCTCTGTCTATTCAGCATTCGCACTAAATAAGCAATCAAACTCAAATTGCACTTGTATCACTCAGGATTATAGCTTTGCATGACTTTGGGGAAAAAACAACAACAAAAAACAATGCAAAACTAAGAATAGGGCTGGGGTGGGAGACAGGCCATCTGGACGGAACAGCCATACTGAATTAAAGTAACATGCCAGTAACAGCACAATGCAATGAATGGAGAATGATCAGGACATTTCCCTGACTCAAATTCCAGTAACAAGCAGAAGAATGAAACATCTACTGTCAGCACTCAGTATTACACCTTCACATAAAACGATGGCACACATATATTTATTATGAGCCTGGAGAAAATTCAAGTTGACATTCAAAATAGCGAGACAGAAAGAGATGTGTGTGTGTGTGTGTGTGTGTGTGTGTATGAGAGTGTGTGTTGTGTGCTGTGTGTGTGTGTGTGAGTGCATGTGCATGTGTGTGTGAGAGAGAGTGCCCGAGTCTCAGAGTGTGCGCACGCGTTTGTGTAAGCGTGCATGCCGGCACGCGCGTGTTTGTGTGCATGTTAAGTGCACATACCAAATAAAGAACTTGTCCGTTGGCATCGTTTTTGTCAGACATGATAGAATTAAAAGGCATGTATCAGAAGTTCATAGGAGACAGTTTAAAGTTATGGTCCAAGTTACACTAGTTCTGTTTAGGTTGAAGTATCTACTGCATTAACTTTGTTGTGTGAACTTTCTTTCACAATCCTGGATCACTAACTCAGGGTGAGCTGACAAGCCTAAATTCACAGAGAAACAAAAAGAACAGCTGAACCTGTTTTGAACTCTTGAAGGTTGCACGAGGGGAAGACAGTCAATCAGAGCTCTCTTGCAATGGAGCAAAATCGGTGGCTGGTTCGAATAATTTGTGGAGAACAGACTGCTTCTGTCAGTCACAGGCTGCTCACACAGCACATCTGGATCCAGTTCCTGGTAACACCGTCATTTATAAATCAAATTCAGACTGCTTCTGTCAGTCACAAAGGGTCTGCCTTCAACACTATGCACAATCTGGATCCACACAGCACATCTGGATCCAGTTCCTGGTAACACCGTCATTTAATAAATCAAATTCTTTTTTTTTTAATTTTAATTTTTAAGGCAAAACGAAACAAAACAAAAAGATAGAGAACTCACTTTGCCCTTCTAGTTCTACAACTTTTTCCAGGCAGACCTAGTGGGGAAGGTTTCCAACTCTGGCTCTAAGGTCATAGTCTTGATTCCTACACAAGTCAGTCATGTTGGAAGAAGAGATTTTTCTCCTCTCAGTTAACATCTGAGCAAACTCCAATCCTGACCCAGTCCTTAGGATAAGGCTTTCCTCTGTGTGCTAATGCATGCATATTAACTCCCAACCATCTTTCACAGAATGGTGTAAGCCATTTTTTGCAGGCGGAATGGACAACATGAAAACAGAATGCGCACACAAGATATCATTCCCCAAAGCGGAATATGGCAACCTTTTCTGACAGAATTAAAAACAGTTGCATTCACCCGTGGTAAACCTTGTGAGTTCAAACCAAGGAAGAGGTAGAGGGTGGGGGGGGGGGGGGGGGGGGGGGGAAAGGGAAAGAAGAAAGAAAGCGGTAGGAGGGAATTGTGGAAAATAGAGAGCAAGACAAAGATAAAGACAGAAAGAGAGAGCTTTTGATTGGATTGTTTGGCTTCATTTATTTTTCAAATTCGACAAGTCTTTGGTTCAACTTTTCCAGCATCCTTTGGTTCCAACCCCAAAGCTGGTCTTTGAATTCCAGACTATTTCATAATCTATTACCACTGTCTGCCTGGTGAGATTCCATGCACTCCACATATAGCCATGTGTTAATGGACCCCAGTATAAAGTACCCCATTTATTTCCTATCATTATCATCTAACCAGGCGTTGGGATGTAAAATGAAAAAGGCATGAGTTGCATGCGCGCTGGTGACCTACTCGTTTTTGATGTGAACCAGTGTTTTAGGAAGAAGAAGAAGAAGAAGAGTCCAGATCTGAGAGAGCCAAATGAACAGTTTGTCTTCACTGGCCGGACTCTTGCTGCCAGGCTACAAATCCACAAACGCCACAAAAAGAGAGCATAACAAACTGGGCATTTATCATTATCATTCACCGGTATTTTACTGGTTCAGATGACAAAATATTCACAATAATCTTGACCCTGGATACTAAGTACAACTTGATTTCATTTGAACATATGTTTGCAGTGAGAAAGTAGACCACTGCATTTGTAGCTCTGGACTTTTGACCAACTGCAATGACCACACAACCAGTTTTCCAGGGACACGTTTTGACCAACTGCAATGACCACACAACCAGTTTTCCAGTGACACGTTCTGACCAACTGCAATGACCACACAACCAGTTTTCCAGGGACACGTTTTGACCAACTGCAATGACCACACAACCAGTTTTCCAGGGACATGTTTTGACCACCTGCAATGATCACACAACCAGTTTTCCAGGGACACGTTTTGACCAACTGCAATGACCACACAA
This sequence comes from Conus ventricosus, assembly GCA_018398815.1. Taxonomy (NCBI): domain Eukaryota; kingdom Metazoa; phylum Mollusca; class Gastropoda; order Neogastropoda; family Conidae; genus Conus; species Conus ventricosus. Next base: position 10,611,541 of record CM031613.1, read on the forward strand.
CCAGTTTTCCAAGCACATGATGGTCTTGACAGAGGTACTCAGGTAGATCCAACAAATTTTATAATTACATGCGCAATCACTGCGCCAGGCATAAGTCCATTTGATTGGCCCTTGTTCAACCATGGCTTCTCAATCAGGATTAGAAGAGCTAATAATTGTAGTGTGAAAGATACATGTTGATGGCAACATCCACCACATGACTGAACTTCCGACAATTGTACTTAGTGTGAAAAATACATATTGATGGCAACATCCACCACATGACTGAACTTCTGATGATTGTACTTAGTGTGAAAGATACATATTGATGGCAACATCCACCACATGACTGAACTTCCGACAATTGTACTTAGTGTGAAAGATACATATTGATGGCAACATCCACCACATGACTGAACTTCCGACAATTGTATTTAGTGTGAAAGATACATATTGATGGCAACATCCACCACATGACTGAACTTCTGATGATTGTACTTAGTGTGAAAGATGCATATTGATGGCAATGTCCACCACATGACTGAACTTCGGACAATTGTACTTAGTGTGAAAGATACATATTGATGGCAATGTCCGCCACATGACTGAACTTCTGACAATTGTACTTAGTGTGAAAGATACATATTGATGGCAACATCACCACATGACTGAACTTCCGACAATTGTACTTAGTGTGAAAGATACATATTGATGGCTACATCCACCACATGACTGAACTTCCGACAATTGTACTTAGTGTGAAAGATACATATTGATGGCAACATCCACCACATGACTGAACTTCTGATGATTGTACTTAAGTGTGAAAGATGCATATTGATGGCAATGTCCACCACATGACTGAACTTCGGACAATTGTACTTAGTGTGAAAGATACATATTGATGGCAATGTCCGCCACATGACTGAACTTCGGACAAATGTACTTAGTGTGAAAGATACATATTGATGGCAACATCCACCACATGACTGAACTTCTGATGATTGTACTTAGTGTGAAAGATACATATTGATGGCAACATCCACCACATGACTGAACTTCCGACAATTGTACTTAGTGTGAAAGATACATATTGATGGCAACATCCACCACATGACTGAACTTCTGATGGTTGTACTTAAGTGTGAAAGATGCATATTGATGGCAATGTCCACCACATGACTGAACTTCGGACAATTGTACTTAGTGTGAAAGATACATATTGATGGCAATGTCCGCCACATGACTGAACTTCGGACAATTGTACTTAGTGTGAAAGATACATATTGATGGCAACATCCACCACATGACTGAACTTCTGATGATTGTACTTAGTGTGAAAGATACATATTGATGGCAACATCCACCACATGACTGAACTTCCGACAATTGTACTTAGTGTGAAAGATACATATTGATGGCAACATCCACCACATGACTGAACTTCCGACAATTGTACTTAGTGTGAAAGATACATATTGATGGCAACATCCACCACATGACTGAACTTCTGATGATTGTACTTAGTGTGAAAGATGCATATTGATGGCAATGTCCACCACATGACTGAACTTCGGACAACTGTACTTAGTGTGAAAGATACATATTGATGGCAATGTCCGCCACATGACTGAACTTCTGATGATTGTACTTGGTGTGAAAGATACATATTCATGGCAATGTCCGCCACATGACTGAACTTCTGATGATTGTACTTAGTGTGAAAGATGCATATTGATGGCAATGTCCACCACATGACTGAATTTCTGATGATTGTAGTGTGAAATTACATGTTAACAGCAATGTCTGACACATGACTTAACTTCTAATGATTTTAGTGTGAAACTGAGAGACCACATATGTCCGACACATGAATAACTTCTAATGATTGTAGTGTGAAATTACATGTAAACGGCCATGTCCACCACACGACTGAACTTCTAATGATTGTAGTGTGAAATTACATGACTGAACTTCTGATGATTGTAGTGTGAGATTACATGACTGAACTTCTAATGATTGTAGTGTGAAATTACATGTTAACTGCAATGTCCAACACATGACTTAACTTCTAATGATTGTAGTGTGAAACTGAGAGACCACATATGTCCGACACATGACTTAACTTCTAATGATTTTAGTGTGAAACTGAGAGACCACATGTTGATGGCAATGTCCACCCGATGACTGGTTCAGCTAGTTCAAATCACAACACATACTGACAACTGACAAGAGTCCAAGGCCAAGAAAAAAGAGCCGTGACTGCCATATTCAGAATTTTGTCCTGCTGACTCTGAAGCTCTTTGCTGATCAAATCTTCCATCACACCACCTGACAGATGTTAATCTTCATGCTGTCTTCAGTATGATCAAATCTTCCATCACACCACCTGACAGATGTTAATCTTCATGCTGTCTTCAGTATGATCAAATCTTCCATCACACCACCTGTAGATGTTAATTTTCAATTTCATGCTGTCTTCAGCATGATCAAATCTTCCATCACACCACCTGACAGATGTTAATCTTCATGCTGTCTTCAGTATCTATGATCAAATCTTCCATCACACCACCTGACAGATGTTAATCTTCATGCTGTCTTCAGTACCCTTCATTTGTTGAACAAGCAGAAAAAGGTTTGGGTTGTTTTTCTTTTATCAGCTTAGACTGCCACATTCAAACTGTCATTTACATAGATTGAATGTGTTTGACCAAATGTATAGTTCCAGACATGAAGATGAACACTGTGCATCATGGAAAGTCAGCCATCATGTGTTGACAGCCATCATGTGTTGACAGCGATCGTGTGTTGACAGCGATCGTGTGTTCACAGCCATCATGGAAAGTCAGCCATCATGTGTTGACAGCCATCATGGAAAGTCAGCCATCATGTGTTGACAGCCATCATGTGTTGACAGCCATCATGTGTTGACAGCCATCATGTGTTGACAGCCATCATGGAAAGTCAGCCATCATGTGTTGACAGCCAGCCATCATGTGTTGACAGCCAGCCATCATGTGTTGACAGCCATCATGTGTTGACAGCCATCATGGAAAGTCAGCCATCATGTGTTGACACTAATGACAGCCATCATGTGTTGACAGCCATCATGTGTTGACACTAATGACAGCCATCATGTGTTGACAGCCATCATGTGTTGACAGCCATCATGTGTTGACAGCCATCATGTGTTGACACTAATGACAGCCATCATGTGTTGACAGCCATCATGGAAAGTCAGCCATCATGTGTTGACAGCCATCATGTGTTGACAGCCATCATGGAAAGTCAGCCATCATGTGTTGACAGCCATCATGTGTTGACAGCCATCATGTGTTGACAGCCATCGTGTGTTGACAGCCATCATGTGTTGACAGCCATCATGTGTTGACAGCCATCATGGAAAGTCAGCCATCATGTGTTGACAGCCATCATGGAAAGTCAGCCATCATGTGTTGACAGCCATCATGTGTTGACAGCCATCATGTGTTCACAGCCATCATGTGTTCACAGCCATCATGGAAGGTAGAAAAGAAAAAAAAACACAACTGAAGTTCAAGATTACCTCAGACCTGCCTACCTCATGTTGTGCTCATCAGTAATAACCACAGAGATTTTCAGTAATTTTGCATTTCCTTCAGTAATTCCACGGACGCGTAATACACGGCGTTTTGAACAAATAATGTGTACACAACTCCAACTACATTTTTAACATTGAACAAATAATGTGTACAAAACTCCAACTACATTTTTAACATTTTAACAAAAAATATAAACAGTAAAAAAAGGAACAAAAACAACAAAGCAGAATTAAAATACCTTGGGATGATGGCAGATGACGGACTCAGGACAGGAGTTTCAGGTCAATTCAAAGGTGATATACTTGACAGTTTGTAACTTACACAGCAGTAACCACAGATGACACCACTGATGAAGAACCTAATGTACAACCCCCCCCCCCCCCCCCCCAAAAAAAAAAAAAAAAAAAAAAATATGTGTGTGTGTGTGTCCCTGAGCTGTGCTGACAAGATAGTGGCGAAAATGAAAAGGACCTTTTCATTTTCGCCACTATCTTGTCAGCACAGCTCAGGGACAAGTTGTTTTCGCAGATCAGCTCACACAACAGTCTTTCTGCGTTGGTGATCTTCCGTGTGTGGGTCTGACGGCTGCTCTCGCTGGATTTCGTAAACAACGATGTGATCTTCTGACTGGAGGCACTCGCAGCTGTCTCTTTGTGCATTTTCCCCGAGATATGGCGCTTGCAGTCATTTGCTCCCTGTCACGGTCAAAAATAACCTCAACCAAATTCGTGGTCAATCGCCACCAGCCCAGTTGGACTTAAGCTCTAACGCAAACATTCTAGGCGTCACGTAGACCGGGCCCATGGTTCGGATCCGTCCAATTAAGCTTAGTGGAGAGGCTTCACAGAGACGGTGCGATCCACCCAGACTGACTAAGCCGTTTTGACCGACGCCTCGATGTCTAGCGAGACGAGTCGTGGAGCCTGGCTCAGACTCATCTGGCCACTTTGTGGAACCAGCGTCATTGTTAATCAGACGTCGTGGCGCCCACCCAGACTCAGCTGGCCAATTTACACTGACCAGTGTCCACGACTTAAGCCACACCGCGCCAGTTAAGTAGGAAAGGGGGGAAGGTAGTGTGTGGTGGGGGTGAAACCTAGCTAATCAATTAGATGACCAATTGACCACCACAGAGAGTAAGGCGTGTCGGCGTGACTGTCATGATTTGAATATCCAATGGAATTAGAGGGAGATAACTTCGGGTGTCAGGGCGGTAAAAATACGGACCAATGGTACTCGCCCTTTTTGGACAGATCGGAACGGAATAAGAAGGATGTGAGAGTGAGAGAACGGCAGAACGAGGGGGAGAACGAACAGAGAGACAGAGAGAGAGAGAGAGAGGTTCTGGGATGTAGTCTCTGCAGGAGAAAGGCAGAGAGATGAGAGGAGTGAAGTTTGAGCATTAGCACCAGATATAGTCTGCAAAGGGAGGACTAAAGAGAGATGTGGAAAGAGAGAGTTGCTAACTAATGAAGAGGAAAAGAAAGAAAAGAAAAAAAAAGAAAAGAAAAGCAACCATGTCCATTTGATAAGAGCAGACTAGAAGAGAGAGAGAGAGAGTGCAATGCGTTAATGCAGGAAGAAAGAAAGGAGAACAGATCGATGTTGATAGTCACTGTTCTATCTTCACTGGGGTTCGACCTCATACTTGGCCAGCGCCACTTTCATCGACAGACCAACGCCAGTGCCAACAGTCTCACCTGACCAGGCGCCAGCAGACCAAGACCAGTGCCAGCAGTTGTGTCGTGCTTGTGAAAGTGACAGTGAAAAGAAAGAAAAAAAAAGAAAAGAAAAGACAGTGATTCGTGAATAGTTAAGATCACCTGGCCAGTAAAGTAGAAATCTATTTATACCCGGGTTAGTTAATGATGTTTTAGATAAATGATTTTGTGAAGTTCAGGAAAGAGAGAATGTTTTATTTTGTTTGATTCCATATGCATTGATGTTTCGTTCTATGAACATGTGTAGTAAAGTTATAGACTTTACTAGTGGTTTGATGTGACGAATGCAGGATATATGAATGAGATTGTAAGCAAGCTGTGAGTGTGTTTGGGCTGTGCGCTAGTCCTTCCTCCACTGACATTACACCGAGGTTGACAATTTATTGGCGAGCTTGCCAGGATATTCTGGCCCATTTATTATAATTGTTCAACTTCTCAGAGAGGAAGCTGGGGGGGATTCAAGTATTGTAATCCTAAGACAAGGGGTTGTCTTACTGTATGTCCCCAAGATAGTTAAATACTAGGCTTGGCATTGCTTCCAAGATAGTTAATACTAGGCTTGGCATTTCAGCCCCAGAGTACTTATTTCGCACAGATTTCCTATAATTCGCTCTCATAGTTGGGTCAGGCGCTGGGCGTCTTATAAAAACTAACTACGTTGTCCCAAGCTAATATTATCATTCATAGGATTGTGCTATTACGTCACGCGTGTCGGTAACCACCAGTTTGGCTGTCGTAGTTATAAAATCTTGTTCAAAAAAAAAAAGAAAGAGATACAATGGCGGAAGAAAAGAACACCCCTATTGAACAACTTGTGAGCGTCGCTCGTGATCTAGGTTACTCGGGAGAAGAGTTGCGAGCATTCGTCGAAAACCAGCAAAAGATGGAAAGGGATGAACGCGCGGAAAGACGACGCGTTGCTAGTAGAAGCGCAAGAAATAGAAAAATTAAGGATTCAGGCTACCATGATAAAGAAACGCAGGAAACAGAAAGAATAAGGGAAGCGCAGGAAACAGAAAGAATAAGGGAAGCGCAGGAAACGGAAAGATTAAAGGTTCAATTAGAGTTAGAGAAAGTTAGAATACAGAGGGAGACCACCGAGGATGGGAGTTCAGTTTCCAGTGACTCTGTGCGCAGCTATGCTCCCCGACCCAAGTTGCCAAAATTCTCTGAAGGAACCGATTCGATTGATGCATACATCAGTCGTTTCGAAACGTTTGCGACCAGTCAGGGTTGGCCTCCAGAAGAGTGGGCAGTCATTTTGTCGGCGTTACTGACGGGTAAGGCATTACAAATTTTCACTGCGTTACCAGCGGAACAACAGTCTGATTTCGGCGCTGTGAAGGAATCGTTGATGAAAGGGTTTGACCTCACAGAGGAGGGGTTCAGGAAGAAATTTCGTTCAGCTAAATTACAAGCAGGTGAGACGTACACTCAGTTTGGTGCACGTCTAGATCACTATTTTGAGAAATGGTTAGAGTTGAGTGGTACGAAGAAGGAGTTTGCTGAATTGAAAGAGCTAGTTATGAAAGAACAGATTTTGTCAGGTTGCGGCCCTGAGTTAACCATACATTTGAAAGAGAGACAGCCAGAGACAGCTGGAGAGTTGTTGAAGTTCGCAGAGGTGTATAGAGAGGCACGTCTGGGCACTAAGGTGCAGGAGAAAACAGGTGCTAGGCACAGGTGAGAAGAGTGCAAGGAGACCAGGGGAGTTTTCTGCAAAATCTGCAAACCCAGTGGTGGGGCAGAAGGAAGGGCAAAGGGACATTAGGTGTTTCATTTGTCACAAGAAGGGACATGTGGCGAGGACTGTCGCATGAGGTTCCAGAAGGCAGCAGCCTTGCAAGAGGTGGATAAGGGTCGTCAAGGGAAACGACCTGCAGTGGAACCAAAAGGGATTCAGTCTGAAGAGGGTGGAGTGCAGCCTATGGCTAGCACTGGACAGCAGTCAGTGTCAGGGATGGAGGGCACTAGGCTGAGTGGTTCGTTACCAGTGGAAGAAGGGTGGATGGCCAGCAGAGGGTGAAAGTGTTACGAGACACTGGTTGTTCATGCGGTGTAGTACGAACAACGCTGGTCGATAAAGGGGATTTGACAGGGCAAATCCAGACCTGTACTCTAATCGATGGCACTGTGAGGGAGTTTCCAGTTGCTAAGATAGAAGTACGTACCCCTTACTTCTCAGGCGAGTTGTCTGCGTTGGTGATGGAGAAACCCCTTCACGATCTGATCATTGGAAATATTCCAGGTGCAAGGGATCCAGGGGATCCTGAGTTGTTGACTGCTACAGGGGCAGCAGTTCAAACACGGAGCAAGAAGGAGGAAAAGGTTGTTAAAACGTTAGTTGTTCCAGGAAGGAAGTCGGCATAGATGTGTCGCCTGATGAGTTTAGGGCAGCGCAGGAACAAGACCTTCGCTCGTGAAGTCTTGGGAGTTGGCAAGAGGTGGAGAGAAACAGGAGGTTAGAGGAGGTGAGACAGAATTTCTTGTGAAAGGCGGGCTGTTGTACCGAGTGTTCACCAAGGGGAAGACAGGTAAGGTGACCTCAGTTAGAGTCCCAGCAGGTTATGGGGACACTGTCAGTCAGTGGGTAAACGAGTGCTCATGGGGGTCATCTCGGCACCAGCAAAACAGCTGACCGAATCTTTGATGACTTTCTTTGGGCCCAGGAGCAATGGCAGACATCAAGCGGTTCTGCATGTCATGTGACGTGTTTTCAAAGGTCAGCCACAAGAGGGGTGAAGGGGAAGGGCCTCTTAAACACCCTCCTTTAATTGACACACCATTCAGGAGAGTGGCTGTTGATTGGAGTGGCCCAATCTCCCCCTGTTCCAAAGGTGGGCACAGGTATGAGACATGTAAGGTTGAAAGGGGAAGGTTTTGCAGGAGGCTAGGGTCGGTCAGAAGAAGCAATATGACAGGAAGGTGAGGAAGAAAACCTCAAGGCGGGAGATCAAGTCCTGGTATGCTTCCCAGGGTCACAACAAGCTGCTGATGCATTGGAAAGGACCATTCACCATAAACTGAAAGGGTCGGTCGGGATTACGAATGATGTAAAGGGGAAAACCCAAAACTTTTCATGCAAATTTCCTCCGCAAATATATTCAGCGGTTGAGACTCAGCACATAGGCGCAGCAGCAATCATTGATGAGGTGAAAGAGCCCCAGCAGAAGAAGGGGAGATTTTGTTGCCTAAGTTTCCAGAAGAGTCATACAGGATGTGTTCATGTATGAAGGGCTAGACAGTAGGTTTTCCCAGGTTTTGTTGTCGGGGGCGACACAAAGCAGCCAGAAAGGGGGAAAAGGGGGAGAAGATGATGAATTCGGAAGGGCCAAAGACCAAAACAGAAGTCAGGAGTTGCTAGGTTTTATTGGGTTCTATAGGGGGTTTGTTCCAAATTTCGCAGCAATCACGAGTCCTCTCAGTGATTTGGGCAAGGCAGGGGAAAACCCGGCAGTGGTCGAATGGTCAGACGCTGCAGAGCAAGCACTGCAGACGGTGTTGGAAAGACTAGGTTCCCGTCCCATCTTGAAGCTACCAGATATGTCCAAACCATTTTTGTTGCGGACAGATGCATCAGGTGGTGGGGTAGGTGCAGTATTGCTGCAGGAGCATGACGAGGTCGAGTTTCCTGTGAGGTATGCTAGCAGGAAGTTGACAAAGTGTGAAGAAGGGTACGCAACGGTGGAGAAGGAGTGTTTAGCTGTCGTGTGGGCCGTGCAGAAGTTCCACAAATACTTGTATGGGAAAGAGTTCGTGATAGAGACAGATCACCAACCACTCAAATTCCTGCAGGAGGCACAGCTGAAAAACAGCAGGGTTCTGCGTTGGGCAATGGCACTGCAGCCCTACAGGTACCGAGTGCAGTACATTCCCGGTCGACAGAATGTCGGAGCTGACTATTTAAGCCGTGTAGTCTAGCAAGCTGCAACTCAGAGGAAGTCAGTCATATCCGGGGTGCTTTGTTGATAATATGTGTTGATTACAGTTATGTTGATTTGATATGGGTTCATTCCCAGTTGGCTATGGTTCATATTTTTGTGTGAGATTTGTTCATGTAAATGTAGTTATGCTTGGAGCATACAGTCGCTTGTGTAGTGATGCATTATTTGCAATAAGTGAGGATGGAGATTCCTCAGTGAAGTGTCATGGATCGTGATCATATTATATTGTGCTTTTCATAAGAATTGTGAAGAGAAGATATGGCAAATCCGCAGGTAGGGGAAATCGCATAAGTGCGCACAGAGGTCGTTATAAAATGAGTTGAAATAACGCAAGAGCGCACGTCAATGATAACTCATTGGAGTGGTATTCACTATGATATATTTTATGATTTATAAACCGTTGGTTGTAAAGTATTTTTCAAACTTTGCACGTGTAGCTGTGGTTCAGCAAATTCGGTTGTTGTCCTTTTTGTACCGTTGTTTTGAGACAATGCGGTGCATAGTCTTTTGCAAGGGGGAAATTGTCACGGTCAAAAATAACCTCAACCAAATTCGTGGTCAATCGCCACCAGCCCAGTTGGACTTAAGCTCTAACGCAAACATTCTAGGCGTCACGTAGACCGGGCCCATGGTTCGGATCCGTCCAATTAAGCTTAGTGGAGAGGCTTCACAGAGACGGTGCGATCCACCCAGACTGACTAAGCCGTTTTGACCGACGCCTCGATGTCTAGCGAGACGAGTCGTGGAGCCTGGCTCAGACTCATCTGGCCACTTTGTGGAACCAGCGTCATTGTTAATCAGACGTCGTGGCGCCCACCCAGACTCAGCTGGCCAATTTACACTGACCAGTGTCCACGACTTAAGCCACACCGCGCCAGTTAAGTAGGAAAGGGGGGAAGGTAGTGTGTGGTGGGGGTGAAACCTAGCTAATCAATTAGATGACCAATTGACCACCACAGAGAGTAAGGCGTGTCGGCGTGACTGTCATGATTTGAATATCCAATGGAATTAGAGGGAGATAACTTCGGGTGTCGGGGCGGTAAAAATAGGACCAATGGTACTCGCCCTTTTTGGACAGATCGGAACGGAATAAGAAGGATGTGAGAGTGAGAGAAGGGCAGAACGAGGGGGAGAACGAACAGAGAGACAGAGAGAGAGAGAGAGGTTCTGGATGTAGTCTCTGCAGGAGAAAGGCAGAGAGATGAGAGGAGTGAAGTTTGAGCATTAGCACCAGATATAGTCTGCAAAGGGAGACTAAAGAGAGATGTGGAAAGAGAGAGTTGCTAACTAATGAAGAGGAAAAGAAAGAAAAGAAAAAAAAAGAAAAGAAAAGCAACCATGTCCATTTGGATAAGAGCAGACTAGAAGAGAGAGAGAGAGAGTGCAATGCGTTAATGCAGGAAGAAAGAAAGGAGAACAGATCGATGTTGATAGTCACTGTTCTATCTTCACTGGGTTCGACCTCATACTTGGCCAGCGCCACTTTCATCGACAGACCAACGCCAGTGCCAACAGTCTCACCTGACCAGGCGCCAGCAGACCAAGACCAGTGCCAGCAGTTGTGTCGTGCTTGTGAAAGTGACAGTGAAAAGAAAGAAAAAAAAAGAAAAGAAAAGACAGTGATTCGTGAATAGTTAAGATCACCTGGCCAGGTAAAGTAGAAATCTATTTATACCCGGGTTAGTTAATGATGTTTTAGATAAATGATTTTGTGAAGTTCAGGAAAGAGAGAATGTTTTATTTTGTTTGATTCCATATGCATTGATGTTTCGTTCTATGAACATGTGTAGTAAAGTTATAGACTTTACTAGTGGTTTGATGTGACGAATGCAGGATATATGAATGAGATTGTAAGCAAGCTGTGAGTGTGTTTGGGCTGTGCGCTAGTCCTTCCTCCATCGACATCACCCGAGGTTGACACTCCCCCATGTCCGATGGAGAAGTCTGAATTGCACACCGAGCAGAAATGAGTATACAAATCCAGGTCCATGACAAGGCCAAGTCCGCGTGTATTTACTTCGGAACACTTGCTTCTTCGCCTTCTTCCGTTGTGGCACAGTGGTTTTCGAACCCTCGTCATCGGTTTCATGCAAACGTTTAGAAGATTTCTCCGCCATTTTCACAATCGCCGGCAAAAAATCGGTTGAAACTTTGTCTTACAATGGCTGAACAAAAAGCTTCGAATGGCGCGCACAGATGTGATGGCGTGTCGTGTTGGCCCACAGCACCACATTGACCAATCGCAAGTTCCGAACCATCTGTGGTTTCGGCTTGAGTCAAGGGAAGTTACTCTGCGGTCTCGGAAAGGTCTAGCAGTCGACAATTTTTCGAGTCTGAAATTTGCGTAGTTTTTCAATTTTCTTTTCCGTAATTTCGCACGGAAAACCGTACCTCCGTAATGGGGGGTTAATTTCCGTAAAATTACGGACGATTACGGAAGGGTAGGCAGGTCTGTTACCTTCAACACATTTTTCTGGTTTTGTTAACTGAGCTAATTTTTTTTTCTGGAGAGGGCATAAGTTATTCAGTAAGTGTCTGTCGTAAATCTAATAAAATCTATACTAGCATCAATCCAACTACGTTTCAAGATGATGTGTTGAACTCTGCTTTGTATGCCATGCATTTAAAGTTTTGAAGAGAGTGATGTCATATAGCAATGTCACATAGATCTGCATATGACCCTCTATCACACAATTAGTCCTAACCTGGTTTTTGACAGCGTTGAAATATATGGTTAAGCTTTAAAGACTTTCCTGATTACTCTGATGTAAGAAATTAAGAATGAATTAGCCATGACAAAAACCTACCAACCAACCAACAAAACAACCAGAGGTATGTCTAATGGTAAGGGTTACCATGGCAACGAGCATTTTCACTCTGAATTTGAGTCCAACAGCTTCTAAGGTTTTTGCTATAAGCTCCTGCACATTGCTTTGGCCTGTTAACCTAGAGTGGAAGTGGAATCAATCGACATCAAAGCTGATTTTTGAAGTGTTTTTCAACACTAAGCTAGCAGGGCTGGACAAGATTTTATATCCTCACAAGACAGCCAGGCCGGGACAAAATCCGAAAAGCCCAAAGTTTTCACTAGCCAAACATTTGAAAGATATCAGAGCTACCTTTTGTCCCCTGTTCTGCTGCCAATGGCAGCCATCAAAATAGTAAACAAGTCCAACAGATCAGCTGAAAAACCTAAGCAAGCAGCCTTATTTTCATACCTCACAGTACTAACACTACTCTTGTTAGAATGATCATTTTCTTTCATATGGATGACTAAGGTCTGAGTCTGTTCTTGATACTCAACCCTTTCTCACTCTCTTTGCATTGTCTGAATGTTTCGAAAACACATTTTAAGATTGTCATTTTCATATCATTATACTGGAATAAGATTTCCATAGCAAATTTGGTAACAACGTTGCAATTGAGCCAACAGGTGAAAAAGCCAGCCAGATACTGACAAGCTACTACATATCTTACCTTGTGTGGAGTCAGCAGGATTATAAATTCTAACTGAATCAACTATACGCAGATTATAAATTCTAACTGAATCAACTATATGCAGATTATAAATTCCAACTGAATCAACTATGTGCATAGTGAATGAGAATGATGACGTTGATTACCATTTCACATTAAAATGACACATGTACTTTGTTGTCAGAAATTCTTTGAGAAATGATCAGAGAAGACCGCAACTTTCTGAGTCACTGATGGCTGTGTTGAAATCCTGTAGGTACTACATGACAACTTGCCCAACCCCCGAGTATTTAATCAGCAAAAATAAATATTAATATTCTCTGTGACCCTAGTCAGTGACATTGCTCAGCTGTTATTTTGCTAACGATGAAAAATTCATTGTTATATGTTAACCACATGTCTTTTGTGCCGCCATCTTTGTCAACTTTTCAAGGACTTAACAGCATGCACTTCCCTTTCCATGCCCAAATCTCATGTTACTTTCTGTGAAATGTTGCTCAGAAACAACTTCTTTCCCTAGCAAAATATCCAGCTGTATTATGTTCGTCAAAACTGATCACTGATGAACTGCAAAGTTCCTGCTTTAACTTTATCAAGATTCAATGAGTAAATTTACCCGAGCATTCAACTGGGTAATGATCACAGTTAAGCAAATGCAGCACTTCTATTCTGCTAATAAATCCTAGCATTTGAATTGTACATGCCAAATTTGTATAAACCGATCAGCTGCTACAAATCATCATTTTCCATTTTTGAAACCTGACAATGGAGACGAGGATCGGAGCGGCAGGGCCCCTTCAAACTGTTTTAAGCAGCGTCAAAAATCAATCGATCGAAACGTAAATCAGATACATATACAACAAAATTACCTTAAAATATAAATGTACATACATCGTATCATAAACACAAAACCAATATGGAATGTGGAATGTTAAAAAACGTGGCGAAATGAACACTATTGTCTGCCTCGAAATCGTTTGTGAATCTGTCGGCCATGATGGATTTGCGTCCGATTTTTCTCTGTTAAAAAAGAATACAGTTGTTTTTCAGGCAAAGTGTACACAATGGCAAGAATATATCATTCACTGTCTAGCTAAAAGAGTCACAATACAGAACAAGATATCCATATTTCCCAAACATTTTCTTTTAAACAATGATGGCCTGTTGCACGAATGGCAAATTGACCCAAAACAGTCGCAGCTTGATCTGTGATTAAATTTCTGCAATCAAAAAACATGTTTTCATGTTATATCTTTTATTACCAGAAAGAAAAAACAGTGCATTTACAATTTACTGTAAAATAAGCTAAAATACAGTTCTCTTAAAGTACTGACACTGACTTTTATGACGACGACGTTTCCCAGCTCAGGAAAATCTGTACACAGATGATACAAGTCGGGTGCGCACGCATACAACTCTGCTTCCGTTTTTCTTTTTCGCTATTTTTGTTTTTATATTTGTTTCTCTTCCTTTTTTTTTATTTTTTTTTCTTTTTTAAACCAAACCCTTGATCTATTATTCTCACAAAAAACAGTTCATTAGGCATGTGAAAAGAAAAAAAGTTCTACTGTGCCAATAAGGAAAGTGCTCGCTGATAAGCTACTCATCAATCGGGGGATGGATGCTAAACTTCCTTGGGGTCACATGCACCTTCAGATATGTCTTCGGACCAGCATCTTTGGTCAGACAGGAGGTCTGAGGAACTGGTTGCTAAGCTACTTTGAGCGGGCGGAGGGAGGCGGTGACGCGCGCGTGCGTTTGCGTGTGTGTGTGTGTGTGTGTTGTTGTATGTGTGTGTGTATTTCTAAAACTTGGTAAAGTTGTGTAACGTTATATTCAGTGCGTTAATTAGGGAACATTTTTGGATGATTGATTTGTTTTATTTACATTTGCTTGATTTGTTCAAGTCCTTCATGCCCCAAAAGGGGTCACGGATTAAAATCTTTGTTTCTCAAATGAGAGGGGGTCAGTTACCGCCAAGGACACAAAAGTTCAGTCCAAGGACACAGACAAACAGAGTACAGCCCTGTTCTCTGTCTGTGTCCTTGGCGGTAACTGACACCCTCTCATTCTAAATTTTGAATCTTTGTGTTAGGGGAGCCGCGCGGGGGTGAGAGAAGTCTTGCAGCATACTGTTTAGCGAATTAGGCCTAGTTACTCTCGTCGAGAGCTGGGCAGGGGTTGGGAGGGGGAAGGGGTGGCCATGGGAAGGAGGAGGGGGGGGGGGGGGGGTCGCAGTGATTTGACCAAAGGCAGGGACGGCGGGACAGGAATAAATTTAAAACTTACTGAATTAGAACAATATATAATTAGAACTCGTCCCTTCCGATAACATCGCGGCGCAGTTTTCTGTGAGTTAGGCCTAGACAGCCGTGAGTGTGGCAGGTGGTATTGATTTGGAATCTCAAACACTTTGAAAGTGTGGCTGAGATTTGTTTTCAACTCTTTCAGTCGGTCACGGTGTCTCAGTCCGAACTATAGCCCAGGCTACTCCCTGTTTTCAGCTCTTTCAGTCGGTCACGGTGTCTCAGTCCGAACTATGCGGGCTACTCCCTGTTTTCAGCTCTTTCAGTCGGTCACGGTGTCTCAGTCCGAACTATAGCCAGGCTACTCTCCTGTTGGGCTGCGGAGATGTCAGCTCACAAGACATCTCATGGGAAGGGAGACTGAGCGGGGGCGGGGGGGGGGGGGGGGACGGAAAGATGATTACTCTGCCACAGGAGGGTGGTGGGGTGGCGGGGTCTTCCCCTTTCCCAGTGATTCATCTCCCATCCAGCCTCCTTCACTCTCTGGTACCGATGCCAGTGACTTGGATCATGAGTTCCCAAATCACATGACGTGGAATGTGTTCCATGGAAACTGACATCACTGGCATTTTGAAGATGTAGGTATTTGCTGGGGAAGAAAAAAAAATCTCCACCGAAATAATAAATTCTATGTCACACACACACACGCACGCCACGCACGCACGCGCGCACACACACACACACACACACACACACACACTTGTCTAATGTCACTTGAGGGTGAAGAGACGTTAAATTTAAAATACTACACACACTCACACCAGACACACACGTGCGCGCGTGCCGCATGAAGAAACTCTAAGCAGAACTCGACAGCTGAAACTTCAGAGAAGATCCCTGCATCCCTATTCCACACCTCTCAGTCAATGGTTTGGCCCTGTATTCCTTACTGTGGCCCTGTATTCCTTACTGTGGCCCTGTAGTCCTAAATGTGGCCCTGTAGTCCTTATTGTGACCCTGTATTCCTTACTGTGGCCCTGTATTCCTTACTGTGGCCCTGTATTCCTTACTGTGGCCCTGTATTCCTTACTGTGACCCTGTATTCCTTACCATGGCCCTGTATTCCTTACTGTGGCCTGTAGTCCTTACTGTGACCCTGTAGTCCTTACTGTGGCCCTGTATTCCTTACTGTGGCCCTGTAGTCCTACTGTGACCCTGTATTCCTTACTGTGGCCCTGTATTGCTTACTGTGACCCTGTATTCCTTACTGTGACCCTGTATCCCTTACTGTGGCCCTGTATTCCTTACAGTGGCCTACTGTGGCCCTGTATTCCTTACTGTGGCCCTAAGTCCTTACTGTGGCCCTATAGTCTTACTTTGGCCCTCTAGTCCTTACTTTGGCCCTCTAGTCCTTACTTTGGCCCTGTAATCCTTACACAGCTGCAGTAGAGATGGGCCATGTCCAGGTCATTAGTCCTAGATGCCCTTCTGATGCCGGCCACCCCCCCCCCCCCCCCCCCTTCTGATGCCGGGCACCCTCCCTGCCCCCCCCCCCTCCCCCATCCCCACACTATCGCTGCAGGGATTCAAACTAAAAATTCAGGATGGGTGGGTATGTAAAGGCGCTACTCTTTCAGACAGATGTCTTTAACACATCGCTATTGGACACCTGTTTTAAGTTCAGGTGGAATGTAGGCTTCGATGAAGTTCACTTTTGCTCTTCACTCTTTTCAGCTGCCTCTCTATTGCCTTTAGGGTTCTAGTCCTTTACAGGTATTCCCCCCAATCCCCTAGACTTAAGACGATGACTGGTTTCCTTCCAGGGGTATTCCCCCCACTCCCCCTAGACTTAAGGCGATGACTGGTTTCCTTCACAGGTATTCCTCCCACTCCCCCTAGCCTTAAGGCGATGACTGGTTTCCTTCACAGGTATTCCTCCCACTCCTCCTAGCCTTAAGGCGATGACTGGCTTCCTTCACAGGTATTCCTCCCACTCCCCCTAGCCTTAAGGCGATGACTGGTTTCCTTCACAGGAATTCCCCCCCCCCCCCCCCCCCCTAGACTTAAGGCGATGCCTGGTGTCCTTCACGGAATTCCCCCCCTCCCCCTAGACTTAAGGCGATGACTGGTTTCCTTCACAGGCATTCCTCCCACTCCCCCTAAGACTTAAAGGCGATGACTGGTTTCCTTCACAGGAATTTCCCCCCTCCCCCTAGACTTAAGGCGATGACTGGTTTCCTTCACAGGAATTTCCCCCCCCCCCCCCCTCCCCCCTAGACTTAAGGTGATGACTGGTTTCCTTCACAGGAATTTCCCCCCCTCCCCCTAGACTTAAGGCGATGACAGGTTTCCTTCAGGGGTATTCCCCCCACTCCCCTAGACTTAAGGCGATGACTGGTTTCCTTCACAGGTATTCCTCCCACTCCCCCTAGACTAAGGCGATGACTGGTTTCCTTCACGGGTATTCCTCCCACTCCCCCTAGACTTAAGGCAATGACTGGTTTCCTTCACGGGAATTCCCTCCCACTCCCCCTAGACTTAAGGCGATGACTGGTTTCCTTCACGGGAATCCCCCCCCCTCCCCCTAGACTTAAGGCAATGACTGGTTTCCTTCACAGGAATTTCTCCCCCTCCCCCTAGACTTAAGGCGATGACTGGTTTCCTTCAGGGGTATTCCCCCCACTCCCCCTAGACTTAAGGCGATGACTGGTTTCCTTCACAGGTATTCCTCCCACTCCCCCTAGACTTAAGGCGATGACTGGTTTCCTTCACAGGTATTCCTCCCACTCCCCCTAGACTTAAGGCGATGACTGGTTTCCTTCACAGGTATTCCTCCACTCCCCCTAGACTTAAGGCGATGACTGGTTTCCTTCACAGGAATTTCCCCCCCCCCCCCCCTCCCCCTAGACTTAAGGCGATGACTGGTTTCCTTCACAGGTATTCCTCCACTCCCCCTAGACTTAAGGCGATGAACTGGTTTCCTCACAGGTATTCCTCCCACTCCCCCTAGACTTAAGGCGATGACTGGTTTCCTTCACGGGAATTCCCCCACTCCCCCCTAGACTTAAAGCGATGACTGGTTTAGAAGCCAGAGTACCCCAAGTTCTAGGCCAGACTAGCATACTTTTCAGTGTTGCAGATATGAGTTTTGCTCCATTCTGCTTCACACGGCACGGTCAATGAAGTCAGAATCAACTGTGTGATGACCCCGAGTGGAGGTCAAGATCCGGCCCCATGCCTCTCCTCCTGATGATCTGTGGAGGGTTCTCCCTTTGCAATGTCTGCTGTACTCTCCCGCCATCCAGTCCTTCCACTTCACCTCCATTCTCTGCTCTTGCTGTCACAGCTGTTCCACAACACCATTTGTGGCCCCCTGCCATGTAGAATGTCGTTGCTGGAGCTTCTCGTGGTGTTAGGTTTCTCCTGGCAGTGCTAACGGAGTGTGCGATCTCCTTACGCAAACACTGTGTGTTCATGTGCACCTTCCCTGGGTTAGCGCTACTTGCATAACTCAGCATAGGTTCCCACTGTTTGCCTGACAGAACTCAGGACAGGTTCCACTGTTTGTTTGCCCTGACAGAACTCAGGACAGGTTCCATTGTTTGCCCTGACAACTCAGGACAGGTTCCACTGTTTGCCCTGACAGAACTCAGGACAGGTTCCACTGTTTGCCCTGACAGAACTCAGGACAGCTTCCACTGTTTGCACTGATAGAGCACAGGACAGGTTCCACTGTTTGTTTGCCCTGACAGAACACAGACAGGTTCCACTGTTTGTTTGCCCTGACAGAACTCAGGACAGTTCCACTGTTTGTTTGCCCTGACAGAATACAGGACAGGTTCCACTGTTTGCCCTGACAGAACTCAGGACAGTTCCACTGTTTGCCCTGACAGAACTCAGGACAGGTTCCCACTGTTTGTCCCTGACAGAACACAGGACAGGTTCCACTGTTTGCCCTGACAGAACTCAGGACAGGTTCCACTGTTTGCCCTGATAGAACACAGAACAGGTTCCATTGTTTTGCCCTGACAGAACTCAGGACAGGTTCCACTGTTTGTCCTGATAGAACACAAGAACAGGTTCCACTGTTTGCCCTGACAGAACTCAGGACAGGTTCCACTGTTTGCCTGATAGAACACAGAACAGGTTCCACTGTTTGCCCTGACAGAACTCAGGACAGGTTCCACTGTTTGTTTGCCCTGACAGAACACAGGACAGGTTCCACTGTTTTGCGCTGACTGAACTCAGGACAGGTTCCACTGTTTGCCCTGACAGAACTCAGGACAGGTTCCACTGTTTGCACTGATAGAGCACAGGACAGGTTCCACTGTTTGTTTGCCCTGACAGAACTCAGACAGGTTCCACTGTTTTTTTTGCCCTGACAGAATACAGGACAGGTTCCACTGTTTGCCCTGACAGAACTCAGGACAGGTTCCACTGTTTGCCCTGACAGAACTCAGGACAGCTTCCACTGTTTGCCCTGACAGAACACAGGACAGGTTCCACTGTTTGCCCTGACAACTCAGGACAGCTTCCACTGTTTTGCCCTGATAGAACTCAGGACAGGTTCCACTGTTTTGCCCTGACAGAACTCAGGACAGGTTCCACTGTTTGCCCCTGATAGAACTCAGGACAGGTTCCACTGTTTGCCCTGACAGAACTCAGGACAGGTTCCACTGTTTGCCCTGATAGAACACAGACAGGTTCCACTGTTTGCCCTGACAGAACTCAGGACAGGTTCCACTGTGTGTTTGCCCTGACAGAACACAGGACAACTTCCACTGTTTGCCCTGACAGAACTCAGGACAGGTTCCACTGTTTGCCCTGGACAGAACTCAGGACAGGTTCCACTGTGTGTTTGCCCTGACAGAACTCAGGACAGGTTCCACTGTGTGTTTGCTCTGAGGGAACATAGGACAGGTTCCACTGTGTGGTTGCCCTGACGGAACACAGGACAGGTTCCACTGTGTGGTTGCCCTGACGGAACACAGGACAGGTTCCACTGTGTGTTGCCCTGAGGGAACACAGGACAGGTGTGAACTGAGGACCAGGTGTGACCTGGAGGGCAGACAGATCATAGAGATCTGACGATGAACCAGGTGTGAACTGGAGGGCAGACAGAATCACAGAGATCTGAAGAATGAAGCTGATCCAAG
>CM031613.1:10638472-10666535 GCA_018398815.1 Conus ventricosus
AGACACCACACTTCATACACACACGGTGCTCTGTGCATACACACAACCTTAGTGCAGACACCACACTTCATACACACAGGCAACCTTAGTGCAGACACCACACTTCATACACACAGGACAACACCTTAGTGCAGACACCACACTTCATACACACAGGACAACCTTAGTGCAGACACCACACTTCATACACACAGGACAACCTTAGTGCAGGCAGTGGCCGACCTCACTGATCAACGGACAACAAGAAGCTGGCATACGAGGTAACCCGTGAGGGCAGACCAGCTAACTGAACGATGTTCTCGCCTGGAAATGGTCAGTTATCTACCAGAGCCGACGAGACTCCGGCAAAAGGGAACAGTGGGAAAGCGAGGCGAGATAGTGATCCTTGGTCCCTCATCGTCTTTGGTTTTCTTTTGACACCTTAACAAAGACACTTGGGGTTTCTTTAGACCTTAAAAAGGACTGGGTTTTCTTTAGACACCTTTAACAAAAGACTACTTGGGTTTTCTTTTGACACCTTAACAAGAAGACTTGGGTTTTCTTTAGACACCTTGAACAAAAGGACGACTTGGGTTTTTTTAGACACCTTGAACAAAAGGACGAATTGGGTTTTCTTTGCACCTTGAACAAAGGATTGGGTTTTCTTAGAACTTGAACAAAAGACGACTTGGTTTCTTTAGACACCTTGAACTAAAATCTACTTGTTTTTTTTGCCTTAACCAAAAAGACGACAGGTTTCTTTACACCTTTGAACAAAGCGATTGGTTTCTTTTGACATGAAAAGCTGCTGTTTTTTAGCACTTACAAAAACTACTTGGTTTTCTTTTGGAACTTTAAAAATGAGACTGGTTTTCTTTAGACACCTTACTGGACATGGGTTTTTTAGACACCATGGCAACCATGGACGAAATTGAGATTTTCTTAACACTTGAACAATTACGAAGGGATTTCTTTAGCATTGAACATGTACGAATGGGTTTTCTTTGACACTTGAACATGTGATTGGGGTTTTTTGCCTTGACATGCGCATTGGTTTGCAAAAGTGAGCGGACGATTGTATCTTCGCCTTTTTTTTTCTTTTTTTTTTCTTTCTTTCTTTTTTTTCTGCTGTTAAAGTCCATAAATCAAACCAAAGGCATTTACCACTTTCTGTTAATCTGATTGTCTGTGTGTCTGTCTGCAGTATGTTGGTTGTCTGTCTCTCCATCACACTTCATTGTTGATAGTGTGGAATTGTCAAGTTTGAAGCACACACGGTGACTTTGGCGCAGGCCATGGCTGTGTGTAAGCAGCAGGCCGACCCTGCTGAACAGCAGACAAGAAGAATCTGGTATATGTGGTCACTTAAACGGGCACACCCATCAGCTGATCAGTTCTCTCGCCAGAAAGGGGTTATTAGTTATCATTGTTACGGATGGTGTGTGGTGCGTGTTTTGTTGTCTGACTCTCGCTCTCAAAAGTTTGGATGCGTGTACGACTTTTCCCCTACACACACCCACACCATACGAACATGGATAGCCAGGCAACACACGTGTTAGATTTTCTTCTTTTTATATGCTGCCTGAACCATCAATATGAATTGTTACAAAATCAATACATGCCACTACATAGAATACAGATCAATGCACGTCAATTAAGACATCAATACATAAGACACTTCAATCATCATATATCAGCGTATCATACTACGTATCTTGATATAACTCACAGATCTCGCCGGCGCCGTCCACAGTGTCTCATATAATTATACAATCAACGCACTCGGTTCCACAGTACCCAAGCCACAGTCTACAGCACTAAAATAAGACGAAGAAGGATAACCAGGGTCCCCACACGGTAAACACAGCCGTTCACAAACACAAGCGATGAAGAAGAAACAGGGTCTCAACACAGCAAGCACAATATATTACGTCGAACTATCAGAAGAAGGACCGCAGATTCACAAGGCACAATAAACCATATAAGAAGAACCGCAGATTTACAAGGCACAGTAAACCATATAAGAAGAACCGCAGATTCACAAGGCACAGTAAACCATATAAGAAGAACCGCAGATTCACAAGGCACAGTAAACCATATAAGAAGAACCGCAGATTCACAAGGCACAGTAAACCATATAAGAAGAACCGCAGATTCACAAGGCACAATAAACCATATAAGAAGAACCGCAGATTCACAAGGCACAGTAAACCATTGAAAAACTGCAGATTCACAAGGCACAGCAATCAATATTGAATCCCCGGAGAACACGATTTCAGCAAAGTCCCATAGAACACAATAAACTTCAATTCGACGTATTGTTGATCTAAAACACTTTTCCGTGTATTGATATTACAATGTTCAAATCAATAAACTCAGCCCACCGATACACATGAGGTGGTACAATCAGAGCACATAAATATTCTTGCAGGAGTTTTTAAGTCACTCTCGGCGACACAGCATTCACAACAATTTTATAACAAATAAATTTCCTGGTACATATTCTGCTGTTACCGTCATCAGAAGTATAGCACAATGACATACACAATGAACTTCGACGCACTACTGACTTGAAAGTCAGCCTCTCCACATAGTATCACTACGGAGAAAACGACGATTAAAACAAAATAAAGTAGGCTGGACACCAAAGCCTCGGCCGTTAGTTCTTGCTCTCCTCTCTCGTCAAATATTATTATTTTCGTCATGTTCCTATGTCATTTCAAGTTGACGTCATAATTTACGTTGACGTCACAATCATCAGTTACCATGCAGGTGGTAAGTCCCATGAGCAAGCACACTCGTGGGACTCCAGCAGAAGCAAATAGTGGGAGAACGAGGCGAGACGTGGATCCTTCCCCCTCCGCATCTCTGGTTTGCTTCATGACCTTGACCAAGGATATCAGACTGTCACTCAGTCCCTCGGTCTGTTCGATGGTGACCAATCCTGGAAATATGGGAGGCGAACGAAGGACGGAGCCATCACCTTTCGGTGTGGATCTTTCTTTCTTTCTGCGTACGCAGGCTGATACTCCTGCGGACACTGCCTGTATAGACAAGCAGTGGAGTTTTGTGTGTGAATTTTCTATCTCGCCATTAAGGCAGCCATACTCCATCTTCGGGGAAGGTGCATGCTAAGTGTAACGTGAGAGAACAGATAAATGTCTGTTCAACCCCACTTGCTTCACCACCGAGTTTTTGGGCGAAAGTGGCCTAAAAGCCGCCTTTTCCTGTGGCGGAAGAGAGAGAGAGAGAGAATCACCGGCAGACAGACAGACAGACAGAGAAGAGAGAGACAGAGAGAGACAGACAGACAGACAGAGAGGCGGGCAGACACACCACACACACACACGCAAGCGCATATTACTGTTCTCTGACAAGTAAGACTTCAATAACCAAAAAATAACGATTATCTACAAACAAACATACTGTGCAGGGTTATCCGTTTTTAATACTAATGTAACATTTCTTGCGTACTCAAACCAGGCAATACGCAGGAACACCATGTTGTTTTGTGATCTAGTATATTCTCATTCTGGACAAGCTGGGGTGAGTTGTTTTCCAACCAAACACGAACGCTTTCAGCGCATGCGCGATACATCATGTGTGACTATGTGCACGGCAGATAGCGACGTGCCTATGTGCACGGTCACCACATGCTACATCTCCCCCCTGAAGATGGACAAAAGTGCACTCTCGAAATGTGCCAACAATTACGTATTAGAGTCATTGAATAACCGAGAGGGAGAAGTCTTGTACATTGGTTAACATTGCACTAGTCTCTGTAACGAGCAGGGACGATGACTGCACGCCCGCTCTTGGTTGCTCGGACTGGACCCACTGGCGAGGTCATTGACCCCTCTGGCTGGGTAGTCTGGACTGCTGGATTGGGCTGGCTGGTACTCCGGGCAGGAGGTGAAGGTGAACCAGGCTGGAACGGCATCTGGTCAGCCTGGGGTCGTCCTGGGACAGGGCTACCTGGATACCTCTGCAAGCTGGGGCTAGGGCCAGGGTCAGGGGGATTGGTAGGCAGGATACTGGGGACTGGGTGACATAGGACTGGAAGGGGAATATCACCTCTGGGACTCAAGGTCACAGGAAAGGACTGGGACAGGCGAAGGTGTCTGCGGTTTCGCCTGTACTGTGCACCTGACTCGGTCTGCACCAAGTATGAGCGAGGTGCAACCTGGCTCACAACTGTTGCTGGTTTAGACCACTTGGACTCATGGTCTAACTTCTGCAAGACTGGGTCGCCTGCACAGAGCTCTGGCAGTGTCTGTGCTCCGTGTCGTCTGTCAAAGTAAGTCTTGTTGTTCATCTTTGCCCTTTCATCGTTTCCCTTAATAACATCTCTGTCGTACTGCTGAGGATCAAGATTTGTCTGCAGGGTGGGCAGTGTCGTCCTCAGTCGACGTCCCATGGCGAGCTCCGCTGGACTCACTCGTGTTGGACCCGTAGGCGTTGCACGATATGTCAAGAGAGCCATGAATGAGTCCTCTTGCTCCAGGATCCGTTTTGCTGTTTGAACTGCTCTCTCTGCTTCCCCATTGGATATAGGAAAGTAAGGACTGCTGGTGAGGTGTGTGAAGTTCCACTGTTTTGCGAACGTCTGGAAATCAGATGACGTAAACTGTCTCCCATTGTCAGATACGACAGTCTCTGGAATGCCATGATGGGCAAATATGTTCTTTAATCTGGCAATGACGGTTAATGATGTCACATTTGGAAGATGTGCGATTTCAATGTACCTGGAGAAATAGTCGATTAAGATTAAATACTGTTGTCCTTTCACCTCACAGATGTCAGTTCCTACCATCTGGAATGGTCGTTCTGGGAGAGGGGTAGGCTGGAGTGGTTCACTTCTTTGCGATGGTTGTTTGAGTTCACAATGAGCACATTGCTGGACTTTGTTCACAATTTCTTTGTTAAGTCCAGGCCACCAGACTGATGAGTTTGCTCTTTCTCGACATTTCTGAATGCCGAGATGCCCTGCGTGGATGAGGTCAAGGATACCGGGCACGCAGCGAAGTCGGTATGACAATCCGGTTTGCTTTGATTAGTAAGCCATTGTGAACACTTAGTTCGTTCCTCACAGCGTAAAGTTCTTGGAGTTCTGGGCCTACGTCAGTCTGGTAAGCTGGCCATCCTGTTGCCGTGTATTGCATTGCTGCGCTAAGCACTCTGTCCTGACTTGTCTCTCGGCTGATCTCTTCCAGGCGCTTGTCTGTTACTGGCCAAGTTGACTTGATGAGATCTATGTGAGCTTCGACGTCTTGTCGACCTTGCTGAAAGTCATCCTGCTGAGACTCGTGAGGTAAGGGGCCGCGAGACAATGTGTCAGCTATTACAAGGTCTTTGCCAGGAGCGTAGACCGCATGAGGACTGAACCTCATCAGCCTCATGAGAAGACGTTGACAACGCAAGGGTGTATCTTGGAGGTCCTTTGTGTTGATCAAGGAGACAAGGGGCTTGTGGTCAGTTTGGAGTGTGAAAGATTCAAGACCCACAAGGTACCGTGAGAACTTTTCACATGACCAGACAGCAGCTAGGCACTCCTTCTCTATTTGTGCGTATGAACGTTCTGCTGGCGTCAGGGTGCGTGAGCAGTAGGCTACAGGCTTCTGAACTCCATCATGTTCTTGGAGTAGAACACCTCCGATACCGTAACTGCTGGCATCGCTGCTGACTGTTGTTGGCTTGGTGAGATCGAAGAAAGCAAGGACTGGTACTGAAGTCAGTGTCGTCTTCACCTTATGTAGGGCTTCTCGCTGTGGTCCACCCCACGTCCACACCCGGTCTTTCTCCAACAGCTGGGTGACTGGACGCAGTGTTGAGGACAGATCTGGGATGTATCTGCCCAGGAAGTTGATCAGGCCCAACATTCTTTGCAGTTCCTGAACATTCCTTGGGTCAGGCATGTCCATGAGTGCTGCTATCTTGGCTGGATCAGGTTTCACTCCATTCCCACTGATCAGGTGACCCAAGAACTCTATCTCAGACTTTCTCAATTCTGACTTCTCTTTGTTCAGTTTCAGATGATGAGAGTGAAGTTTCTGTAGAACATCGTCCAGGTGTTTCTCGTGTGTATTTGTGTCCTCACTGAAGACGAGGATGTCGTCGAAGTAACACAAAACATTCTGCATGCCTCCCAGGATCCCTTCTACAGTTCTTTGGAATATTTCTGGAGCTGAGGAAATTCCAAAAGGGAGTCTCTTGTAGAAGAATCTGCCGCTCGGGGTGATGAATGTAGTGAGTTTTGCAGTCTCACTGTCAAGTGGTAGTTGCCAGAATCCTGAAGTGGCATCAAGTTTACTGAACACCTTTGAGCCACTGAGCTTGTGAAGTAGGTCATCCATCGTTGGTAGGATGTACCTCTCTCGTTTCACTGCTTCATTTAATTTCTTGAAGTCTGTACAGATACGTATTCTGCCATTCTTCTTCTGGACTGGTACCATTGGTGCACACCAGTCGGTTGGGGTTGTGATTTCCTCAATGATTCCTTGTTTCTCCATCTGTTCCAGCTCCGCTTTCACTTTCTCGAGGAGAGGAATTGGAACGCGTCGTGCAGCTGCTATACTATAAGGCTGTGCACCTTCCTTCAACCGTATCTTCACAGGTTGGCAATCAACGGGCGGTCCATCCAGTATGTTTTGAAACACTCCTTGTTCCACACTCTCTACACGCTTGATGAGGTTGAGCGCAAGAGACGCACTCCGACTCAAGAGATTATCCAGCTCACTGTTGACAACGACGATATTCAGAGACAAAGGGTTGTCTGTACCATGCAGCTTGGCTTGGGCTTTGAACTGGCCTACTGTTTTTAGAACACCACCTGGTGACTTCAAGACAGCTTTTGTTGGGGTGAGTGGTGGTGCCAAATGAAGCTTGTCATACTGGCTACGTGACATAATGGAAATGTCTGCTCCTGTGTCAATCTTGAATTGACAGACTGAATCACAAATGTCAAGTTTTGCATACCATGGGGGAATATTGGTTTCTACAGCTCCCAAGAAGAATGTGTTGTCAGACGTTGCCTCCTCTACTGTGTCAGTTTGTTTTGGTCTACTGCGACACACAACAGAGAAATGATTCAGTTTTCCACAACTGCGACACGTTTTTCCTTTTGCTGGACAGTCATTTCCTTGACGAGAATCCCTACCACATCTGTTGCATTTGTTACTGTATCCACCTCCTCTGCCTCCCCGTGAAGCAGAGTGATGACCAGGATAACCTATATGTTTGCCACGCATTGTTCTACTTTGTGTGTTGCTGCCGTGTTGAGGCCGATCAGTGTTGCCATGGGCGCTGCCCTGGTAACCACCATGACCACCTCGCCTAGAACCACGCTGTCCGTGGACTGCATCTACGTGTGAAGATGATGAGCGCTGAGCAGACAACTGCTGCTTTACTAGTTCATGCTGACGTGCTATCTGAGTAGCCTCTTTGAGTGTCAGTGTGGCTTGAAGTTGTAACTTTTCTGATAGCTCCCTATCTAGTAAGCCTACAACAAGCCTGT
The DNA here is from genome assembly GCA_018398815.1 of Conus ventricosus. Classification (NCBI taxonomy): domain Eukaryota; kingdom Metazoa; phylum Mollusca; class Gastropoda; order Neogastropoda; family Conidae; genus Conus; species Conus ventricosus. The sequence goes on from CM031613.1 coordinate 10,645,965, forward strand.
CACGAATAGCTGATTCCTTTTCTTGAAATTCTGCGTGTTCTGCGAGATCGTAGAGAACACGAATGTAGGTCTCTACGTTTTCTCCCTGTTGTTGAGTACGTTGGTGAAAAACTGCACGCTCGTGAATTACATTCACCTTTGGTGTGAAATGTTCATTGAAAAGTTTGATCACATTATCAAAAGTTGTATTCACAGTAATTTCAAAAGTTGCGTAAATTTTTTCTGCCTCTGGTCCCATGCTATATATCAGGGATGATACTTGAATATCAAATGATTTCTTTGATAGTTCAGCACAAGTATGATATCTTTGGAAGCGCTGTCGCCATGTTGGCCACTGCTCTGGCGCAGAAAAGTCGAACGCTGAAGGCGGTTTGAAAGACATGAATGCAAATGCTGCTCCAGACAATGCTATGTCGATCAGATACTGACTAACTGAAATAAAAGTACGTACCTTCACAATCACAGTGCACCGTTTTCACAGTCATTAATTCTACTTTCTATGCATGACACTTTTTTACCACTGTTCGCCGCTGTTTACTGCTGTTTACCGCTGCCACCATGTAACATTTCTTGCGTACTCAAACCAGGCAATACGCAGGAACACCATGTTGTTTTGTGATCTAGTATATTCTCATTCTGGACAAGCTGGGGTGAGTTGTTTTCCAACCAAACACGAACGCTTTCAGCGCATGCGCGATACATCATGTGTGACTATGTGCACGGCAGATAGCGACGTGCCTATGTGCACGGTCACCACATGCTACAACTAATTTACTAAACTTTTCAGATTTTAATTTTTGCTTAATCCTGTGTTTTTCCTGATCGTTTTCAATAACATCATTTTCGCGCAAACATTCTTCAAATGAGTCTCTGTCTTTCATGTGAAATAAAACTACAGTCTTTAACTGTTCTCTAAAGTCTTTTAAAACTGAGTTATATTTTTGACATAAAATCCACACACTTATTCCAGCATGTCTTCCACTGAAAGCCAGTTTTGACAAAGTATTTCTTTTTTTAACTATGTCTCTTTCTGCTGAACAGTCATCTATAATAAATAGTGTCTGCGTTCCTTCAAACAGTCTATAAAACTGTTCTAAACACTCACTCAGTTTATTGCTAGGATCAACTAAATATATGTTATCATCTGTCCATATAAACCTTCTATTATGATATGCTTTGTTCCATTTAAGTGTTGGACAGAAAACCACAATATGATTAAAATTATAACGATAAACTGTTTGTAACAGGTCAAGGATAAATATTGTTTTTCCACAACCAGTTTGTCCACAAATTAATGAACAATGAGGGGTTTTTGTCATAAAGTTTAACTGCTCCATAGTTTTATAACAGAACTTAATCTAATCCAGTTATTGTTTTTATCATGCTCTCTGTTAAAATTTGTTCAGTATAATAAAATCCTATAAGGTCTAAATGTGTAATATTAATCCAATTCAGTTCTGTAAGATTGTTTCTATTTAGACTAATATTGATTTTGTTGCTTGTTGTTATGACCTTAATATCCTCACCATTGTTAAGAACGACGATGGTAACTTTAAGTTTTTCAACGTCTAAGTTTTGCCAGCTAATTAGAATTCCTTTTAAAAGGACGTCACTGACGCCCACAGCCCCATTCCTCGCCTCATCTTTTAAGACAGAAATTTCAAATATCATTGTGAACGCATCATCTAATTTCATTTGTGGAAAGAACTGTAATTTTGTAGAAGCGTCCTTTACAACTGTTTCTTTTCTGTGGAGGATGTACTGTTTTTTCTCATACGGTGTTATTTCAATTTCTTTCCGACTATTGTCGTCTGGCATAAGACTTACATGTAAAGGGCCAGAGTTGAATGCTTTTCTGAAACTTTTTTGACGGCTAAAAAATGTAAATGGGCTTATGAATTCAAATTTTATTTCCCATTCTAAATATGGTTCCAAGTGCCATTTGAGGTCAGGTTTTCGAACTATTTTATATTCATACTGGCCAACATTATTTGCCTCTAGATTGCGCAGTTGTTCTAGTTTAGGAAACTTTTGTTGTCGCCAACCTCTTTGCGTTTATAATCACCATCTTTAGTGTACTCAAAACCATACAAAGCGCCTATTTCACCGTTCTGTTCAAAGTCTGGTAACGTCTGCAAGGTCTTTTAATTCTAAAGTTATACACCTCACAGCGCTAATGTAACTCCTGATTCTTCTGGCCCACGCGACATGTTTTAGTACAGTTTATTATTTTATTTCCAAAACAATGTGCAGGTTATCACATTTTACAACTTTCCCTGTTTTGTCTTTGATTTTTATATTAAATGATCCGACCCTCCCACAAACTAATCTTTTAAACTGTAAATTAGGGAATTGTATAATTTCATAATCGCAATATGCAGCTTTCCCTGATGGAAGAGCTCTTAAAACAGTTGAGGGCCCTCCATCATATAAGTTTTCATCAGTGCTTAGCTCATCTAAATGAACATAGAGTAATGAATATAATGCAAGATTGAGCGGACTTTCCCCCTCAAAAGTAGTTTCGTCTGGTGTAACTCTAAAACTATTATTGTTAGCTGCAAAGCCTAACATTTTAGCTAGCTCTATACTAAAAAGGTAATGTTCTGCTTCTTTTTCAGGTTTGAATGTTAAACATTGTTGTCAAATTTGCATTGTTAAGTTTTGAGAGTAATGTTGAAGTTACTCATTGCTTCTTTTAGTGAGCAAAACCCGTAATAACCATCAGGTATGGTTAACTGGCTAAACTAATTGGCCTCTATTATTAAATTTTTTAATCTTATTATTCTGCTTGGATTCAGTTATATTAAACCATACGACTTTGTAGAATATTTCATGGAGCGCAACCATTCTGCTTCCGCAATTGTTATTAATACATGTTCTAAAACGAAGGACGGTCTTGAGTTGTTATTGTTACAAACATTTTTAAAACAAATTAAAATGAGTGCATTCAAATATACTGGCGCAAAATATTCTGTTGGGCCGCAATACAATCTTAAAAATATAGCAACTGATACTCTTGACATTGCTGCTGGACCCAGACTGCCTCTTTTCATAAAAAGGTGAGTACTCCATTGAAGAGCTATCTTAACCCCCCTATTGAAAACGACCACACCAAAAAAGCGTGGTTTAGTCATCCGATGCAGTTTTATCAGAACCAGTTAAACTTTGCTGTGTTTTGCGCATCAACTGGGTGTGGAGTGTCGTATGCTGATCATTTAAATCACCATGATCCTTTGGTGAGGTCAGTGTACAGATTTCATTTCTATTACACCTTAGGCGTATTTTGTCTGAATTGCAAGCGCCATTACCAAATGACAAACCATTTAATCCACTCAGCAACATAATAGACATGAAGGCTTTTAAAAGGATCTGTAACGAATTCAATATTAACATCAAGACAGGCTTTAGACAAACGTTGGATCATAATCATGGTCTAGGCGACCTTTTTTTCGGGGCACGCACAGAAAGTATAACTATGACTGGCATCCTCCTTTCAAAACTTTCTTTTCAGGCAAAACTGTTCAGCCTGGTCCCTACAGCAAGAGCATAAAACAGCATGGACAACATTTATCTTAGACACTTCTAAGGGCCTAACTAGGGCGGGAATAGAACGAATAAACGACTCTATTCGTACTTACGTTTGTGTTTGCTAGGTTCGCAAGCACAGGCAAGATCGAGCATAACTGATCCTTCTACTGGCTTTGACGCACAAAAACAATACTTAGCAAATTTAGAGGACGCCATTAATTCTACAGTTGATTTACCTTCAAGTATTCAAAGGTACCAACATGTTTTACAATACGCAAGATCGAAAGTAGACTTTGCTGTTGGCACTGGTTTATACATGTTGCCTTCTGACCTTAGACTCCAGGTAGGAATAATAATAAACTATAATAATGAAATTCTTATAGCAGGCAATGAACAGAAGGTTGGGAAAACGACATAAATTCTGAGCCAGTAATATTACAAACAATAAAAGAACACCCAAGATTAAGTCATCCAATCCCCGAAGTCCAAACCCCCAAAGTCATTGAAGACTCAGCAAAGCTCGCGGACTCTGTTCGCGATGACCATGAATATGAAAAGACAGCGCTTGTTCTTGATTAACTGGCCTAGGATTACTCGGTCTTTATCTTACTAAATAGTAACCCATCAATTAAGTGAACTAATGTCCATAAATGCTCGGCCATAAAGCCCACTACTTTGCTTGCAGTAGACAAAAGCCGCCAGCTGGGACAATACCCCCCTAATATACCCGGTAAAGGAGTCAATAGCTTAACCTGGCTAATTTTTTTAATAAACCGCAAGATGGATCCAAGCTGTTTTTTTTAGTAACCCATGATTATCAGGTGGGAGGGGATGGAGGGTGGAGGCAACTGGCTTTGACCACCGCCGCCTGTTAATACCATCACCAGTGTATCTTATTGGCAAAACATAAGGGCCGTATAAAAACGCTTGCCTTAATGTGACCGCCTTCTGCTCTCTTAAAAACAGCCCACCCGTTCGTATCGTTCTGCTAGCGTTGTGGTCTTCAATAAAATTTTCCGGAAAGTGTTTCTTATTCTAATTCACTTTGAGTTCGTACATTGGTCTCGGTATAGTAGTTAGCACGTTTAGACTTTGCTGAGCTCTCTTGTTCAAGATATTTAGTCTTTGGTTCTTCTTATTTTCATACAATGCCCTAACGATGCGGTCGTCAGCCTCAACGATTTTTCTTTTTCCCTTTTATATGCCCAACTAGTTCCCCCTATTTTTGCTAAAATTGTTTGTTAATTCGCCTCGTTATGGTTTCTTATAAGCATGATCAAGGGCCGTTAGTTGCTCGCATGGGTAGCGGTGAGTCTTTAGGACTATTAACGCTGTTTCTTCTTCTGGAAACTGGATCTGCTTTTCTATTTACTTTATTATCCTCACCTCGGAGTGATTTCAATTCTTTAAGTTCCATGTTTTGCATTTGGTTATCTGTTCGGGAGTTCCTTGCAGTTGGTGTTTTGAAGTTTAGCAACTGCCTCCGCCCTTAATTTTGCCTACAAGCCAAGGCGATTTTGATCTATTCACACTGAGACCCCTATTTCTAATTGAACTCCACGGCTAAAAACTTTTGATGAGGTCCTTTTTTAGTTGTTAACTGAACAAGTTGTCCATGATCGTTTTCACAAACAATATCATCTTATTAATTCAAAATCATTTGGTCTATACATTCGGGAGGTTCTTGGCCTAAACTGGGTACAATGATTTAACCTTACTTTACTGTTAATTCATGCCAACATTGAAGCGGTGAGCGATGCAGTGTCAAAGGGATCAGTTCACTCATGCGTCTCCAACGATCAAAAACATCATAATCTGCTTCGCCTTCAATTCCGGCCCTGTTTTTAAATAATTAACTTTTTATTTTTGCTTCAATTAAAATGTCACAAGCACATTGGCTCGGTCTTAACTCCGCATAGAAGACTGAAAGGAACCCCTTAGCGTGAAGGAAATAAGCGACTATTACTGTTCCCAATAAACCATCTACTATTTGATGCGGATCAAATTCTTAACTGTCCAAATTGCCAGACTAGGAGCATAGACGTCATTGTGTCCAGGGCCTCTGCGCGTCTTATACTTTTCAAAATAGAGCTCGATTCAACAACAGACCCAAACAGTACCAGTTGTACAAACCTGGGACGGGGGGCAATCGTTAAGAAAATTACTGTAAAACTTGAGGGAGCAAGAATATTTTCTTACACTATGCAGACATATTTTTAACCTATTCCTGATACTATGGCGAACCGAGAATGAAGGGCTGATCTTGGTTTCAAGGAATTGAGCAAATGATGATGGACTAAAACACAGCAATAGACGCCGCGATGTTAAAGACAACAATAAGCATGCAGCTGTAAGTTATGCGTATTGGTAACGCATTTTCCATTCCCCCTAGATTTTAGTTGTTAAAAGCGAATGCCCATAACTTCAAGGTGGCAGTGAAAAGACAAGATTGGTCCATAACGAACTAACTTTAATGGAATACAAAACGTGTTATCAAATCAACAGACACCGGACAGCAAAGTACAGCATTTCTGACATTCTCCCCCGTTAAGTTTGGGGACGGTGTTAGCACACCTAAACTTAGGCAGAGCAGATTGCGCACCAATATGAGACACATTTCCCAATATATTTTTTAAATAAAAAAACGAAGAGAGTGATTCATCAACAACATAACCCAGAAGCAGGGCAGACACTATATGGCATTTTATTTTAGCGGGTCGCAGCAAGATCGCTTAAAGGTATTTTATGCTGTGCGAAGATGAAAACCGTCAAAAGAGGAAGTGAAAAGTTTTTAATCCAAAAATAACGAAAGTACAATGTCGATGAGGGAAGTCCTAACCACATCTAACCTAAGCGCCTTAAAACTTATCAGCATTTTGATGAATAAGAAACTGTTTGGGCGGGAGGTGTAAAGTCCAACAGTAACCTTGTGGTCTAAAATTTACATCTTCACAATGTAGGCTTGATGTTTTATTGAACAACGAAATACGGTTTATGGATGAACCTCAGGTCAACCAGAGGATAATCATTGCAAGGAAGCGGAGAACTGTGAGAGACGTAATAAACATCCAAATTGATAAAGAAGAAGAAGCCGATAAACCCGATTAATGTACATGTTGTTTTAAGTTATGAGCGCACTGAATATAGTAAATAACAGATTACAAGATTAGTATACTAAATTATTTTAATTTTAAAAAGCATGTCTGTTTCAGGTTTATCCAAATGTGTTCCTACAGCCCGCCAAAAGAAAGATAGTAGCATTCTGGCGTAATAGAAACCCCTGAAGTAAAAAACTTCAGATTAACAAACATTACACAAATGCAACAAAAAACTAGAGCAGGACCTTTCAAAATACAGCAAAACCAAACGAGTATTCTGCTGCCTTTAATGCTGTTACATAGTTAATACTGGGGCCATACGACCTATAAGGGACTCAACGCAGGAACAAGTGAGGCCTCTTAGCAAAGGGCATAGCGACCCGCAGCTTTAACCTCTAGAGTTTGTCTTTAGCCTCTCTGCTGTGTTTCATTAGCTGTATGGTGCTGCTGCAAAAAATAAAAACTAAACTCCAAAAGCCACAGCTATGGGTTCAACTAATAACGGCTAAACTTAGCTCGTTTAAACTGACAATAAATAAACGCTTGTTGACTCAACAGCACGGACTGAAGAGTTAATCAGTTTACCAGCCGATTTTGATGACTACAAAAGACAAAAGGTTGATCTTCAAGAAAGGCGAGGGCTAGTTTTCTCAAACAGCCAGACCCCGAGCAGATAAAAAAGGAATGCTTTAAAAAAAGTAAACAAGACAATAAACCGTTTCTAAACAGCTCACATTAACAACACCAAAAGGTGTTTTAGACTTTAGTTATGATCCAAGCGTCAAAAAGACTCCGTCGATATTGATTCTGATTAAGCCCGTGGTATTTTTTTATTTAAATAACTATGTTGGCTTGAAAAGAAAGACAGCATGGCTAAGATATATGAAAGGACAATACGAAATGTTTTGAAGGAATGCTCGAGAAGAGCGTTAAGCAAGAGCACTGGAAGTGATATTGATTTAGAAGTCATTGACCCAACAAACGTACCAGGCAAGCGATGTTCATGCATTCTCAAGTTCCAAGTAAACAACAATAGCCCCCCAGTTGAAAAAGTAATGTTAGCAGTTTTAAATCGACATTAACAATAAAATTGAAGAAAATCTAGAAGTCTGGGTCTCGGACTAAACAACAGCCATTTTCTTTCTCAAAACGACTTAACCACCCGGATGGGCAGAAAACGACCTGCTTACACAGTTTGGAACGCAGCCGGCCGAAGGAAGCCAAAATGAGAGGCTCTGGTTGGTCAGAGGGCGAAAGCCCCCCCCCCTCTTAGAGATCAGATAAAAAACAGTCTAAGTAGCACCGATTGTAGGCAAGGCTTACATTCCGCTACCCCCCCGGAGTTGGATTTTAAGAGAGCAGTTAAACATAAAAAAAATTCAGACAACAAATGTTTCCATGTTGTGTGTTCTTGCAGGCTGCATCATGTCCGCGAACACGCAGAAGATGACTACTATCGGCACTACGCCAAAGGATTCTTAACTTCAAATGGATTTTCCTTTCCTGTTAGTAGACCAAGTGATACATTAGAAGAACAAAACAACCCATAATGTTAATGTATACACATGGGATGGAGGAAACAAATTTGTGCGCCAATTAAAGTGTCCCAAGAACTGTCCAACAATAGCGAAACGCAGCCAAAAGTACATGTGGACTTACTTCCTAAAGTGTTCGCCAGCAGGGCTGCCCCCTTACACATTATATGCGGCCACAAGAGCCAGATTATTGGCGCATACGTCAAAAAACACTGAACGAACAAGAATTCTGCAGATAATGTTTTAACAAGAAATTCCATCTGTGCAAGCGCGGAGAGTAGACATATAAAAACATTTGTCAAAGTACTGTAGACTGTAAGACAGAACGTAACGACGCCCCCGCCAGGATCTAAAGTTAGGTTTAAGAACTGGAAACTCGGCTCAAACAAGTCCATACGTAGTTTACGCAGACTTCGAGTCGCTTATTGTTCCCTTATGAAGGGCCAGCATCCACAAAAAAAACTTCGAAAAACAGTCTTAATGAGTAATCATCAGATTGTTCATTTTGCCTTCAGTAAGGTTAGGTCGATGCGTTATTATTCAGAACCAACTAATATAGAGGAACCGGATGCTGCAGAAAACATTCACATAAAACCATGCAGCAAGTGCGTAACGCATGTTCTATAATCTAAACTTATCTGAAATCATAATGGCGCCCTGAAGACAAACAACAGTATGGACACAGCCACGGCATTGTGGATTTGTGGTTTTATGGCCGCTCATCAGGACGCAGAGAATCCGCCAGTAAGAACCATGATCACATTAGCGGAAAGTTCAGAGAGCTGGCGCATACCTAATGCAATCTTCAACTAAAGTTTGAGATCCAAAGACATGGAAAGCTCCTGTATTCTTTCAACAACTTGCGAGGGGTTATGACTCCTCAACCTTATAATGCAGCAGTAACCAGCGCCTTCAGGGTAAGCATGCAATTGCACCAGTCATCAGAAAAGTACTTGTGTTTCACTGTAATAACATGTCTGTCTAACGACTCTAGCACACATAGGGGGTCATTAGAGTCACTGGGCCATGTCCTTGAAAGTCCCTGCCCAATAACAGAAGAATATTTTGACCCAACTCTGTTAGAAAGGGGTTTACCCTTATGAATACATGAACCGGTTGGGAACAGGTTGACGGAAGAATACACTTCCACCTAAAGGCGGCGTTCTTTTACTAGTCTTAGAGGAAAGACATTAGCGACTTTCTGATGACCAGCATGCTCCAAGAAGCGTGGCAGAAGTTGAGTGTAAAACGATGGGAGACTATCAGGACCCCTACTTGATGGCTGACGTTTGTTGGGTGGCGGACGTCCTTTGAAAATTATTGAAAGACCTGCATGAACATTATAGCTGGATCCCGCGCATAACATTTCTGGCGCCCGGGATGAGTTGGGATGCTTTTCTTATAGTTTAACTGAATACAGATTGATTTATTGTCTGACCAACCAATGATTCAGATGATTGAAAACGGATTGCCGTGGAGAATTTAGTAATGGCGTCGCATCATTACTTAAAGCCAACACCAAATACTTGGACGACTATGATCCAGTAAAAGGGTCTAACATCTCATGTATTTAGACCAAACAAACTGTAAATGGTGGGGCAATGGCGCAATCCACTTTCCGTACGTAACTTCAAGATGTACACAGGGTACGAATAATATCCAAAAGCATTAAAAGTGGTTGGCAGTTGGCGCCTGATCAACAAGCGTGATACATTCTTAGAAGTAGACTTAGAATATCCTCAGAACTCCATGACTCATAATACTATCCATTAGCAGCAAAAGTCTAAAGAGGATCCAATAGAGCCGCCTAAACTTGTGCCTAATCTTTCGGGGCAAAAAAAATTTATGGCTGCCATTACAGACTTCTACAATTTTATTTAAGACATGGGTTGAAGTTGACACAGTTCATCGCAAATTGCTTTTGATCAAAACATTCATGATACCATACAACAAGAAGAACACTGATCTTCAGAACCAAATCCGCAGATGCTTCAGAAAAATACTTTTTTCAGCGATGAACACAGCTGTTCTGGAAAGACAAATGGAAATCCGCACAAGCGGTTAAAGATGTCAGATAGTCACCAAAGAGAACGAACAATTAAGCTGACTTCAAAACCAAATATTCAGGACTATTATAAATTTCATATCAGCTTTTTTGGTATAATGATGAAAAAAAAGAAAGTCAAATTGGACAAACCTTTATTTATTGGTTAATAATCTGGTTTAGAATTATCAAAGCTTTTGATGTTAGAATTTCTTTATGACTACTTTAAAGCCCTCGTATCCAAGTCCAGAGTGCTTTACACAGATACAGATAGTTGTGTTTATAGATATCCTCCTAACGGGAAGACAATCCTATACAACATGGAAACCGAAGTGGCTAAAGAGCATGCAGGATGGTATGACACGGCCATTATCCTAAAGACTCGCCCTTTAACATTCGATTACTAACAGAAGTTTTAGGAAAGAGAAGATGAATTTATCTGAAAGGTGATCAAGGAGTTTGTTGGTTTAAGGTCAAAAAAGTACAGTATGCGAGCCAGAAAATCACTAAGAAAAGCAAAGGGAATATCTCGCAGCGTTGTGCATCAAACATATCACAGTGACAACGACAAAGAAGCATTGTTTGGCAATAAGACTTTTCATCATGACAACGGTAAAACTGCGATCTAATCTACATGAGATCAACGACACATTTGTAACAAAGAAGTCCTTAGATAGACAAACACAAACGTGTTTGTTAATCCGGAGTATTTTCCATAGGGCAATCGGCACTGAAACCGCATAAACAGGGTTTATATTTATCATCAACTTTATATAAGATCAATCATAGCTTTCACCAATCATTTAAAAATCTTTTCTCCATGTTTGCTTGACGAGTTCGAATTTTTTTATTATTTCAAGATATTCTTTTTCCCAATTTGGGGGTTTGAGTTGTAGGTGATCTGGATGATTAGCATGCATTGATTAATCCTCGAAAATGTTTCCTTAATAACATTACACGCCTGAAATGATTCCCGTATAATTTTCAAGGTCTCTTCCTTTACCATTCTTGTTTCGTTCTGCGCTTCCTTCTGGTCTTCCATTTTAAACCAAAATATGTTTACGTAAATAATTAAAGCGGAACTGTGTCTGGCGGGATTATCTGCAGTTCTTCCTTCACAAAAGATCTTTGAGGAGCTAGTTGTTTTGTTGTGTCAGTTTCTCGTAAATAATACACGGGTGGATTCATTTTTACAATTCTTTTTATTTCATATGGATCAACACTCCAAACTGGATCGGTTGCCCTGATGCGAGTGTCACCTTCTGCTTCCCCCGGTAAATAAAGGTACCTTACTTTCAATCCAAATGGTAATAGTTTGCCGGATGAAGACTCTCCTTCAGCAACATTTATTGTTTTTCTTTTGATTGCTTGTACTGGTTTTAGCCTTTAAATTCTTCATTATTCATTGCGCGCAAAACTGAGGGCAGTCTTCTAACCCATTCTGTGTTACGAGAATTGTCAATAAGCTCTCTGTGATACTGATAGGAGAAAAGTCTTTCGGCTAACTGTTTGTTAAAGTTTTCAACTAAGCCTGTGATCTGTGAACTCCTGGAATGCCTCTTTTAATGGTAACTCTATGTTTCAACAATAATTGATTCACTTGGCCTTTAAATTCTTTTCCATCATCGACTTGAATCATGCGAGGATAAGTTAAGGGGCCTCGTTGGTATATCAGTTGTATGGCAACAGCAACAGCAGAAGCACTCTTTTGTGTTAATGGCTCCGCATCTTTGTATCTTGAAGCCATGTCAATGACTGTGAGTGCGTACTTAAATCTTTTCGTCTAATCCTATCAGAGGGTAAATATAGAAGATCCATTTGATGGGTGTCGTTTGGAGTTGTATTGACAAAGTGTGGTCTCTGTATTCGTTTGGGCGCAGGTAAATGAATTTGCCAAATCGCTTGTTTAGATAACCATTCTTTTGCTGTTTGTTCACTGACTCCCGCTGCTTGGCTTAGCTTTTAATTGCTGTGATCCCTTCCAATATCCTTTTGGCGAATAATAGATTTTGTTCATTTTTTACTCAGCCAATATTATGTGCAACAAAATACACAACGGTCATACCCACGACAATAAACCCGATTTCTTGCATCTTTTTTTTTCTGATGGTTGATAAAAGTCACTGAATTTTGGTGGGGGCAATGTCTCGATTGGTTTGCCTGTTACTAGATAATATTGTTTTATTGCTTGATCAACATTTTTAAATGTGTAAGCTGCATGCCCCTGTCTTTTCAGTGTGTCATTAATAAAATCTAACTGCTCAAGTCTCTGCCTTTCATAGGCGTCTTGTGCAGCTGCTAGTTCCTCCATAGCTTTGTTATGTCTTTTTCTCTCGCCGTCATCCCGCAGTTTACTAAATGCGAAATTACTTCCGCTAAAAGCAAGCGCATTCACCACAAGCGCCGCCTATCATTATTGCGAGTGAAGCCATTTTTTATAAATGTATTTTTTATTTACATATTTATATTTTCCGGAATTATTCCTTGCTTAACTAGAAAATCTTTCGTGGCAACCGAAGCTGCAATGAAGCAATTAACTTTTGCTGAATCCTCAAAGTCTAGTTTGCCAAGATCTGCCGGTTTTATTTTTAACAAGCTTTTACCAAGCATTGAGTATCCTACACTTAGACCTCCAATAACAGCAGAATGGTATACAAGGTTAGCAACAGTTTTTCGGTGCTCATTTTTATAAAATAAAATAATTATAATTATTAAAAAACATGAACAGTGATGATCTACTACAGCTACAAGGCGGCCTAAACCTGCCTGAACTTATGAATGACCAAGTTGATGATCAAGCTATTATGCCCAAAAGGAAAGGCTGTATTCTTTGGCAGCATGTGGGAAAACAAAACAGTTCCTCGAACTGAATTCAGCATAGAACAGATTCAACAAATGTCGCCGCAAGACATTTTAAAGTATCATAACAGTATGAAGCGCAGCTGGGGTCTAGAATGGTGAAAAGTGTGGGGCAAAACGGTTCTTAGTTTGTACACTAAACTAGTCAGTAGATTTGCTCCCATTGATTCTGAACAAGATCTTACGTATGATTTAACGCAAGATCCAGTTTTAACAAAGTCATTAGAGTCTCTAGGCTGTGATCTATACTACAGATTTGGAACATTGTTATCGCCAGCGATCATGGGATTAATAACTTTTAATCATATAGATTTTGTTTCCCTTCAAAATGAACGAGCTGGAAAATCAGCAGAATCAGAAAACACTGAATCAGGTGGAGAAAGTAACCAAGCCAGAAAAATCAGCAGAAAACACTGAACCAGGTGGGGACCATTAAAAATCCTGGGCGTGTTGAAGCAGGAAAAAAATTAGCAGAGTGGAACAGACAAAAAAAATTAATGTTACAGAATATGACTCATCATGAAAACATAACGCCGCCAACGCCAGAACAAGTTAATTCAATGCCAGCTATAAAAACTCCATGTGATACAAGGGCACCAAAGTCTTCATGGAATATTGAACTTAAAACTGTTGCCATTTTTTGGCGCCATTGCTGCTGCTGGGGGCGGTTATTACTGTTATAAAACATATAAAGAATGGCAACAGAAACAAAAGCAATCAAAAAAATCTGAACCGTTAAATACAGAAAAAGCCAACAGCACGCCAAAACCGCCAATAACAAAGCATCATTTTGATCCATTTCAAATGGAATAATATTTTAAATTTTTTATAAAAATAGATCATGGCGTATTATAAAATGATAAAGGACATTTCCATAGACCAGAATTGTAATCAATGCGGTTGCTTCGGATGTAAGACCTTCCTTAAGATCTATGCAGAAAACGCTGAGCAAGACATCCTCAACAATGACGCGTTTTTTGAGGCGTGTGTGTACTATATTAGACATCTGCTATTTAAGATAAAAACATAGAACGTATTTTTTTGATAATTATAAGAACTTGAATAAGAACTTGGTTATGACTTGAGGCAACTTAATCAAGAACTTAATCAAGAACTTGATCAAAAACTTATTAAGAACTTAATTAAGAACTTGATCAAGAACTTATTAAAAACTTGGCTGTGGGGCGGGTGGGGGTGGGGTGAGTGGTGGGTGGGGTGGAGTGGGGTAGGGGGGTGTGCATGCGTGGGGTAGGACAAAACAAACAACAAACACCCAATAGACAGTCCAGGGTGGGGCGGAGGGACGTGCGTGCGTGGGGTAGGCCAAAACACACAAACACCAACAAACAAACAAGAAGTGAAACTACCAGGCGTGTCCCGCGCGCAACCTCAATCAACCCCAAGTGATCACATAGGGTCGTTTGGCCTAGTTTGCCGCTGAGCTTTGCTGGTGCTGCCGCGCTTTGTAGTCAAGCGATCACATAGGGTCGTTTGACCTAGTTTGCCACCAAGCTTTGCAGGTGCTGACGTCATTGGCGGCAAGCGATCACATAGGGTTGTTTGGCCTAGTTTGCTGTGCTCCTCTTTTCTCAACCAGGCTTGCAACTGGCTTTTGGCAGAGTTACAGCAATTACTGCTGTAGCCAAGCTTTTATGGCGGCTCTAATCGCCAGAAGTAGTACATCCGTCATTGTATATTTGGAGCATTTATATGAAGATAGTGCTGGCCACACACTACTCCTCTCCATACTGGTAGATGTACTAAGGTCTGCCTAGCCCTATCTAGTTTTTGCCAGAACCCCCGAAAATCGCCATCCAGTTGCATAAGTTTAATAATGGTTTGGCGTTTGCTACACAGTTCATTTATACTGATTCCTAGCTTGTGGAATTTAGGATAGTTTATAAAAACACACAGAAAGTTGAATGAGTTTCCTAGCATACGAATCAGACATGTTCACCTGCGTCTTAAGAAATAAACGCCATGTTTGATGCGTTTTTTGTTTTTATAACATGACTTGGGCTGTCTCAAGCCAACGCCCAACAATCAACGCATGATGGATTGTTTTGCTTTGGCCAACTTTCAACAATGCAGCGCCATCTTTTAGATAAGGAACCATCTCATCGATAGTCAAAACACGTATTGAAATCGCTATATGTTGTTCAGCAGTATTGCCTTCAGCGTTTTCATTTTCTTGAACCAACAAGCCTTTAATGATAGTCGTGCATTTCCAAAGCAGTCGGTTCGCTTTTTTCCTTTTCTGTTCCTTCTAGGAAAGCAATACTTCTTTTCGGTTTCAGCGGTAACGAACATGCTTCACCCCGTTCTTTTTTCAACAAATACTCTGACATGCAAGTATGGTAAAACTTGTGGTGTTCAATGGCGAGAGCCTGCTCTTCAGTGAAACGGGTAGCCATTTTTAGAATAACACACCAAACACAGAACACAGCGCAATAAAAAAACGCCCTACTCGTCCGGGAGCCAGTAGAAGAATGATGAAACCGGTGTTGGTTACTAGTCATGTGAGCGCTGTGAAAGATGATGAAATATATTGTAATGCGCAAGCCCGGCGTGAGGGAGTGGGGTGAGAGCGGGGCGGCAGTATTGATTTTTGGCCTCTCAGTTGTCAGCAGGTGTGAGGCGCGCGCGCGTGTATGAGTGTCTGTCTGTGCCCATGTGTGGTGTGTGTGTGTGTGTGTGTGTGTGTGTGTGTGTGTGTCAACATCACGAAACTGTGAACAGCTCCCAGATCAGGTTTTGTTGTTGTTGTTGTTGTTTTAGATCAGTTTACCCCGGCCCATGTTAACACCTTTTCATCCCGTGTCTGCCCAGTGTTGATACTGCTTCTCCTGAGTCTTGTCCCGTGTTGAAGAGACTACTGTGTAGCCTGGTGTCAGTCTCGTGTGTGCCAACACCTTCGGCCCATGCGCTCGCTCAGTCTGTGCTGTCAGTGCCAACAAGTCGGTTTACCCTGCTCTCTCTGTGTGTGTGTGTGTGTGTCTGCCCGCCTCTCTGTCTGTCTGTCGTCTCTCTCTCTGTCTCTCTCTTCTCTGTCTGTCTGTCTGTCCTGCCGGTGATTCTCTCTCTCTCTCTCTTGCCACAGGAAAAGGCGGCTTTTAGGCCACTTTCGCCCAAAAACTCGGTGGTGAAGCAAGTGGGGTTGAACAGACATTTATCTGTTCTCTACGTGTCATCCATACCAACGGCCAAACTGGCCTTCTCTTCCGAAAGTTGGTGATGGGATTTACGTGTGTGCAAGATGTTGTGCGTGCGTTCACACACGGAACCTCCCCCCCCCCCCCCCCCCACCCCTCTACCGAAATTCGAACCCGCAACCCCAGGATCACGAGTCTGGCGCTCTACCAACTGAGCTATTCCGGCCCCCTTTGGGTGTGGATCGAGATCAGACTGCAGGTCCAGGATCGGTTCAGATAAATCAATTCATATTTTCCACTGAGCATGTACACCTAGAGATTATCGTTTTATTCGCTGATAAGTGTCTACGAAGAAATAACGTTTCATGGAATATTAAAACTGTGCTGTGTAGATAGAAAAGCTGACATCCTATATTTTCCGTCGTCTATGTTGAAAAAAGGGAAGTAACAGCTTTCACTTTTTCAACTTCCAATCCGCATGCATTGTTACTTCCCCTCTGTGTACATAATAATAATAATTAAAAAAATATGATAATAAAAATAATGTTTTGTTGTTGTTGTTTTTCTCTGGACGGACCTGCTAAAAAACAACAACAACAACAACAACAAAAAACGATCGGATCTTCGTGTGCGGTCATTTCTGCTTAAACAAACGAACGAATAAACAAACAGACAAACAAGCAACTATACGAAAACCCCACCTTCAAAGCTCAGAAAAAGCAGAGCTTCGCAACATTTATACTGTTTTGTTCCTAACAAACAATGTCTAACAGGTTGCCCTTGATAATCAAATATTTAAAGGAATAATGTCAGTGTAGTGTTTTTTCTTTCCTTACCCTTTTAAAACTATATGTGCGTATATCAGTGTACCGCTTCTATTTCTTTTTCCTTAGAATTTCTTGTCTTTTTTTATTCCCAACACACACACACACACACACACACACACAGAGGTGACACTGAACGGCAGCTGGTTGCAGACAGGACCTAATTTATGATGGACTGTCCGGTTCCTATCTGTGGTCGATTTCTGTGTCTCCAACAAGCTACTTTTATGCATCGGGGCGGGAGGCTGGGGGAGGAGGAGGGGGGGGGGGGGGGGGGGGGGGGGGGGCAGCGGGCGTGGGGAAGGAGGTGGGGGGGGGGGCAGGGGAGGAGAGATGTTGGGAAGTCATTTTGTGGTGGGTGGAGAGAGAAGGGAGGTGTGTGTGTGTGTGTGTGTGTGTGTGTGTGTGTGTGCGTGCGTGCGTGCGTGTGTGGCGTGTGTGTGTGTGTGTGTGTGTGTGTGTGTGTGTGTGTGTGTGTGTGTGTGTACGCGCGCGCACGCGGGCGTGCGTGCACGTGTTATTTCTTTGCTTGATAAAAAAAAAAAAAAGCTGAAACATTGGAAGAGAGCGTCAGAGTGAACATTTCATTCATGTTGTTTGAACGCACACTCACAGGCATACTCGATTGCACACACACACATACGCGCACACACACACGCACGCACGCACACAGACACAGACACAGAGACAATCACAGCCATAGTTTGTTCAAATATTCTTTTCGATTTTTTTTTTTGGAATTCCACACTGAAAAATTGTTGACAAAGTAGTAATGTCCAAAAATAAGATGTTTTTAACAGCAATGAAAATCACCATGTCCACTATGCATCCAATTCTTCATTAAGTATGATCAATACGAAATGTGTGAAACTTGATATGAAAGGAATCTGTGCACCTGCATGCATCAAAATGAGCATGCGCATTGTGAATATGAAAGGTATGCATGGAGAAGAAGAAGAAGGGGAAGAAGAAGAAGAAGACTACACACATGTGTTTACGCTGAACTATGTTTGACGAACGCGCACGCGCGCATGTCAAATATAGTTCAGTGTGTGTGTGTGTGTGTACGTGTGTGGTGTGTGTGTGTGTGTGTGTGTGTGTGTGTGTGTGTGTGACTTACTTGCTCAATGACAATGAAAGTAAGAGGAGAGAAATGAGGAAAAGATGGCAATTTCAGTTTTTTCCCTTTAGAGTTTATTATCATTTTTGTAATGTATGACTCAGCCTACTCTAATGAATAAAACAACAACAACAAAACAATTTTGCAGACAGAAGATATGCTCACACAAATTGAGAGAAAGATATAGACCTACTACATCAAAAATAAAGAGAGGAAGAAAGAGCTCTGACAAGTGCACAGACTTCTAGTCTCCATTACTCTGTCTCACAGCATCATACAGATTATATTCTAGATAAAAAAAAATGAGGTGTGTGTGTGTGAGGGGGGGGGGGGATCTAAAAGGAAAATGACAACCCACTCCCTCCCCCCCCCCCCCCCACCCCCCCCCCCCCCCCCCCCCAGCCCTCTCCCGAATTCTACATTTGGCGCAAGAGATGTAAGCAATCGTCCGCACATATACCAAACTTCAAAAGCAGCACAGTTGATCACTCACAACAGATGCAGTCAGACTGAAGATCATTTCTGATCACAACAGATGCAGTCAGACTGAGGGTCATTGCTGATCACAACAGATGCAGTCAGACTGAGGGTCATTGCTGATCACAACAGATGCAGTCAGACTGAGGGTCATTGCTGATCACAACAGATGCAGTCAGACTGAGGGTCATTTCTCATCACAACAGATGCAGTCAGACTGAGGGTCATTGCTGACTACAACAGATGCAGTCAGACTGAGGGTCTGATCACAACAGATGCAGTCAGACTGCGGGTCTGATCACAACAGATGCAGTCAGACTGAGGGTCATTGCTGACTACAACAGATGCAGTCAGACTGAGGGTCATTTCTCATCACAACAGATGCAGTCAGACTGAGGGTCATTGCTGATCACAACAGATGCAGTCAGACTGAGCGTCATTTCTCATCACAACAGATGCAGTCAGACTGAGGGTCATTGCTGATCACAACAGATGCAGTCAAACTGAGGGTCATTTCTCATCACAACAGATGCAGTCAGACTGAGGGTCTGATCACAACAGATGCCGTCAGACTGAGGGTCTGATCACAACAGATGCAGTCAGACGGAGGGTCTGACCACAACAGATGCAGTCAGACGGAGGGTCTGATCACAACAGATGCAGTCAGACTGAAGATCATTTCTGATCACATCAGATGCAGTCAGACTGAGGGTCATTTCTCATCACAACAGATGCAGTCAGACTGAGGGTCTGATCACAACAGATTCAGTCAGACCGAGGGTCTGATCACAACAGATGCAGTCAGACTGAGGGTCATTGATGATCACAACAGATGCAGTCAGACTGAGGGTCATTGCTAATCACAACAGATGCAGTTAGACTGAGGGTCTGATCACAACAGATGCAGTCAGACGGAGGGTCTGATCACAACAGATGCAGTCAGACTGAGGGTCTGATCTCAACAGATGCAGTCAGACTGAGGGTCTGATCACAACAGATGCAGTCAGACTGAGGGTCATTGCTAATCACAACAGATGCAGTTAGACGGAGGGTCTGATCACAACAGATGCAGTCAGACTGAGGGTCATTGCTGATCACAACAGATGCAGTCATACTGAGGGTCTGATCACAACAGATGCAGTCAGACTGAGGGTCTGATCACAACAGATGCAGTCAGACTGAGGGTCTGATCACAACAGATGCAGTCAGACTGAGTATCTGATGACAACAGATGCAGTCAGACGGAGGTTCTGTTCACAACAGATGCAGTCAGACGGAGGGTCTGATCACAACAGATGCAGTCAGACTGAGGGTCTGATCACAACAGATGCAGTCAGACGGAGGGTCTGATCACAACAGATGCAGTCAGACGGAGGGTCTGATCACAACAGATGCAGTCAGACGGAGGGTCTGATCACAACAGATGCAGTCAGACTGAGGGTCATTGCTGATCACAACAGATGCAGTCAGACGGAGGGTCATTTCTCATCACACTGGAACTGCTTCACGGCAGCTGGAGACTGAGTCTGGCAGGAGGACAGGGAGGATGGAGAGGGGGTAGGGATGGGAAGGAGGTGGTAGGGAAGGTGGGATGGAGGTGGGGGTGGGGGCTGGGGACGAAGGGGGGGGGGGGGGGGCTGGAGTGGAGGTGGAGGAAGTGACTGAGGGGAAGAGGGAGGGGGGGGGTCAGTTGGGGAGGAGAATGGAGAGGTGTGAGAGGCAAATGAAGGGAGGGACGCGGAGAAGGGAAGGGCGGGGTAAGGAGGAACAGGAAAGAGGAGAGAGGGTGAGGATGAAAGGGGGGAAGAAATGGAGAGGGATGGGATGAGGGGCACAGAGAACTGTGGTGATTTCCAGGTGTCAATCATTCTAATCCAGCTGACCACACCGAGCCCGTTCAGATCGGTCAACTCAGCCACTGACATGAACAACCA
>CM031613.1:10666635-10684135 GCA_018398815.1 Conus ventricosus
GATCATAATCCTCAAATCCACACACACATGACGCACGCATGCATATATGCGCTTGTGCAAGCTCACACACACACACACACACACACACACACACACACACACACACACACACACACACACACTCAACACGCATCGGCGCACACACACTCCACAGCCAGCATCATGAGTTGCAATATGCAGCATACTGGCACCCCTCTCTCAGTTTCATGTCAAGTCCACCTGAAAAGTACAATCATAAAGATGAAGTGTGCAGCCACCATGAAACAAGAAAGGAAGAGAGAGAGAGAGAGAGAGAGAGAGAGAGAGAGAGAGAGAGAGAGAGAGGAGAGAGAGAAGAGAGAGACTGATTCAAGGACGTGTTAATACTCACTGGCAGAACAGGTCTAGGCCAATGTACTGGCATCAAATGTGATTCTTGAAACTTCCGAAATTTTGGTGATGAGGAGAGCAAGTCTTCAGTTAGTATGTTTTGATACATGACACAGTTTCAGTGAGAATAATGCCATTTTCTGGCCTGAAATAGCCCGAAGATAGCCTAGCTCATACAATTGAATTTGTGCAATTTCTTGGCTGGTTGTTCCATTCAAGATATATGCTCAAAGAATGGTTAAAATGCAACATTATTTGGGCGTGTGTATCTAGTAATACTAATCATATTCTATTGAAATTCGATTTTTTTTTTCAATAAATAAAAATCGTTGCACTGCACCGCGTCGTTTTGTAGTTATCGTATTTTCATTAACATTCCTTTGAAGCAGTGAGTTCCGCATGGTGAATTTCGTTTTCACAAATGTTATTTTTAAATAGGAGAAAGTCTCAGTGATGGATTTTGAGTTGCTATGAAGTTGGGATTGATGGGTTTGATAATGTGTATGGATTGCAGTGTTAAAGGTGATTTGCCTTTAACGAAAATCACCATTTAGATTGTCGAGGGAGCAAAACATCTCACAAGGGCCTTAAGCGCTTTGGACGACGAGATTGCCTGGTGTAGCGGAGATATAGGTAATGGGCCGATTAGCAGTATGGCCCTCACCTGGCATATATGGTTGAATGGGTCAAGGGGGTCACAGTGGTCAGGTAAACTGTCACGTGACAGGTGGCTGCCAAGGTAGTTGGGACCCCTCCCGAGTTCAAACCTTCCTGATAGCAAAAGGGAGACAAATTCATCCACTAGGACCTCCGAGCATCAAGTAAGTGCTAAAGGCCCAGTCTGCTGATGTTGCTTTGTAACCAGACCTTGAAGAACAGGAGTCTTGTACATGTTCAGTCGGCATTGTTATGGGGCACTGTGTTGGTGCAGTGTCAGGCTAGTTGAATGCGCGTGGACGTCGTTGTGTAGCTACTGTGTGAAAGTAGCCCCCGAAGTCGTCGGGAATTTTCGATGTCCATTTGGTGTGAAGTGGTTGTTTGGTAAGCAGTTTGGCAGGGATGTGTGTAAATGCTGATGTGTGGAAGAATGCAGCAAGAGGGGAATGCATTGTGCATGTGACCAAGGTGGCAGAGAAGCAACATGGACAAAGCCATGGCCCAAAGTGAAATCCTTTGCGTCCATCCCTATATAAACTGAATGGAGAAGGAGAGAAGGGGAGAACAACACCACGATAGAGGGGAGAATAGAAGAGACAAGAGAACACGATACGAGAGAGGGAAGAGTAAGCAGGCCATAGCAGGACAGCTAGGGTCAAAAGAAACATGGTCTGGGCGACAGATGTGACGGCAAGGCATAAAAGACAAGCTGAGAAAGACTGAGTTCGAAACCAGAGAGACTGAGTTCGAAACCCAGAGGTTGGTGAAAGAGACAAAGAAGAAGATTTTCTACGTCGAGTTCCCAGAGACGACCACAAGACTCGTCCTGGAACCTGGTGCCAGACAATCAAAGGCGCCACCATCACCCAGTGCTGAAGAAAACTTGAAGTGACTTGTTCAAGAACTGTGGTGTGGTGTGCAAGTGTTGTGTGTGTGTGTGTGTGTGTGTGTGTGTGTGTGTGTGGTTGTGTGTGTGTGTGTGTGTGTGTGTGTGTGTGTGTGTGTGTGAACCTGGCCAAGTAAGAGGCTTTTTTTTATAGTTTAAAACCCGGGAGTAGGAAGTATTGATCGCTTGTTTTATATATATATATATATATATATATAATATATATATATATATATATATATATATATATATATATAATATATATATATATATATATATATATAAATATAATATATATATATATATATATATATATATATATATATATATATATATATATACATAGAGAGAGAGAGAGAGAGAGAGAGAGAGAGAGAGAGAGAGAGAGAGAGAGAGAGAGAGAGAGAGAATGCTGAACAATTAAGTAGTGGGGGAAAACAAGTGCAGGTTAACAATTCTTCAGTCGTTATATATATATAAATATTAATAATATTTTAAAAAATGAAGTGATAAAATCAACAAGCTTGTTTCGAACCTCTTGCTCTCGTCAGGATATTCTTTTGGGGCACGCTATCTGTCTTTTATAGCGTGCGGGACCTGATTCCGTTTCTGCATGTGTGAGTCGCTGCACGTGTGATCTGTGGTTCTTGTTGTGGTCTGTTCAGGTGGAGTGCGCTAACAAAGATTTCCATTTGTGCCTGCAATTGTTTACTATTTCTACTTTTGTATTCAAAGTTGCTAGGTGTGGTTTACATAATATTAACTGTGGAGCATAGATTGCATTTAAAAAAAAATTGTTGTATGATGTTGCTCTTTTTATGATTTTCCATGATGTGCTGTAGTCTATTTTTTTAATCTTTGAGTCTCCAAATGTATTTACTCAGCTCTGTTTGGTTTTTGTATTTTTCTTTTTTGAATGACTGTTTATGGTTTGCGTATCTGGTTTTGAAAGTGTTTCCAGTGATCCCTATATATGTTTCTTTTTCATTTTCTGATGTTACCGTAGCTTGGTATACAATATTGCTGCAAAGACATTTGTTGCTCAGGGGCACTGTTCTTTTTTTTAGTGCAGTTGCAAGATGTCCTTTCGGCACCCTTCTCTGTTGTATTGCTTTTCGTTTTGTTAGATGAGTCAATTATGTTTTTAAGGTTGGGCATACATGAGTATGATAGTTTAATGGTGTTTTTGTTGAATATTTTGAACAGTTTGTGTTCTTTTGGGAATGATGTTGCCAAGATTTTAAAGAATTCTTTTCCTACGTTTGTTTTTACTTGTCCATCGTATGGGGGGTTGTACCATATGATCTTCCTTTTCCTATTTTTCTTATTTCTGTTCGTGTTGTTGTCTGGGCTGTATTGTAGTTTGTAATCATAACCACTTTTTTGTAATGGTTCTTGGTATTCTGTTGCTGCATTATCGAATACTTTTTCATTGCATGACAGGTTGGATAGTCTCTTGTTTATACCATTGGGTATTGTTTTTAGTATAGATGGTGGGTGGTTGCTTTTAATATTTACGTAGATTGGTATGTCATTCGGTTTTGTATGGTTTGTACACATGGTCATTGAGATCTAATGTTATGTCTAGGTAATTCACTACTTTTTTGTTTGCTTCTATTGTGATTTTTAAGTTGTGGTTTTTGAAGATTTTACATAATTCTTTTTTCTTGTTTTCAATAGTTCTTGGATTATTGTTTAATGCAGCGAGGCCGTCATCTCTGTATAAACCGACCTGTTTTCCAAGTTGTTTTGGATGTGGATAGCATGAATAGTCCGACTAGTTCACATGTTTCGGCACCATCATACGATCCCATGGTTACATCAAATGGAGTTTTTGTTCGTTTTTTAATCCAAGTTTCAATTCTGCTGTGGAGTAGGGTTTTCTTGGTGTGGGAAATAATCTCCATTTCTGACTCTGTTACTTTTGTGTGTTTGTTGGCAAATTTCAAAGCTTTGGTGAGTAGTTCTTCATCTATGGATGGGTAGAAGTCTACTATGTCAAATGTGATAAACACTGTGTTTCTCTGTTTGTTGAGTTTCTTAAACCATTGGATAACTTCATAGCTGTTTTTCCAAAGGTTGTATTCGGTGTTTGATTTTACATCTTCTATAACCTTTTCCAACATTCTCTGTATTCGGTGTTTGATTTTACATCTTCTAAAACCTTTTCCAACATTCTCTGTATTCAGTGTTTGTTTTGACATCTTCTATAACCTTTTCCAACATTCTCTGTATTCAGTGTTTGATTTGACATCTTCTATAAACCTTTTCCAACATTCTCTTGTTTTATTAACAGATGTTGCCCCCTAGAAGGTTGAGCCCTTCCAGATTTTTAAAGGACATTTTTATTTTGTTCGTGATATATATATATATATATAATATATATTTTATATAATATATCACATATATATATACAGAGAGAGAGAGAGAGAAGAGAGAGGAGGAGAGAGAGAGAGAGAGAGAGAGAGAGAGAATAGCGATCAGAATCAACGCAATTTTTTAAAAAAAAGTGCTAAACCACAGTAGGAGCGACATTGTCAGGTTAAAAACAAGCTAAACCAAGCTTAAAAACATCTACAGATCTGTTTCTTGCATAAGCAGGCGGGACGACTGCACATGCAAGACACAGACTGTAGATGTTTTTAAGCTTGGTTTTAGCTTGTTTTTAACCTGACAAATATATATATATATATATATATATATGTATATTCGATTTAAAAAAAGCTTGCTCTTATGTCTTAGATACTCGGTACATATCCTTGGAATTTATTGTTCATTATATATATATTATATATATATTTTATATATTATATATAATGCTGAAAAATTTAAAGTTATATATTTATTTTTTTTTAAAAAATTATTATTTCTTATTTTTAGACTTTTCATGTGTACCTAAAAGTAGCGTAGAAACTATATTTCTTGTTCCAGTCGTGCTAGGAGAGAAGCGAATGCGTGACATCCCATTTAAGAATGAGGTGAAATGTTTTGTGGGTGCAAGAGTGCGTACATGCATGTATGGGTGCAGAGATAACCTTGCGTGTCAAGCTTGACTAAGACATCAATTTAGTTTACTTAAATCAATACATCACGATTTCCCCGTCCTGGACAAGGATGTTCGTGTCCCTTTTTAGTGCTCAGTCTTTGTTGATCAAACACAACACACACACACACACACACACACAACACAAAACACCACACAGAGAGAGAGGGGAGAGAGAGGGAGAGAGAGAGGAGAGAGAGAGAGAGAGAGAGAGAGAGAGAGGGAGCTTGCTGGCGCAATGACACAAAAGGGAGAGATCAACCGATATATTCGCTTTTGACAAGTTTCACGCAGTTGTTCCCTTTGCTGGTCTGAGTGCAAATGATTGATTGATGAAGTACACCACGGGCCATCAGACAAAACATACACCCAGACGCTGTGTACCAAACGCCAAAACATTCAACGTTGCACTGGAATGTCCACCGGGACACACAACACACACATTGTCCACCGGTACACACAACACACACATTGTCCACCCGGGACACACAACACACACATTGTCCATCGGTAAAACACTACACACACATTGTCCATCGGTAAACACTTCACACACATTTTTCCCCCGGTACCACCAACACACACATTTTCCACCGGTACACCCCAACACACACATTGTCCACCGGTACACACAAACACACATTTTCCATCAGTAAACACGACATGCACATTGTCCACCGGTAAAACACAACCCCACACATTGTCCCCCGTACACACAACACACACATTGCACCGGTACACACAACACACACATTGTCCATCGGTAAACACCCACACAACATTGTCCACCGGTAAACACAACACACACATTGTCCACGGTAAACACAACACACACACTGTCCATCGGTAACACGACATACACATTGTCCACCGGTAAACACAACACACACACATTGTCCATCGGTAAAAACAAACCACACAATTTTCCATCCCGGGAAAACACAACACACACACATCGTCCATCGGTAAACACAAACACACACACATCGCCATCGGTAAAAGAACACAACACATCGTCCATTGGTAAACAGAACACACACAAATTTTCCATCGGTAAACACAACACACACACACACATTGTCCATCGGTAAAACACAACACACACACACACACATTGTCCATCGGGAAACACAACACACACATTGGGCCATCCGGTAAACACAACCAGACATTGTCCATCGGTAAACCCCAACACACACATTTTGTCCACCGGTAAAATGACAAAACACATTGTCCATCGGTAAACACAACACACACATTGTCCACCGGTACCCCCAAACACACAATTGTCCACCCGGTACACACAACACACACACCACATTGTCCATCGGTAAACACAACACACACATCGTCCTCGGTAAAAACAACACACACTTGTCCACCGTACACACTACACGCACATTGTCCACCGTATCACCAAAACACACACACATTGTCTATCTGTAAACCAACACACACATCGTCCATCGGAAAACAGAACACACACATCGTCCATCGGGAACACAACACACAAAATTGTCCATCGGTAAACATGACATACACCCCATACCGTCCATCGGTAAAACACGACAACACATTGTCATCGGTAAACACAACCACACATTGTTTCCCCCGGTAAACATGACATACACACACATACCGTCCATCGGTAAAAAGAACACACACATCGTCCATCGGGAAACACAACACACACATTGTCCATCGGTAAACACAACCACACATGCATCGGTAAACATGACATACACACACATTTGTCCATCGGTAAACACAACACACACATTGTCCATCGGTAAACACGACACACACAAATTTTCCATCGGTAAACACGACACACACATTGTCCATCGGTAAACACAAACACCACATTGTCCATCGGTAAACACAACACACACATTGTCCACCGGTAAACATGACATACACATTGTCCATCGGTAAACACGACACACACATTGTCCATCGGTAAACACAACACACACATTGTCCATCGGGAAACACAACACACACATTGTTCATCGGTAAACATGACACACACATTGTCCATCGGTAAACACAACACACACATTGTCCATTCGGTAAACACAACACACACATTGTCCACCGGTAAACACAACACACAACATTGTCCACCGGTAAACACGACACACCCCATTGTCCATTGGTAAACACAACACACACATTGTCCACCGGTAAACATGACATACACATTGTCCACCGGGAAACATGAAATACCAACATCGTCCACCGGTTTAAAAACCCACACACACATCGTCCATCGGTAAACCGACACACACATTGTCCATCGGTAAACACGACACACACATTGTCCATCGGTAAACACAACACACACATTTGCGTGGGGAGTGTCAGTGGAGAAGGAGGAAAAAAAAAAGAAGAGTGAGAGAAAAGGAGGATGAAGGCCCCAGTAAAAAAAAAAAAAAGAAAAAGAAAAAAAAAAAAAAAAGAAAAAAAAAAAAGGAAGAAAAAAAAAATTTGGGCAAAGTAGGAATTTGGAAGAAAAAAAAGTATATCAAGGACAGATTGGAAACATAGGCCTCACCTTACAGCTCAGCCCTTTCTGAGTCGTGAAGTCTGTCTGTCTGTCTCTGTCTGTCTGTCTCTCTCTGTATATCTGCTCTTCTCACTTTCTCTCACATTCTTTTCTGATCCTCCCATTGTCTTGTGTGTTCAGCGTGTTTCTGTGTTTGTGCTTGCGTGAGAGAGCATGTGTGTGTGTGTGTGTGTGTGTGTGTGTGTGTGTGTGTTGTGTTCTTCTTCTTCTGAGTACGCAGCTGATACTCCTACGGACACTCCCTATATAGACAGGCAAGTATTCATCCCATCTGTCCAACAAAGGGAGTGGAGTTTTGTGTGTATGACCGTTTGTTATCCCGCCATTAAGGCAGCCATACTCCATCTTCGGGAAGGTGCATGCTAAGTGTAACGTGTCATCCATACCAACGGCCAAACTGGCCTCTCTTCCGAAAGTTGGGAATGGGATTTTACGTGTGTGCAAGATGTTATGCGTGTGTTCACATACGGAACCTCGGTTTATAGTCTCATTCGAAGGACTGTATGGGAAATGGAGTCAGAACCAATGTTAACTCCGAGGGAAAAACCCCCCTGACCGAAACGGCCCGGCGGAGATTCGAAAACCCCCAACCCTTGGATTACGAGTCCGGCGCTCTACCAACTCAGCTATTCCGCCCCCCCCTCCTCCTGTGTGTGTGTGTGTGTGTGTGTGTGTGTGTGTGTGTGTGTGTGTGTGTGTGTGTGTGCGCGTGCGCGCGCGTGAGTGTGTATGTGCTCGTGTGCACGCCTCCTTTCTCTGTGGCCATCTCTCTCAGTCATGACATGACCTCTGCTGTCTGCAGGACCATACAACAGCCATGAAACAATATGTCCATCTCTCTCAGTCAAACAACATGTCCATCTCTCTCAGTCAAACAACATGTCCATCTCTCTCAGTCAAACAACATGTCCATCTCTCTCAGTCATGACATGACCCCTGCTGTCCACAGGACCGTACAACAGCCATGAAACAACATGTCCAGCTCTCTTAGTCAAACAACATGTCCAGCTCTCTCAGTCAAACAACATGTCCATCTCTCTCAGTCAAACAACATGTCCATCTCTCTCAGTCAAACAACATGTCCATCTCTCTCAGTCAAACAACAGTCCATCTCTCTCAGTCAAACAACATGTCCAGCTCTCTCAGTCAAACAACATGTCCATCTCTCTCAGTCAAACAACATGTCCAGCTCTCTCAGTCATGACATGACCCCTGCGTCCACAGGGCCGTACAACAGCCATAAACAAATGTCCAGCTCTCTCAGCTGCTGATTTTTCAGTCTCTTATAGTCAGTCTGTGTCTGCCTGAGTGTGTGGTGTGTGTGTGGTGTGTGTGGTGTTTTGGTGTGTGTGTATGTGTGTGAATGTATGTACGCATGCGTGTGTGTTTTGTATGCACGCGTGCATGTGTATGTGTGCAATGTATGCGTGCGCGTGTGTGTGAGCGTGTGTATGTGTGAATGTGAGTGTGTGTGCGTGTGCATGCGTGCGTGTGTGCGCACGCGTGCTTGTGTGTGGTGTGTGTGTGTGTGCGCGCACAAAGTGTGTGTGTGTGTGTGTCGTGTGTGTGGGATGTGTTTGTCGTGTATGTGTGTGGGATTATATATATATATATACTACACATACTACAACGACTGAAGAATTGTTAACCTGTACTTGTTTTCCCCCACTACTTAATTGTTTAGCATTCTATAGTTTGGTCAATCGTGGAGATTGCATCTCTTAGGAGATCCAAGTAAGGTTGTTCTGTACAATTCTTAGCCACTCACAATGCTTGGTTATTGAACAGCAGAGCTGACCACTCAGACTGTTCGATATTATTTTATCTCCCTTGCATCCTTGAATGGGTCCTCAAGCATAGGCTCAAAGATTGTCCCCTATATTTATATTGTTTGAATAATGCTTTTTGTTTTTCAGCAACTTTTTTCATCTCCACACTTGTGTTTTGTTCCATTTACTACCCTTCGCTGGCTGCTTTGAGGGTGCTGTTGGATCTTTTTTGAACCCTTGGTGGTGAGAACACCACAGAATATGGACTGTGGTGTGTCTCTATTTGACACCAAGAGCACTGACAACAATCAGCCGTGTCTCCCTGATGAGTCCGATCCAGCGGACGAAAGGCCTAGGAACAGGCAATACAAATAAATGTGCTTTCAAGAGGGATTACGATGATCCCACAAGCAGCTAGTTGAAAGGCTTCTCATATTTATAATATATTCCACCCATTTCTTCATCTTCAATTTTTTTTTTTAAAGTTCAAATCTTTGCCAAGTCATTACTACAACGACTGAAAGAATTGTTAACCTGTACTTGTTTTCCCCACTACTTAATTGTTCAGCATTCTATATTATATATATATTGTGGTATTACCGTAGCAGACTACGTAAAAAGGGAGATAACTAAAGATATAGATAATAGAGGGGGCGCTGGGAGGAGAGGTTACGAGAAGATGGAGGAATAAACAAGCAACGGCTTTAATCACTCGTCAAGTCTTTGCCTCCACTCTTCATGTCTGCAAGTCTCCCACCCACAAACACATTCTACATGGTGGCAGCGACCATCTGAGCCTTCGAGTCGAAGTTCGAGATGACGGAGAACGCAGACGACATGCGTGCAGCAAGTTCGATGGCATCATCACGGCCCGTCAGCTTGCCTGCACCCAAGATTTTCAACGGGTCACCGCGCATGGCCGGCTTGGCGACAGAGGTTTGAACGATTCCACGTGGGAAACAGGCTTAAAGCACAAGACACAAAGAGAACAGTAAGTGTCTTTCTGTACACTATGGGGGAAGTGCTGACGACATATTAGCAACTTTAACAATCTCGGAAAATGACGACGATCTCACTTACGACGTCATGCTGAAAGCTTTCAATGACTACTTTGAAACAAGAAAAAACGTCATTGTAGAAAGAGCTAGATTCAACAGGAGAACGCAGGGGATCTCGGAAACAATTGATAGTTTTATACAGGACCTGTATAAACTGGCTGAAGAATGTTCTTTTGGGACACTGAAGGAAGAGCTAATTCGTGATAGAATAGTAGTTGGAGTTAGAGATGACTCTTTATCCAACGACCTTCAGTCAAAACCCAAACTAACATTAACTGATGCCGTGCAGATTGCTAGGCAGGCAGAAGCCTACACCAGTCTCATCACCTGTTGCTTTTCACACAAAAAGTGGCAGGGCTGTCAAAAAGCCAGAAAAACTGAATTTGTAGAAGATCAATCAAATCTTCACCTTCACGGTGTCAACAAACTACAACACCAAAAGCAGCTGTGTTTACATAAAAAGGATAATATGTAAATTTTCTTTTTTTTACAAGCTCTGTGTAGCTAGAGCTTTATTCTACATGCTAAGCTCAGTGTAGTTGAGAGCTTATGCAATTCATGGCCTTTTAAGTTTCATGCTTAGCTCAGTGTAGTTGGAGCTATGCTTTAGTTCAGTGCAGTTGCACATAGTTAAGGCTCAGTGTAGTTGAGAGCCAGTTTCATTTAGTTAATTTAGGTGGAATTCCCTTCATTCTGTGGAAGGAACACCAGTTTTGAAATCAACCTTCTGTTTGGAGAACAATATCAGAATGAAGCTGCCTTTTAAAGAGTTGTTTGAGTTGTTTTGCATGCAATGGTTTTTTTTTTTTATTATCTAATGCTACTATTTGCCTATGCACATGAATTTAATGCTTCTAAGTCTTTTATGAAGGGCATGGGAGAAAGAAATAATAGAACAAGGGTTTTGTTTTTATTGTTTAGTTAAAAACAAATGTGTTAATATGAGGAGAATTTATTTTAAATTTTAAAAACTTGTTAAGTTGCACATAAAAAGACTAGTTTGTTTGTGAATTTAAAATGGGGAGCAGAAGATGTGAACTTTTGACATGAAAAAAACAAATTGTTAATATTAATACAATTTATATACCATAGATGAAAGAATTGTC
The DNA here is from genome assembly GCA_018398815.1 of Conus ventricosus. Taxonomy (NCBI): domain Eukaryota; kingdom Metazoa; phylum Mollusca; class Gastropoda; order Neogastropoda; family Conidae; genus Conus; species Conus ventricosus. Next base: position 10,678,093 of record CM031613.1, read on the forward strand.
CACCCACTCAAAAAGGGGGAGTTGTGGTATTACCGTAGCAGACTACGTAAAGGGAGATAACTAAAGATATAGATAATAGGGGGGCGCTAGGAGGGAGAGGTTACGAGAAGATGGAGGAATAAACAAGCAACGGCTTTAATCAGCTCGTCAGTCTTTGCTCCACTCTTCATGTCTGCAAGTCTCCCACCCACAAACACATTCTACATATTGTGTGTGCGTGTGTGTGTGCGTGTGAGGTATGGGTGTGTGTGTTATGTGTGTGTGTGTGTGTGAGATATGGGTTTTTTGTATGTGTGTGTGTGTGGTATGGTGTGTGTGTGTGTGTGTGTGTGTGTGTGTGGTATGGTGTGTGTGTGTGTGTCTTCTTGAAAGGCGGGGGAGGGGGGGGGGGGGCAGAAGGATAGATGCTGAAGGGGGTGAGGTGAAGGGAGGGAAGGTGAAGGGGAGGGGGGGGGAGGGTTGGGCAGGTGAAAGTGTGTCACGTGCACATCTTTCTATGAGTGCTTTCATAACTAATGCAGTTTTGTTGCCCAGAATCAAATCAATCATTCACATACATATAAAGGACATATTCTGTCTTTTTTTCCCTTTCTAACACTGGCGGATGGGGAGAGAGAGAGAGAGAGAAAGAGAGATCAAAATGTGGCATTTCTACATCTGAATCATTAAGCAAAAATGAAACGAAACACCCACACACACACACACACACACACAACACACACACTCACACACACAGGGGTTTGGAGTAATCATGCCATTGCGGTACAGAAGTGCTGATTTTGAAACAACATTTTTTCAAAGCATTGTTTGGGGCAGTACGTGTTGAGAAACCCATCTCAAAAAGAAAGTCAACAGAAAACAATGGAGATGATCATCATGTGACCACTGGAATGAAACAATGTCAACAGAAAACAATGGAGATGATCATCATGTGGCCACTGGAATGAAACGGAAAGATGATGGCACTCAGAGATTGAACACTGGCTGGAACTTTTTCCTGATTGTTCATATTATGTTTTCTGATAGAAAGATGATGGCACTCAGAGATTGAACACTGGCTGGAACATTTTCCTGACTGTTCATATTATGTTTTCTGATAGAAAGATGATGGCACTCAGAGATTGAACACTGCTGGAACATTTTCCTGATTGTTCACATTATGTTTTCTCATCATCTCAACACACCCTTGTGTGCGAGAGAAAGGTATGTGGAAATATCATCTGTCCCTCCAAACACTTTTCTTTTTCCATGTGCTTGTTCTGAACTTTAATCTGTTTTTATATTTTCTTACTATATTTTCACAAGAATGCGAAGAAGACGAAGAAGGGGCACAACCCCTCTTCTTCCAACCCTTCTAAGGCTGTATGAAATAAAACGTGCAACATAAGATGCATTCCAACAGAAAACAAAAGAACACAATGCTTACACATGTCAAGAGAAACAGAAAACAAAAAGAACACAATGCTTACACATGTCAAGAGAAACAGAAACAAAAAGAACACAGTGCTTGCACATGTCAAAAGAAAGAGAAAACAGAAGAATGTAGTGCTTACACATGTCAAAAGAAACAGAAAACAGAAAAATGCAGTGCTTTCACATGTCAAAAGAAACAGAAAACAGAAAAATGCAGTGCTTACACATGTCAAAAGAAACAGAAAACAGAAAAATGCAGTGCTTACACATGTCAAAAGAAACAGAAAACAGAAAAATGCAAGTGCTTACCAACTGTCAAAAGAAACAGAAAAACAGAAAAATGCAAGTGCTTACACATGTCAAAAGAAACAGAAATCAGAAAAATGCAGTGCTTGCACATGTCAAAAGAAACAGAAAACAAAAAGAACACAGTGCTTGCACATGTCAAAAGAAACAGAAAACAAAAAGAACATGCTTCACATGTCAAAAGAAACAGAAAACAAAAAGAACACAGTGCTTGCACATGTCAAAAGAAACAGAAAACAGAAGAATGCAGGCTTACACATGTCAAAAGAAACAGACTCAACCTGCAAACTATGCAAGTGTATGTATAAGCTTCAACTTACCACAACAAAACACTATGGAGTGTCCCAGATGGAGGACGGAATTCAACTTTGATATGGGAACAGTTCAGAAGATGTTTGGAAATGGAACAAACATCATATCGAACAGTTCAGAGGACGTTTGGAAATGGAACAAACATCAGTTTCAGCAATGATCAAAGCAGAACCTTAATTTATTCATGTTAAAAAAGTCAAACCAGCAAAAAGTAAACAAATGTTCTCTGCGACTGTAGGCGTTTAAGTTAATAATGAACTGAATTGTATGACTGGGGTCAGCATTGCCACCACAATTCTTACAGACATGACTCAAAAGTATCAAAGAATGCTTTATATTGGAGATACATGAATTGTGGGAGTAGGTTCTTGTGTTTGGCCAGGTCTAGAAAGTCCAGCAATAAGGATGGGAGACAGTTACATTCGATGATACATGAATTCTGGGAGTAGGTTCTTGCGTTTGGCCAGGTCTAGAAAGTCCAGCAATAAGGGTGGGAGACAGTTACATTCGATGATACATGAATTCTGGGAGTAGTTCTTGTGTTTGGCCAGGTCTAGAAAGTCCAGCAATAAGGATGGTAGACAGTGAGTCAAACTTAACATTAAAAATGAACGTTTAAAAGATAAAAGAATGAACACAAACTGAGAGCTGAAATGATAATCTAAGTCTTCCTTTTCTTTGAGCCTGTAATTCATGAACTTTTCTCTGTATACCCTCCCTGTTTTGCTTGTGAACTGAACAATATTAAACATCATATGGACTGAAAGATGCGTGTGTGTGTGTGCATGCGTGCATGCATGCGTGTGTGTGTGTGTGGAACATGCGCATGATGATTTTTGTCTCAGCAGGTATCATCTTCACACCTGCCTTCTTGCCTGTCCATCTCTTTCAAATTTTTGCCCAACTGAATTTGAAAATTCCCCTTTCCCTTCATCATTTTTGTTTTCTTTTTTAGACCCTCTCACCTCATACACAGTCCATGTCCTAACTACCATTCATTGATATGGAGCTAAAACAGAAATCATGGCTAGTTATCATGACAAAGATCAAACAACACTTTCAGACCTCAACCTCTTTAATCCAGAAGAAGTCTGCCACTGTCACAGAACTCAGGCACAGTGTACACATGCAGGAGCAGCCATTCGCAGCAAAGGCAACCTTCAACTCCCCCCCCCCCCCCCCCCCCCATGCAAACTGCAATGCTCAACTCATGAGAACTTCTTCGCTTGCCAGCAAATATGCATGACAAAAATCAACACAAAACATAACGTACCCACTTCCAGTCTTAAACTGCTGTGCTCAACGCCTAGAATCTTTGTCAGCAGAAGTTTTGGCTGCAACAGGCGAAGAGGTCAGTAGCCACAAAATAGCACACATGATCTTTCACATTCAACCTGAACAAAATAATGGCTGATAGAAAACAAAATATACATGTTAGCCAAATATACTGCTGATAGAAAAAATATATATGTTAGCAAAATACACTGCTAAATGAAAACAAAATATATATGTTAGCAAAATATACTGCTGAATGAAAACAGAATATATGTGTTAACAAAATACACTCAAACGCCACACGAGTAACAACAAAACTGAATGACTGAAGCAAGTTTCTTTCTGCAGGGTATGTCAACTCCTACCTGATACCTTGTGTAATCATCGTAGATTTGTGTGGTTTTGTGAAAGAGAATGTGACTGCAATTGCTCTCATCTTGTTTCCTTCTGCAAACAACTTCTGAGGGCTGCTACACAATGGTTAAAGTATCTCAACCTGGCTTTGCCCCCTCCCTCACCCCCTTCCCCCTCCGCTCCCCACCACCACCACCAGCACCCCATGTCTTCTGTTTCTCTCCATCCTGAACAGCGCTCCAACAGCAGCAGCTGCATCTTTGCCTGACTCCAACTGAAGACCAGAGATGCATGTTCTGTCTGTAGACTGTGTAAAGGCACAACCCCTGCCTCCTCCACATACAGACTGTATAAAGGGCGTATACAACGCCTGCCTCTCTGCCTCCTCCACATACAGACTGTATAAAGGGCGTATACAACGCCTGCCTCTCTGCCCTCCTCCACATACAGACTGTATAAAGGGCGTATACACGCCTGCCTCTCTGCCCTCCTCCACATACAGACTGTATAAAGGGCGTATACAACCCTGCTCTCTCCCTCCTCCACATACAGACTGTATAAAGGGGTATACAGCCACTGCCTCTCTGCTCTCCTCCACATACAGACTGTATAAAGGGATATACAACCCCTGCCTCTCTGCCCTTCTCCACATACAGACTGTATAAAGGGTGTATACAGCACCTGCCTCTCTGCCCTCCTCCACATACAGACTGTATAAAGGGCGTATACAACGCCTGCCTCTCTGCTCTCCTCCACATACAGACTGTATAAAGGGCGTATACAACCCTGCTCTCGCCCTCCTCCACATACAGACTGTATAAAGGGTGTATACACGCCTGCCTCTCTGCCCTCCTCCACATACAGACTGTATAAAGGGCGTACACAACCACTTCATCTCCACCCTCCTCCATCATGTACAAAGGTACAACACTGTCTCTCCCTCCACAAGACTGTATAAAGGGCGTACACAACCACTTCATCTCCACCCTCCTCCACATACAGATTGTATAAAGGGTGTACAACCACTGCCTCTCTGCTCTCCTCCACATACAGACTGTATAAAGGGTCGTATACAACCCCTGCCTCTCTGCCCTCCTCCACATACAGACTGTATAAAGGGGTATACAACGCCTGCCTCTCTGCCCTCCTCCACATACAGACTGCATAAAGGGCGTATACAACCACTTCATCTCCACCCTCCTCCACATACAGACTGTATAAAGGGCGTATACAACGCCTGCCTCTCTGCCCTCCTCCACATGCATAAAGGGCGTATACAACCACTTCATCTCCACCCTCCTCCACATACAGACTGTATAAAGGGTGTACAACCACTGCCTCTCCACCCTCATTCAAATACAGATGGCAGTGTTTGCTCCAACATCCGGAGACTGTCTCCCCCTCCTCCCAACCGGCACTTTCCATCTCTCCGCTTTCAGTCCGCCCCATCTCTTTTGCTCCCATGGCGTCTGCAGCATCAAGGGGCTCAACTCTGCCTGAACCAAAACTCATCACCTGAGTGGCAGCCAGCCTGTCTTCTCTGAAGTTGTCCAAGAGAGGCTAGCGGTTTGACTTGTAACTCAATGGCGAGTGTTCCTTCATATCAATCTCCCTTCCAACCTCAGCTGGTTAAGGAAGATCAGCTACAGTTGATGACAGGCCAGCTGTTTTGATGTGATACAGATACAAAAATTCCCCTAGGTAAACACTACTTACAATTTTCACGTTTATGTCTAAGATATAGACAAATAAAAAAGTTAACAGACAATCAGCCAAAAATTCAAATAAGGTACAAATCATCACTGAAAATCAATGACAGAAGATCTGCTAAACACCAATTAGAATCAAGGTTCTGGTTGAGACTGGTTTACATTATTAACTTCTGTAACTGATGAATTTCTCAAACCATATTTTTTGCTTTTATGCATACTGATATGGCTTGGAATATACTTACATAAAGCACTATATTATGTAATTTGATGGTACATAATTCACCACATAAAAGCTTATGTACACAAAGTACTAACTAATGCAACTGGTAACAAAGTACAAGCCACCAATCTAAAAGGCATACAACAACCAAGACAACATACAAAATATTATGTAACACAACATTTCAGGATTGAAAAATCAGCACAAAAACAATGAGAAATATGAATTAGCATAAAAAACAAGTCCTTTCTAAAGACATCTGTTGACACTGAATAAAAGTTACCTATTACAGACTTCAATCATCATTCAATGTTAGTAACAATTCAAGAAATACAAAAATGAATAAAGTAGGTAGACCGAAACCAAAGTTACCTAAGAGAAAGAATTCAATGTCTTCCATTTTCTTGTGTAACTGGCAATGAATATGACATAATCACCTACAAAGAGAGAG
>CM031613.1:10698853-10711361 GCA_018398815.1 Conus ventricosus
ATATCATGACCTACCGGAATATCTTCTACTTGTTTTCACTTGCTTCAGCTTTTCTTGTTTGTTGACAAGTTCCTTCTCTAAGAGGTCACTGTTTCTTGTTTATTTTTGGAAGAACTACGCAGTTCATTGGCTTGTCCTAAGAGCCTCAAGCTGCTTTGCTGCTGGGCTTTGAGGCATAGTGCATCAGCTTCATACAGCAACTGTTTGCCATCGTTTTCAGTGGCTGCCTTTTTCCTCTTGAGGGTGTGGATCTCTTCCTCACACACACACACTCACGCAAGCACCCACGTACACTTACACGCAGCAGACCTGTTTAACCCTCACTAACCTTTGAGTATTCAAGGCGACCCGCGTCATAGTTTTGGAGCTCAACTGTCAGTAGTCACAGCCGCTGCATACTCTTGATCCACCAACTATCCCTTTCAGTTTCCCCCTTCCCCTTATCTGTTGTCCTGTCCCTTACCCTTCCACCACTGCACTGCCCAGCAACTAAACTAGCATGGGTGTCGGGTTTAAAACACCCAGGCAGGCCTTTCACACTTATTAGTCATGATGGTTGCCTTGGCAAGTTGCTCTGTATGTGTGTGTGTGTGTGTGTGTGTGTGTGTGTGTGTGCGTGTGCGGTGTGTGTGTGAGCGAGTGTATGTGTGAAAGGGATGGAACCAGCATGCATGTCTGACAGAAGGGGGTATAATCAGAACAAGCTTATCAACTGTTTACTTCCCTTGCCTGGGCTGTCACTATCGACTATTTTTTTTTTGTAAACCCCCCCCCCCCCCCCCCTCCTCTCCCCCTCTCCATGGTTCGAAATTGTATGACCGTAGGACCATAATTAACAGATCACTTCCGTGGAAACTATTCATGATTCTGTAGAGGTACACAGGTCCGATACACCACACACACAGGTCTTTATCAGACGTGCTTGGAGTGGACGCTGAAACATGTGTCGGTTCAGGTTGTCGAGTTGGCTGTGAATCATCATGACTCTGGGGCTGTGTTGAACCACCAGCAAAAAAATCAGCAACACTGCATCTACTGTCACTTTGATGCTGTTTCTCTTTCTTCTGATGCTTCACGTTTTTTGCACGCTGCTTTAGCATGGATTCTCCCATCGAGGCGATGTTTACGGAACAATCGCAAAATGCACAGCGCGCTACATGCTTGTCGCTCAGAACTTTCCGCACCCAGTCCTTGTAATCTTTGTCTCTCAGCCAATGATCTTGAAAAGAACATTTGTCCCGGCATTGTGGACGAAAAACTGGGCTTAAAATTTTCAGCAGGTAAACACGTGTGAACGATGCAAGATGGCGCCTGGAAGTATCGTTGAATCTCAAACGCGAGACTAGCAAGGAAACTGGCTGCGAGAAGCATCATCTGCTTGTGCAACATGACAGAAATGCCGATCTTTTGATTTCATACCTAAAGTTCTTTTTTACTTTTCTGCAACAGAAAATATTCTTTTGTATCGCAAAATTAAAAGACTTTAACTGACCAAATTGCATTTTAAAGGCCCTTGACAAAATATTAAAGGACCTCTTGGTCAAATTAAAGTACTTTAAAGGCCTTTCCTGAAAAATTCTAAATATAAGGACTTTAAAGAACTTAAAAAAGGACCCTACGACCCATGTGCTGTCGCCTTAAAGCCTTGGTAGTAGGAGGGTTAATGACTGCTGTTGCCTTAAAGCCTTGGTAGCAGCAGAGTTAATGACTGCTGTTGCCTTAAAGCCTTGGTAGTAGGAGAGTTAATGACTGCTGTTGCCTTAAAGCCTTGGTAGTAGGAGGGTTAATGACTGCTGTTGCCTGGAGTCTGGCAATTTTGGAGTCAGGAAACAGATTTCATGGCTGTTGTCAAGGTGTCCAGTGTTGTGACGGGCAAATTGAATCAGCAATTATCTGGCAAATCATTGCTTCTGCTCTCATCACTGAGTGCTCAAAGTATGGGAGTTTGCATTATATTCCCTGTTTGGCTAGTATACTTACCATGTCAGAGCATAGCATTCAACGGCAGTTAGTCAGCTCTGCCAGGCCGAATTTTTGTGGCTAATGCAGTAATAAGACCATCACGTGACGCCCACCCTACTTCCGCCAGGGAAGAAGCCGGTGTCAACTTCCTGTTCCTCATTCAACGAGGCCTGTGCGCAAGGTAACCCCGAGAACCATGGCGCTAGCGGGGAAGGTAGGGCGGGCATTAGAGTCTGACATGGTAAGTATACTAGCCAAACAGGAAGTATAATACAATACAAACTCCCCATTTTGGCGTCATATACTTTACTATGTCAGACCATAGCAGAATTTAAAGGAATTGGAGGAGGGCTTAGTGCCCTAGTGATTCTTGGGGTTAGCAGAGGAACAGATATGACTGCGTTAGCCGCAAAAGGAGTCCCTAGAACCATCAGCCCTGGACATGCGGACATCCCTGAAGGTTTATGAAGGGATTTTCTGCACGCCAGTAGGCTGCCTCCAGGAGGTGGCACAAGAGGACAGAGTGCTGGATCGCTGTGGAAGTGGCCAGCGCCCTGACCTCATGGGCCCGGGGAGATAAGACGGGGTAGGGGCGTAGGACGATCTGACCGTCTTGGAAAGCCATCAAGAGATAGGACTGGGTGGAGCGCCTGGGGCAGGAAGGCGTTCCCAGTAGCCCCCAGTGGAGCCAGCCGAGAGCCTTAACGAAAAGGGGCGAGATAGGAAGGTGCCTATCTGGATATTGGAAGGCCAGATGGGGAACAGAGTTAAATGAGCACCAGGAGGCCATATCTCCCATTGGAAAAGGCTCAGTGCTGGTTATGAGCAGGGCTGCCTACCCCCTTCCGCCTCTTTCAGGGACATACTTTTCAAAACCAGGACACTAATTTCCAGGACACATGCAACGGTAGCACATACCACAACCACATCAACATTAAAGTGAAAGCTTACCTTTATTTACACTATGTACAACTTCTACAATGCTACTTTGCTTCTAGCGCACTGAAACTTCTTTGCGATGTCCGAGTCAGGAAACACTAATCTAACGCCTCTGTTTAGCTTGTCCGGCAAATTCAGTTCAGCTGCAAGGTCAACCATCATCGTTTCAGCTCTTATGACGTCAAAAGTTTCCTGACTGGTTGACGTCTGAGCGTGCTGAAAGAATCCGCTAAGTTACAAGATTTCTCGCTCTCACCGATTTTTGTGTTCTTGTGCTTTTCAGTGGCGACATGACGGGTTATTTCATCCCTACCTCCAGATCCGATGGAGAACTCACACGCACAAATTTCACAAGACGCGTAAGTCTCGATCTTGCCACGCTTGATGAACGGCCAGGTTTCCGTATATTTTGACAGAATGTCTGCTGACGTTTCTTCTTCTTGAGAGAAGCCCATAGTCGAGATCGCCGTCGCATTTTTAACGCTTTCCGTTTCGCGTCCATTTTTTCTCGCTTTCAAAACTCAGGAAAGACGTGTATGCGCATGCGCACTGGTCAGTTTCGGCAATGTTCGGGTCTTTCCGACGGATTTGGTCAGGATGGCCACGACCGAAGTCGGTCAGTCGGTGATCAGCTGACGAACTCGACTTCGTTTTTTGTTGTTTTTTTTTATCCCGAATTATTTTTCGCGGGACACAGAATAAAAAAGTGGATTCCAGGGACAGGCTGCATGTTTCATTTTTCGGGGACAAATACGGATACTCCGGGACGTAGGCAGCCCTGTATGAGCGAGCCCGACCAGGTAGGGAGAGAGCATCGACTGCATATGCTTGGGGGATAGGGGCCGGGAGAGGCACACACTGGCAGACGATTGTTGAATTGGGTGGCAAAGAGGTCGACCATGGGCCTGAACCAATGTTCCCACACCGTGGTCAGGTTAGCCTGCTGAGGTCCCATGTGTAGGAGGGACCTGGACCGGCTGAGGGAGTCTGCGGTCCCCCTATGTTTCTCGCGTGGAGGCGATTCCCAGTGCGCAACACCAGCGAAGGAGGGCCTCTGTCCGAAGAGAGAGTGTGACATTCCCCATCGATGTGTTGTCTGTGAGGAGGAGAGTTTGTGCGAGACCTGGTGTTGGAAAGCAGATCTCACCAGTGCTCTTGCTGGTTGTCACAAACGTACTCAATTTGCCTTGCTCTCCAACTCCCTTTGCGAACTGTTTATGCACACACTCTGAGCATGTGCTTCCAGTAAAAAATGTCATTGCTCCCAACAGAAAAATCGTGTTTGCACCGAGTGCAGTGCATGAAATGTTTCCCTTTTCATTATGCTAGAGGAATGGAAATTGTTCCTGATTGTGAGGCAGAAACATGTTTTTGCTGTATTGGAATCTTCTGAATCCAGAATTTCACTGTCGACTTGTGTATCCGTTTCGTGAGCTCAGTTCCTGCCATTTTGGTAGAATGAAGTCGACTGCGTTCAGTATTACTGTCACAGTTTGCTCTCTGCCTGCTTGGATAAGTTAAGACTATCACAACACGAGAGTAGCAGCCCATGCTGCGGGCTAGTGATGTTCTGAACGCACTCTCAGTGTGCACTCGACCAGCTAAAAGGTGGTTAGGACTTTGTTCCTTGCTTCACAATCGCTGCTTTCATGTTTATCATTAGAAAATTACATTGTCAGACAAATCTTAATTACGTATTGCATTCCAAAATACGTAACTATGTAGTTTGGCAAAAAATGCGTAGTTTTCTATGGTAAAAAACATAGTGCAGGCAGGTCTGGTGTGTGTGTATGTATGTGTGTGTGTGTGTGTGTCTGTGAGAGAGAGAGAGAGAGAGAGAGAGAGAGAGAGAGAGAGAGAGAGAGAGAGAGCGAGTGTGTGTGTGTCTGTGAGAGAGAGAGAGTGTGTGTCGTGGTGTGTGTGAGAGAGAGAGAGAGAGAGAGTGAGAGAATACGAATACAATACGAAATTTAATGATTAGGCCTACAGCCCATATCATGGGAGTTGAGTTCAAAGTACAATATGACAACAATTATAGTGTAACATGTCGAACATTAGACATACTATCAGAACATGTTCACCAATGGGAAAGCAAAAGTACATGCTGGAATACCAGATGATTTGAAACTGGTTTGCAATTCTTTAAGTCAGGAAAATCCGTCTCAATTGCAATGATTTGAATATAAATGTTGCTAGATTATTTATTACGGTACTATTCTGGTTTGCCAAAAGCATTGATAATCTAAAACATGAGGGGGTATTTATAGAACTTAGCGGAATATACTGTTCCCTTAGTTCCTTATATTTCGACATACTAAAATGAAGTGTATTTCCGTTTCTCTAACAAAACAAAATGGCAGTTCAAATTTCTCCTGAAACATTTTGACAATGTCGTAAACGATGAGGTCTCAATGATGAGACACCAAGTCTTAATCTAGTCAAAGCATTTCGCACAGGTACATTTTACTGTAGTTAGATGAAAACTAATAGATAACGCCGAATTAAATGAACAATAAAAACAGAATCTATCTCTTGTTGTTATGTCAAAATGCATTCCTGCTTATAACACTCTATTAATCTATTTTTAAAGGTTGATATGAACAAATTACAGTTCCGACACCTTGGCTTTCCCAAACGTGTCCAAAACCATAACGATATAAAAGATTCCGCATGGAGGACACCCAAGTTTCTTTATCTTGATTCTGCAGAGTTAGTAACATGTTATATGCTTTAAGTGTAACCTGTTCAGTGGCATTCTCAGAATGCGTAACCAATATTTCAGGCAATTTTAAAATAAACATTTACAAAAAGTGGATATCGTCCAGTCTCACCATAAGCTAATATATTTGAAGAATGTATTTTATATTGAGAAACCTTTTAAAGAAAAAAGATGAACAGATTCAATTGGCTGAAGATTTGTTCTTATACCCCATATCTCAGCCCCATACGTCAGCATGGGCTGTATTGGCCATCAAACAGTTTGAAAAATACTGCAGGAGACGAATTACCAATTGACCATAAAAATACGAAATATTGCAATTACCCCTTTTTTTGCACGACTGGACAAATCCAAAAGAGAATGTGTATATGACAGACGGTAGAAAGGAATATACCTAAATATTTATACATATTTACTATCGAAAGTGTTTCATTTCCATATTTCCACCTTTCACGAATGGAAACATAACCACCATTTCTAAATATAACGATATTTCATTTCTCAAGGTTCACAATTAGTCCTAATCGCTTGGACACATTCCACAAGATATTTAGTTGAGTTTGTAATCCGTTTATGGTATCTGAAACTAGCACAATGTCGTCTGCAAAGAGGAGGATTAAAATTTCTATGAAATCGGGATTAAGTTGAACACCATGCTTTCCTGTTCGTGTAATTTCTTCAGCTAAATGATTAATAAAAAGAGAAAATAAAACAGGACTACATATTTCTCCTTGTTTAAGGCCACGAGGGCACATAAATGTTTCTGAAACATCTCCTCCTACTCTAACCCTAGCTTTTACAACATTATACATGCTCTTTATTGCATTGAACATTTTACCCCTTATCTTATTTTTCTTCAAAACAATCCAAAGCCTTTCCGGTATCACCGAATCGAACGCCTTCTTAAAATCTATGAAAGCAACATACAATTTCTTGCGTTTAACTAACTGCTTTTGAACTAACGCTGTTAAAGTAAAGATCTGATCAATAGTACTGTAATGTTTTCGAAAGCCGGCTTGGGTTTCATGAATTAATTCTTTTTGTTCTATCCAGTTTGAGAGTCTTTTATTTAAAATATAACTATAAATTTAAAGGATAATAGATAAGCACTGACGTGCTTTTTTTTTTACATCCAGTCCTCGCCCTGAGAGAGAGAGAGAGAGAGAGAGGAGAGAGAGAGAGAGAGAGAGAGAGTGCGTGCGTGTGTGTTGTCTGTGAGAGAGAGAGAGAGAGAGTGTGTGTGTGTATGTGTGTCAGAGAGAGAGAGCGTGTGCGCGTGTGTCTGTGAGAGACACAGAGAGAGAGAGAAGAGAGAGAGAGAGGGAGAGAGAGAGAGAGAGAGAGAGAGAGAGAGAACAGAGAGAGAGAGAGACAGAGAGAGAGAGAGAAAGAGAGAGAGAGAGAGAGAAGAGAGAGAGAGAGAGAGAGAGAGAGTGTGTGTGTATGTGTGTGTGTGTAGGATCATCACTTGTGCCCGTACATGTGTATCACCAGTTGTGCGTGTGTGCGTGCATGTGTGTGTGGATCATCACTTGTGCCCATACATGTGTGTATCACCAGATGTGCCTGTACAGTGCTGTGGGGTGTGTGTGTGTGGTGTGTGTGTGTGTGTGTGTGTGTGTGTGCGCGCGCGCGCGCGCGCGCGCGCTTGTGTGTATCACCAATTGTGCCTGCACATGTGTATCAACAGTTGTGCCTGTACATGTGTGTGTGTGTGTGTGTGTGTGTGTGTGTGTGTGTGTGTGTGTGTGTGAATGTGTGTGTGTGTGTGTCACCAGGTGCACCTGTACATTGTGTGTGCTTGTGTTGATCACCAGTTGCGTCTGTACATGTGTGTGTGTGTGTGTGTGTGTGTGTGTGTGTGTGTGTGTGTGTGTACATGTGTGTGTGTGTGTGTGTGTGTGTGTGTGTGTGTGTGTGTGTGTGAGTGTGACCAGTTGTGCCTGTACATTGTGTGTGTGTGTGTTGTGTGGATCACCTGCTGTGCCTGTATTTGAGCAAGTTGTGACTATGCAAGTAAATGAATGAAACCACCTGTGACAGACACTGACCCCTATACATGCAAAAGCACTTCCACGCACCTTCACCCTGCCAATAATCCAGACAGTACTGACCTGCTCCAACTGATGAAGACAAGCCATGAGCTTGGTGACCAGGTGAGACAAACGGGGAGCTCTCTCCGTGCTGGACGCCTGTTCCTTCATGTGGGTCACCTCCGCCGGCTGACAACACCCAGTCAACCATGTTGGTCATCCCATTTTCTCATCAATCTAGAATCCTTCACACATGCTCTCAATGCTTCTGTCTCCCTCTGATAGTCATTATCTTTGAAACCCATGTCTAAATACTCATCTGAATCACTGTAGCTGATAACTGCACTGTAGTTGGAAAACACAAATTCGCTCACACACATACAGACCACTCCTAAAATACCGTGAAGCTGCTTGACAACCCCCCCCCCCCCCCCCCCCCCCCCCCCCCATACACACACATAGCAGAACAATTCCCCAGGTCTACCTACACAAATGGAGGACATAAACCACAATCGTCAGCCAGGCAAATCTTGTTAAACTCATAAGATTTTCACATGGTATAGGACTAATCTGCAGCCACTGCAACAGCCCCCCCCCCCCCCCCCCCCCCCCCCACCCACAAGAATGAACACAGTTTTACAGTTGGCCTGGTTGGGCCATCTTCACCATGGGGCAATGCCACAAGGCATGAACCCAGAATGGCAGTAAAATCAGAAGCATTATCAAATATTTCCACTTTCATTTGACCTTTCAACTACTGCTCCGTCCAATTCCTCTCTTCACCATACTCCATGTAACTACTGATCTGTCCAATTCCTCTCTTCACCATACTCCATGTAACCACTGCTCTGTCCAATTCCTCTCTTCACCATACTCCATGTAACTACTGCTCCGTCCAATTCCTCTCTTCACCATACTCCATGTAACTACTGCTCCGTCCAATTCCTCTCTTCACCATACTCCATGTAACTACTGATCTGTCCAATTCCTCTCTTCACCATACTCCATGTAACCACTGATCTGTCCAATTCCTCCCATCTGGATTGACCCTACATTTCATTTCTACCTGGGATATTTGGACAATTTTGCATGTTACCTCTCTTGACAAGCAAGCGCCTGACCAGAAATCATACTGCCAAAAGGCTGAGCACCTGCCAGCGCCAAGTAAAACTTGTGGCAACAACGGGCGCCGCCATATTTCTTGTAGAAAAGGAAGTCTCATGAGAATGTGATTTCCTTTTACAATCCACTTCAGTTCGCAACACCCGCAACTCGATACATGCCGTAGTTCTTCAGTTATGATGTTTTAAAGTTTTGTGGTCAAAGTGCTGTTTTTCACCATGGCTAACCTTGATTTCTGGCATTCTACATGGGATTCAGTGATGAAGATGAGCTGATTTGTAGGATTTACGGCATAAGACTTAGTGAAAATGCAGGGTAATGAAGCTGAGAGTGACCAAGATTTCAACTGGGATGACGTTATAGATATGATGAACAATTCATAAGAAAGTTCTAAAGAAGATCCCCCCCCCCCCCCCTCCCTGAAATAAATGGCTCATGTGACATTCTTCAAACTTATTATATAGCAACGTATACATTCGTAGGAATTTAAAAAAAATTATCTTTATTTCATTACTTCCTTTCCTCTCTCTTAAATTAATCTTTAAATTGGGTAACCAAGTTCAAATTACGGAGTTACTTCTCCTGCCGCAGGTTTTCGGCGCAAGTAAGCGCAGCCAGGTAAGTGCCTACAGGAGGGAGTTCCGACAGGTACAGGCAGAGAGGCATGGCCAGACCAGTGCCGACAGGAGGGAGTTCCGACAGGTACAGGCAGAGAGGTGTGGCCAGACCAGTGCCGACAGGAGGGAGTTCCGACAGGTACAGGCAGAGAGGCGTGGCCAGACCAGTGCCGACAGGAGGGAGTTCCGACAGGTACAGGCAGAGAGGTGTGGCCAGACCAGTGCCGACAGGAGGGAGTTCAGACAGGTACAGGCAGAGAGGTGTGGCCAGACCAGTGCCGACAGGAGGGAGTTCAGACAGGTACAGGCAGAGAGGCATGGCCAGACCAGGGCCTCATTTACCCACCGGACATGACAGGAAGACATGGAGGAACTGGCGCAGTCGTGTGTCCCTGTCCAGCATCCCGTCCTGAGCGGTGAGGAAGGTCAGCAGGGATCTGATCATGCCGCTGTGGATCACCTCGAAGGGAGACACATCACTCTCCTTCATCAGACGGGCGATGGTCTCCAGGCTCTCCACCCCTTCGTCCTCCTGCAGAAGGCCAGCAGGCATCAGCACACCAGACAGTGCACACACAACACAACACCCAGACAGTGCACACACAACAACACACCAGACAGTGGGACACACAACAACAACACACCAGACAGTGCACAACACAACAACAACACACCAGACAGTGCACACACAACAACAACAGCACACCAGTGACAGTGCCACACACAAACAACAACAACACACCAGACAGTGCACACACAACAACACACCAGACAGTGCACACAACAACACACCAGACAGTGCACACAACAACAACACACCAGACAGTGCACAACACAACAACAACACACCAGACAGTGCACACACAACAACAACAGCACACCAGACAGTGCACACACAACAACACACCAGACAGTGCACACACAACAACACACCAGACAGTGCACACACAACAACAACGACACACCAGACAGTGCACACACAACACCACACCAGACAGTGCACACACAACAACAATACACACCAGACAGTGCACACAACAACAACAGCACACCAGAAAAGTGCACACACAACAACACACCAGACAGTGCACACAACAACAACAGCACACCAGACAGTGCACACACAACACACCAGACAGTACACACAACAACACACCAGACAGTGCACACACAACACAAACCCGACAGTACACACACACAACAACGACACACCAGACAGTGCACACACAACAACACACCAGACAGTGCACACACAACAACAACGACACACCAGACAGTGCACACAACAACAACAGCACACCAGACAGTGCACAAACAACAACAACACACCAGACAGTGCACACAACAACAACACACCAGACAGTACACACAACAACAACAACACACCAGACAGTACACACAACAACACACCAGACAGTACACACAACAACACACCAGACAGTACACACAACAGCACACCAACAGTGCACACACAACAACAACACACCAGACAGTACACACAACAACACACCAGACAGTACACACAACAACACACCAGACAGTACACACACAACAACACACAAACAGTACACACAACAACCCAACACACCAGACAGTACACACACACACAATAACACACCGACAGTACACACACAACAACACACCAGACAGTACACACACAACAAACACACCAGACAGTACACACACAACAACAACACACCAGACAGTGCACACACAACAACACACCAGACAGTACACACACAACAACAACACACCAGACAGTAACACAACAACAACCCCACCAGACAGTACACACACAACACACCAGACAGTACACACACAACAACAACACACCAGACAGTACACACACAACAACACACCACACAGTACACACACAAACACACCAGACAGTGCCACACAACAACACACAGACAGTACACACACAACACACCAGACAGTACACACAAAAACAACAACACACCAACAGTGCACACACAACAACAACACACCAGACAGTGCACACACAACACAACACGCCAGACAGTACACACACAACACAACACGCCAGACAGTACACACACAACACAACAACAACACGCCAACAGTACACACACAACAACCAGACAGTGCACACAACACAACAACACATCAGACAGTACGCCACACAACTCAACAACACGCCAGACAGTACACACACAACACAACAACACATCAGACTGTACCACACACAACAACATGCCAGACAGTACACACACAACACACCAGACAGTACACACACAACACAACAACACACCTGACAGTGCACACACAACACACCAGACAGTACACACACAAACACACCAGACAGTACACACACAACACCACAACACACCTGACAGTGCACACACACACACCAGACAGTACACACACAACACACCAGACAGTACACACACAACACAAAACAACACATCTGACAGTGCACACACAACACACCAGACAGTACACACACAACACAACACACCTGACAGTGCACACCACAACACACCAGACAGTACACACACAACACACCTGACAGTGCACACACAACACACCAGACAGTACACACACAAAAACACCAAAACCTGACAGTGCACACACAACAGCAACAACAACAAAGAGTGAAAACAACTCCAAGACACTGCAAAATAAAGAGAAAAAAAAAGGGGGATGGGATGGGGTGGCAGAATAAAATTCCAAAACTTCATTTCATTCTGGCCACGTGAAGGTATTCTGTTTTCCACTGGATTAACATCAATATAAAAGCAATCCACTTTTCTCTTTGCCAGGTTTTCCCCGATGTCTCATTTTTTTCTTCTTTTTGCTAACAAACTCCCGTGTATTCTAGCTTTTGGATGACATCACCACATGAAAACTTTTATTGATGTCTACTTTCTTATTTCACTTACTGTCATTCGTGGAAATACACTTCTTTTTCACTTCACTATGTCATTCATGGAAGTACAAGATACTTTTTCACTTCACTTACTATGTCATTCACACAAGTACTAAAGAAGTTATTTTAAGCTATTAGGTATGGAATGTTTCATAATCCAGTTAATTGTTTGCCAAAAAGGCTTTAAAAACAACAGACCAAGTTTTTTTTTCCCCCAAAAAAAAAA
>CM031613.1:10712361-10872361 GCA_018398815.1 Conus ventricosus
TGATGATGATGTGGACATTGGGTGTGGCAGAAAGGGATCCAGGCCTGCCTGATGTTCCTGGACTTCTTCACGTGGGAGCCCAGCGCAACGCCCTGATGTGACGGCTAACTGCGTGCAGAACATGACCCGGAGGACTACCAGCTATGAGGGACTGCCTGCCCGTCTCAGTGGACGACCTCGCACACTCTGTCAGTGATGGCATGGGATGGCTGTTTCTTGTGTGTGTGCGTGTGTGTACACATTCGAGTGCACATGTGCATGTATGTGTGTGTAGTGAGATGAAGATTGCAGTTTCTGATTTTCCATTTTGTTAATGAGAGAGAGGTTTGAGTCTATAGATTTTTATCACTGGATATATTACACTTTTTATTAATACTGATTCAACATGTTTTATAGAGTGGGTGGGGTGAGAGATGGAGGGAGGTTCTGATCAGGCGCATGGATTGTTGAATTTAAGATAGGTTTTGTTGTTGTTGTTGTCTCGTTCGTCAAGATAGGTTTTGATAATGTGCTGTGTTTTCTGTCTTGATTCCTTGCAGGATAAGAAAAGTGTGGAAAGTGTGTGCCTGTGCTTTTCTCGCCTGGTGGACAACTTTCAGTCAGATCAGCGCATCCTGAAAGAAATAGCTGTGCATGGCCTGCTCACAACATTCAACAGCTGGTCAGTCTGTTGTTTAGTTACTGCTGTTGGTTTTCTGCTTGCTGATGTATTTGGCCGAGTGACTGAAACAAATTCATCTGGTGTAACTTGTGCATGCACACTCACTGATATGATGTATGTAAGGATTAAAGAGAAAAGTTAAGAATAAAGGTTTAGATGGAACTAGAACATATGTAATGAATAAAGAGGGAGAGGCACATGCACACGTGCGTGCACTCACGTGTGCATGTAAGTGCATGTGTGTGTGTGAGAGAGAGCATTTGAGTGACGTAAGCGAGGGTGGGATGGAGGGTTGGAGGAGAAATGCATGCACAATGCATGCAATTGAGTTCCACTCTAGAATTTTGCTGGTACAGACCTGCCAACCATTACGCATTTCGCATAATTTATTACGCCCCAGTGATAATTCTTAGCCCTTGCGCATTTAGCCAAAAAATTACGCATTGAAAGTTTTCAAAAAACAAAACAAAACAAAAAACGGACGAAAAAATCGGCTTATGTACAGACACGCACGGCGCCGTGCGTATAATCAGTAATCTTCAAGAAGCTTTCCGGTCATGCGGAGTTCGTTTCACCATCTTTACCATTCAGCGAAGTTGGCGTCCTTTTGAAGTTTTAGCTACGAAAATGTTGAATTGTGGAGCAGAAAGTTTTGAACAAGATGCGAAAAAGAAAAAACTTGGTCAAAAGTTCCGAAAAGAATACTCGGAAAAGTTCCCCTGCACACGACCTTTGGCTAAAGGTGTAAATTGTCCACGGTGTACCACTTGCGAGTCGGACTTCACAATTTCTCATGGCGGGATGGTGGATGTGAAGCGTCACCTTGAGTCGCACAAGCACTTCGATTCCTTTAATGCACCGAATTCTTCCAGCATCACACAGTTTTTTCAGAGTGTAGACACCTCAAAAGAGGATGAAATTAGGAAAAGGGTAATTCGGGCTGAAGCATTGGTGGCCGGATTTTTCGTCGAGCACAACATCGCACTTAGCGCAGCCGACCATGCATCCCAGCTTTTTAAAGAAGCGTTCTCAGATTCGGAGATCGCCAAACAGTTCAAGAGCGGTCGAACAAAGACAACACACATTGTAAGGACCCTTGTCATGGAAGCCTAAACTGCTGCTGCATCTCGACTGCAGAATGGACCGTTTGTGTTGGGGACTGATGGAAGTCGGGAGTGGGGGGGGGGGGGGGACAAATTCTTTCCTGGGGTGGTGCGATACTTAAACAATGACACAATCGCCACTGAGCTGATAGCCAGCCCCACATGCACAGAATCAGCAACAGGGGAGAACATTTTTTAGGTTATATATTTTCTTAATTTCATGTTCCCAGTTTCTCCATCTTCGAACTCCCCCCCCCACCCCCCCCCCCCCCCACCTCAAGTCCAAATCTTTGCCAAGTCATTACTATCAAGACAGTTGAGTTGTTGGCCTGCGCTTGTGTTTTTCCCCCACTATTAGATTGTTCGTCTGTATATTTGTCTCACCTTATTCAAGTTTAAAGGCTGTGCCAGTCTTGAATAAAAGTTGCTTTGTGTTAGGTTTCCTTATGGGAGCAAACGTTACCCCACTTGTTTACTGTTTACTGTTCCCTGCCTCATTTCATTTCCAATTTTTTAGGTTGTTTCTGGCACACTATCAAGCCTTGGTGTGCCATGCCATGATGGTTTAGGGGATTTGTGTGCGTTTCCAGTGTATTCTACATTTTCATAAATTGTAAAGATTTCTTGTGACACTTAAAAGAAAAGCTTGTTTTTGAAGAAAAGTAAAGTTCACAAAAATTGTGCGAACAATTTCATCGCATCGTGTTTGTTTGAAAGAAGGTAAATGTCGCGCTTGATTACTCTTAGCTCTCAGAAATTACACATTTCTGCCTCACTTAGCTTCAGTTCTTACTCATTGGTCTCTTAAGGGGTTGGCAGGTCTGCTGGTATCATTGCCAGTCCTGCTCCTCACATCTTTCCATACGCCACCTCCCTCGCCTTTCACTCGAACCCCTCCCCCCCCCCCCCCCCCCACCCACCTTTCACTGTGTACATCAGTGCAGTGGTGTTGACGGCTGTGTTAACTGTGGTGTGGTGGCTGGGCAGGTGATGGTCAGTCCTCCAGTCATCAGCAGCAGTGTGTTTGTCATGGTCATCCGCATGCTGGCCATCATGTGTGCCAGCTGCCCGGACCTTGCCGTCCTCCTGCTCAAGCAAAGTAAGTGCCGCTCTGCTGTCCTGGCTCTCCCACCCCTGCAGGGTTCCTATGCCCCCTGAAACTCCTCAAATTCTGACAGGCAATTTCAGGACCTTGAAAACCTTTGAAAATCAAGTTTCAAAATGGAGTGACTGACGGCGGAGAACGAAGCAAAATTTAGAAAGAGAGGGTGTTAGTTACCGTCAATGTCATTGGCGGTAACTAACACCCTCTCTTTCTAAACTTTGAAAATCAATAAAATGTGGTTCTGTTGACCAAACCACCTTGAAAATCAAGCCATCGGCTCCAAACATTTTTAATGTGGCAAAAAGAAACGGCACTTTGATTTTTCTGCGTTTAGGTTAATAAAAAGTGATTTAAAAATGAATTTTTGCAAACATCGTCGTGGTCCTGGATTGCCGTCAGCAGAGCATACTACATTACCGAGATACGACTCTGCCTCTTACAGCCTACAAGTCCGTTCAGTCGATTATCTCCCTTAGTCGGCGCGGGCTGCAGGCTCGCGGCTACTATGTGAAAACGTTGCCGTGATGAAAACAACGACGCCCGTCGGGCCGCATTTGTTGTCATAACTTTACCTTGAACTGCTTCAGCAGTTTGTGACGACAGATTCAAATGCCTCTACACATTTTTTCGCCCTCCTTGTGTTTGTGTGCGTGTGCATGTAGGTGCGTGTGTGCACTGCATGTGTGCATGCATACGCATGTATTTTTATGTATGTATAGTGTGTGTGTGTGTGTGTGGGGTGTGTGTGTGTGTGTGTGTGTGCATGACGGGTGGTAAGATGGGTGAAGGTGGGGTGGGAGAGAGAGAGAGTTTGTGGCTTGTTCTAAATTAAAAAAAAGACCATTTATTTGTCTCCAAATCAAACTTTAATTGTGTTGTGTCAGTTTATAACAACGTCCAACAATGGCATAATGAAAGGGGTGGAGGTGGGGGGTGGGAGGGGTAATGCAGTCCGTCTCATCCCACAAAAACATAGAAAAAAGTTCTGCCATCAATACAAGATGGTTAAAACAAAACTGGTTGCATTTTCCAAACAGTCTGCAAAAATTTGCAAAAAATGTCTTGTTTTTAAAATACGAGCAAAGAAGAAGCACACAATTTCAAATACACACATCAACCTCAAAATAGACATTGCGACGAGATAGGCCTAGACATGAAACGGTCATTGATACATGTAGGTTTACACACGAGTATGCTGGGGGTGGAGGGGGGTTAGTAATGGTTTTCTCTCTCTCCTCACACACCACACACACACACAACACACACACAAGCCATGCAACTGCACGCAGGAGAGAGAGACAGAGAGAGAGACACAGAGAGAGACAGAGAGAGACAGAGAGAGATTCGGTGATGAAACACGTGTGTCGGCACTGTCTTTATCAACATAAACATCACTGGCCATGTGAGGGCACGGTATGCGTGGTCTGGTTTTCCCCGCCGCCTAGTTGTTTAGCTAACGGGACTGTAAATAAGCAGTAGGCTTAATGATTTCTAGAAGAAACAAGTATGCGCATTGCTCTTTCCTTACATATTATATATAAAACTGTTAAAAATCTGCCATGTGGCTTCATAGTCATACTATAAACTTGATCTAGACTAGACTCAAGTTGCACCAGATGCATAGTCCCACACCGTATTGCTTACGTGGTTTACTCTGCCAATAATTAATAAAATGCAATAAAGTTTGTACATACCTTTCTTCATCCTTTGGAAAACGAAAACATGCCAGCCCTTCACAATCGATTTTGTTGTGAGCGTTTGAACAACCGATAGCGCTGCAGGCTTCGCCTCTTGCTTCTTGCGCGTCGCTATGTTGGAGCTGAGTTTACACGTGCTGACTAAGGGCGTAACCTAGTCCGCGGGTCTTAGGAAAACCCCCAAGTGTTGTATCTCGGTAATGTAGTATGCTCTGCCGTCAGCTACTTAAACAAGGGAAGTAATTTGTAACTTCATCAATTTTGATGAAGTTACAAATTATCTCCCTTGGTATTTAACGTGACAATGTAGAAATTTTTTTTTTTTACTAGTTTTTTTTTTTCTTCTTTTTTTCCTCCTACCAATCTCTTAACACCATGCATACACTGTATGTTCTCTTACAGATGGACTACTTTTGTGATTTTAGTGTTTTGGCGTTTTTAAAACAAAGTCTGGGTTTGTTAATGTTCTAATGTGTGGTGTAACTGGCACATGACTCTGATGAAAACTGAAAAAAAGAAATGGCAGTTTGATTTTTATGTGTTCAGGTTGATGAAAAAAAATGATTTAAAACCACATTTTTTGTTGTTCCTTTGTACAAAAAGAATTGTTTTTTGAATATTTTTTTTCATCAACCTTAAACACAGAAAAATCAAACCGCCATTTATTTTTTCAAATTTTTATGCAAGTATTGTAGCATTGAAATAAAAAAAAAAAACCACTCTTGAAAACTCCTTGAAAACATGAATTTTGTTCTTGGGAGTCTGTAGGAACCCTGCCCTGCGCCCTCACACTTTGGATGTCGTGGACAGGCCATTTTGGTGACAGAGTCTGTGGCACTCCTGTGGTCGTTAAGACTCTGGGATTGGTGATAGGTGATACTCTGTTAAGACTCTGGGATGGGTGATAGGTGATACTCTGTTAAGACTCTGGGATGGGGTGATAGGTGATACTCTGTTAAGACTCTGGGATGGGTGATACTCTGTTAAGACACTGGGTATGGGTGATACTCTGTTAAGACTCTGGGATGGGTGACAGGTCATACTCTGTTAAGACTCTAGGATGGGTGATAGGTCATACTCTGTTAAGACTCTGGGATGGGTGATTACTCTGTTAAGACTCTGGATGGGTGACAGGTGATACTCTGTTAAGACTCTGGGATGGGTGATAGGTCATACTCTTGTTAAGACTCGGGGATGGGTGGTAGGTGATACTCTGTTAAGACTGGGATGGGTGATACGTGATACTCTGTTAAGACTCTGGGATGGGTGATAGGTGATACTCTGTTAAGACTCTGGGATGGGTGATAGGTCATACTCTGTTAAGACTCTGGGATGGGTGATAGGTCATACTCTGTTAAGACTCTGGGGTGGGTGATAGGTCATACTCTGTTAACCGTCTTTAGTATGCACTTACCTGAGCTTAGTTACGCTGAAAACCCATCGGCAAGGTAAGTAACTCCGTAATTTGAACATGGTTACCCAATTTAAAAATTAATTTAAAAGAGAGGAAAGGAAATAGTGAAATGAAAATAATTTTAAAAATTCCTACGAATATATATGTTGCTATATCATAAGTTTGAAGAATATCATATGAGCCATTTACTCGGGGGGGGGGGAAAAAATCTTCAGAACGTTCGTCCGAATCATACCTGGAACATCATCCCAGTCGAAATCTAGGTCACTCTAAGCTTCATTACCCAGCACTTTCACTAAGTCTTATGCCGTAAATCCTACAAATCACAGTATCATCATCACTAAATCTCGTTATAGAACGGCAGAAATCAAGGTTAGCGATGGCGAAAAACAGCATTTCGACCACAAAACTTAAAAAATTCGTAACTCGAGAACTACGGCACGTATCGACTCGCGGTTTTTTGCAAACGGAAGTAAATGGCCACAGGAAGAAGGAAGTCACGTTCTCGCGAGAATTCCTTTTCTACGAGAAATATGGCGGCGCCCATTGTTGCCACGTGTTTTACCTGGCGCTGGCAGTTCAAGAGTTGCTCAGCGTTTTGGCCGTGTGATTTCCGGTTGGGCGCTAGCGGGTTCTCGCCTGTCAAGAGGGTTAAGACTCTAGGATGGGTGATACTCTGTTAAGACTCTGGGATGGGTGACAGGTGATACTCTGTTAAGACTCTGGGATGGGTGATAGGTGGTACTCTGTTAAGACTCTGGGATGGGTGATACTCTGTTAAGACTCTAGGATGGGCGATACTCTGTTAAGACTCTAGGATGGGTGATACTCTGTTAAAACTCTAGGATGGGTGATACTCTGTTTAGACTCTAGGATGGGTGATACTCTGTTAAGACTCTGGGATGGGTGATAGGTGATACTCTGTTAAGACTCTGGGATAGGTGATACTCTGTTAAGACTCTAGGATGGATGATTACTCTGTTAAGACTCTGGGATGGGTGATACTCTGTTAAGACTCTGGGATGGGTGATACTCTGTTAAGACTCTGGGATGGGTGATAGGTGATACTCTGTTAAGACTCTGGGATGGGTGATAGGTGATACTCTGTTAAGACTCTGGGATGGGTGATACTCTGTTTAGACTCTGGGATGGGTGATAGGTCATACTCTGTTAAGACTCTGGGATGGGTGATAGGTGATACTCTGTTAAGACTCTGGGATGGGTGATACTCTGTTAAGACTCTGGGATGGGTGATAGGTGATACTCTGTTAAGACTCTGGGATGGGTGATACTCTGTTTAAGACTCTAGGATGGGTGATACTCTGTTAAGACTCTAGGATGGGTGATACTCTGTTAAGACTCTGGGATGGGTGATAGGTGATACTCTGTTAAGACTCTGGGATGGGTGATAGGTGATACTCTGTTAAGACTCTGGAATGGGTGATAGGTGATACTCTGTTAAGACTCTGGGATGGTGTATACTCTGTTAAGACTCTAGGATGGGTGATACTCTGTTATGACTCTAGGATGGGTGATACTCTGTTAAGACTCTAGGATGGGTGATACTCTGTTAAGACTCTGGATGGGTGACAGGTGATACTCTGTTAAGACTCTGGGATGGGTGATAGGTGATACTCTGTTAAGACTCTGGGATGGGTGATAGGTGATACTCTGTTAAGACTCTGGGATGGGTGATACTCTGTTAAGACTCTAGGATGGGTGATACTCTGTTAAGACTCTAGGATGGGTGATACTCTGTTAAGACTCTAGGATGGGTGATACTCTGTTAAGACTCTGGGATGGGTGATAGGTGATACTCTATTAAGACTCTGGGATGGGTGATAGGTGATACTCTGTTAAGACTCTGGGATGGGTGATACTCTGTTAAGACTCTGGATGGGTGATAGGTGATACTCTGTTAAGACTCTGGGGTGGGTGATAGGTGATACTCTGTTAAGACTCTGGGATGGGTGATACTCTGTTAAGACGCTGGGATGGGTGATAGGTGATACTCTGTTAAGACTCTGGGATGGGTGATAGGCCATACTCTGTTAAGACTCTGGGATGGGTGATAGGCCATACTCTGTTAAGACTCTGGGATGGGTGATACTCTGTTCTGACTCTTGGATAGGTGATACTCTGTTAAGACTCTGGGATGGGTGATACTCTGTTAAGACTCTGGGATGGGTGATAGGTGATAGTCTGTTAGGACTCTAGGATGGGTGATACTCTGTTAAGACTCTGGGATGGGTGATACTCTGTTAAGACTCTGGGATAGGTGATACTCTGTTAAGACTCTGGGATAGATGATACTCTGTTAAGACTCTAGGATGGGTGATACTCTGTTAAGACTCTGGGATGGGTGATAGGTCATACTCTGTTAAGACTCTGGAATAAGTGATACTCTGTTAAGACTGGGATGGGTGATAGGTGATAGTCTGTTAGGACTCTAGGATGGGTGATACTCTGTTAAGACTCTGGGATGGGTGATAGGTGATACTCTGTTAAGACTCTGGGATGGGTGATACTCTGTTAAGACTCTGGGATAGGTGATACTCTGTTAAGACTCTAGGATGGGTGATACTCTGTTAAGACTCTGGGATGGTGATAGGTCATACTCTGTTAAGACTCTGGAATAAGTGATACTCTGTTAAGACTCTGGGATGGGTGATAGGTGATACTCTGTTAAGACTCTGGGATAGGTGATACTCTGTTAAGACTCTGGGATGGGTGATACTCTGTTAAGACTCTGGGATGGGTGATAGGTGATACTCTGTTAAGACTCTGGGATGGGTGACAGGTGATACTCTGTTAAGACTCTGGGATAGGTGATACTCTGTTAAGACTCTGGGATGGGTGATACTCTGTTAAGACTCTGGGATGGGTGATAGGCCATATTCTGTTAAGACTCTGGGATAGGTGATACTCTGTTAAGACTCTGGGATGGGTGATACTCTGTTCAGACTCTGGGATGGGTGATAGGTGATACTCTGTTAAGACTCTGGGGATGGGTGATAAGTCATACTCTGTTAAGACTCTGGGATGGGTGATAGGTGATACTCTGTTAAGACTCTGGGATGGGTGATACTCTGTTCTGACTCTGGGATAGGTGATACTCTGTTAGACTCTGGGATGGGTGATACTCTGTTAAGACTCTGGGATAGGTGATACTCTGTTAAGACTCTGGGATGGGTGACAGGTCATTCTCTGTTAAGACTCTAGGATGGGTGATAGGTGATACTCTGTTAAGACTCTGGGATGGGTGATACTCTGTTAAGACTCTGGGATGGGTGATAGGTGATACTCTGTTAAGATTCTGGGATGGGTGAAAAGTGATACTCTGTTAAGACTCTGGAATGGATGATGGATGATACTCTGTTAAGACTCTGGGATGGGTGATACTCTGTTAAGACTCTGGGATGGGTGATAGGCCATACTCTGTTAAGACTCTGGGATGGGTGATACTCTGTTAAGACTCTGGATGGGTGATAGGTGATGCCTGTTGAATCATGTGCTTTCCTGTTGCTTCACAGAAATTGCTGAAACCCTGTGCTTTTTGCTGACCGGAACTTCAGTGCAAAATGAAACAGCTATTGAAGTGAGTGAGATTTCACTGTTCCATTTTAATAGTAACAGGCTATCACTATCTGATAGCATCAAGGAAAATGAAACAAAAGAAAAATTTGTGTATTCATAATTTTTTTAAGCTCAATTTTTGATGACTTGTTGATTTCAGAAGTAGAAATCTTAAGTGTGCAGAAATGTAGATCACTTGTCAACCTTTTCCGTGTCTTCTATAATCTGAAAACAAGATCTAAGATTTCATGTGATTGCATATCGTTTTCTGTCAGGTAATGAAAGTTACAATCATGACAGTTCTAGCTGTAGTAGGAAGATCACATTAAGACTGTCATAGAACGTGTACAATTGTTACAATGATAGCTGTGATACAAAGATCAGGTAACATGTATCATGTTTGTTTGTTAAAAAGTAATGTGATCACTTCATGATGTGTGCTTTCAGCTTGTATCGAGAACTCCACAAGAATTGTATGAGATCGTCTGTTTGATTGGGTAAGTCTACATTGACCTGTGTGTTCTGCAGTGTGACAAGTGCTGTGTGGTAAAGATGGGGAGCTGTGTCTTCCAGATATGCCTTGCTGTGAATGATTGATTGCATGAGATTCAGTTGCTTGTGTGGATTCATTGACAACTCACGTATGATTGAAGAGTGTTGTGCACTAATTCTTTAAAGAGACCCTCTCTTCTGGAGCGGACACTGTCCTCGCGGGGATTTCTACCGAATGTTGAAAGTCAGACAGAAATCTGTCTCAGAGGTTGGTTCATCTTGGCATACTTCTTCTTCTTCTTCTTCTTCTGCGTAGGCAGGCTGATACTCCTGCAGACACTCCCTGTATGGAGGTATCTGAAATGTAGTTTGCACATAGACCTGGCGTATCTAGCCTTAAGAGACTTTGGGCCATGTCACTGAACACAGTCCTGGCGCATCTAGCCTCGAGAGACTTTGGGCCAGTCACTGAACACATAGATCTGGCGTATCTAGCCTCGAGAGACTTTGGGCCAGTCACTGAACACATAGTCCTGGTATATCTAGCCTCAAGAGACTTTATGCCAGTCACCGAACACACAGACCTGGCGTATCTAGCCTCGAGAGACTTTGGGCCAGTCACTGAACACACAGCCCTGGCGTATCTAGCTTCGAGAGACTTTGGGCCAGTCACTGAACGCACAGTCCTGGCGTATCTAGCCTCGAGAGACTTTGGGCCAGTCACTGAACACACAGTTCTGGCGTATCTAGCCTCAGAGACTTTGGGCTAGTCACTGAACACATAGACCTGGCGTATCTAGCCTCAAGAGACTTTGGGCCAGTCACTGAACACATAGACCTGGCGTATCTAGCCTCAGAGACTTTGGGCCAGTCACTGAACACATAGTCTGGCGTATCTAGCCTGAGAGACTTGTGCGATCACTGAATGCTGTGTCATGGGTCTCTCCCATATGAAGGTTTTTGGTCACCCGGCATTGA
The DNA here is from genome assembly GCA_018398815.1 of Conus ventricosus. Taxonomy (NCBI): domain Eukaryota; kingdom Metazoa; phylum Mollusca; class Gastropoda; order Neogastropoda; family Conidae; genus Conus; species Conus ventricosus. The sequence goes on from CM031613.1 coordinate 10,723,388, forward strand.
CTGCATGGTCAGTGAGGTTTAAGCCTTTCCAGGACACCACGGTTCAGTGGGGATTTATGCCTTCACAGGATAGGACCCATGGTCATGGGTTTATGCCTTCCAGGGACACATGGTCAGTGAGGTTTATGCCCTTCCAGGAACCCATGGTCAGTGGGTTTATGCCCTCTCCAGGAACCCATGGTCAGTGAGGTTTATGCCCTCTCCAGGAACCATGGTCAGTGAGGTTTATGCCCTCTCCAGGAACCCATGGTCAGTGAGGTCTATGCCCTCTCCAGGAACCCATGTTCTGAAGTGGCAGGTTGATGACCCAGTCAGATGGTCAGTGAGGTTTATGCCCTCTCCGGGACACCATGGTCAGTGAGGTCTGTGCCCTCTCCAGGGACCCATGGTCCTTGAAGTGGCAGGATGATGACCCAGTCATATGGTCAGTGAGGTTTATGCTCTCCGGGGACCATGGTCAGTGAGGTCTTGCCTCTCCAGGGACCATGGTCCTTGAAGTGGCAGGATGATGACCAGTCATATGGTCAGTGAGGTTTATGCTCTCTCGGGGACCATGGTCAGTGAGGTCTATGCCCTCTCCAGGGACCCATGGTCCTTGAAGTGGCAGGATGATGACCCAGTCATATGGTCAGTGAGGTTTATGCTCTCTCCGGGGACCCATGGTCAGTGAGGTCTATGCCCTCTTCAGGGACCCATGGTCCTTGAAGTGGCAGGATGATGACCCAGTCATATGGTCAGTGAGGTTTATGCTGTCTCTGGGGACCCATGGTCCTTGAAGTGGCACAATGATGACTCGGTCACTTTGTCCACGTGCCCAACCCTTTTGTTAGCCCAGACTTCAAAGCATGAAGATGGGCCTCTGACGATTGTCCATGTGCCCAACCCTTTTGTTGGCCCAGACTGCAAAGCATGAAGATGGGCCTCTGACGATTACCTTGCCTCAGCTGGCCTATTATCGTCCTGTCCTGGGTGCAGACATACGAAGGTGGAGCAGCTTAACTGTCCTGTCAGAGCACTGACTATTTTTCCCACCATTCTCATTCCTTTCTGGAATAATCGGAGCTAATTTTGAATGCACCCGTTCTCCCCAATTTGTATTCTCCTGCACACCATCTTCCCTCCCTACTGGTGAGTTGATTTTAACGTGGTGACAGCCCTGATGTGGCCCTTTGCGGTCGGCTGGGCTATAAGCAACATTATCTTATCTTATCTTATCTTCCCTCCCCACCACCACCCTGTTTTGATTTTTGAGTTCATCAATTTAGTCAAGTCATTGGCTTTTTGTCTCCATAGTTGCCATGAACATGTGATAAAATGGTTAATGCGCATTAATTTTTGTAGGTTTCATTGGGTTATCTACGTTAAAGTCTGCATTACATTTTGTGTCTTTATATTAGGTGGATTTGTTATTACATTGAGTCAGTGAAAGTGCTCAGTTTCAGGTTAAGAATCGTCTTTGCTCACTCCCTCAAATCTTGTTTGTTGGAGATGCATGCTAGTGTTTATGGGGATTGGAATGAAGGTGCATTTGTTTCTAAATGAGTGAATTTGTAAGAGTTCAGTGGTTAGAGCCAACTGTGTAACAGATCAGTTACGCCTTATGTTCTTGTGTTAATGTATGTTCAGGAGCCTATCTGCGTATGTGTTGGGGCTGGCTCTTCAGAACCAGGACTTCATGCTACTGATTCATGTGTTCAGTTGGCTGATGATGTGTTTTCAGTGAGCTGTTACCCAAGCTGCCGTCAGACGGGGTGTTTTCTATCGATGCCATTGCTACGCAAAGGACCCAACCTGCCACAACGAAGCAGTCATTTGGCAGTGGCAGGATGACCGCTCCATCTGGCACCCCTACTCTTCCATTGACTGCAAACTCATTGAGGTGATTCACAAGTTTCCTGTTCTGTCCCAATCAAGGAGCCTTTCATCTGGTTTTCTGGGGTTTTGCTTTGTGCTGTTTTGCGTTGTTTAGAAGATCATGCATTTTTGTTTTGGTTTGTTTTTGCTTGCATGCATGATGTCTATTGTCTTGCATGTCTTGCTTGTTGTGGGCTTTCAGCTGTAGACGGCAAATTTATGGGGATGGATTCTATGCATGGAAAGCGATGAGAAAAAAGAGCCAAGGCATGTTAGCTTTTCTTAGTTACAAGGCATGCCAGTGGTTGAGCTCTGCTGCACGTTATATTTTTTTTCAAAAGGGGCTATTAGAGCTACATACAGATTACAAGATGCACAAAAATGCATAAATTGATGCTTGAAGACATCAGAAATAAGGAGGAGATAAACTGAATGAGGTTAAAATCGTGTTGCCTTCATGGTGGAAATGAAAGTGTTACACAAAGTAGTTGATGTTTTAAAAACTTTGATGGAACCGAATAAAAAGAAAATGGCAGGTTGGATGAAGATTGTTACACCTTTAGCCACTTGGACCTCTGCAGAGTACCACAGTTTGGACAGTCACCAGTGGGGCTGTGAGGAGAAATTCAGGGTCTGAAGAAATTTTCCTATTCTGATGCCTATTTTTTCTGACAGTAGTCTGCTTTAAGTGTTTATCACTTTCGATTTTTTTTCCCTCTCTTTAGTAAACGGTGATTGAAAATGGTGTTGCAGGGAGCGTATCAGCAAGGAGAGGATGAGATGACCCTGTCTGCCATGGGGGTATGTACATTGTGGACTTCAACAGCATGCAGCAGATCAACGAGGACACGGGCCCCGCCCGCCATGTGCAGAGGAAGCTGAACCCTGTGGCTGGCAATTCCATGGCATCGGGTACAGGCCTTATGTTGGTTGCTGTTCATTGTAGCTCTAGGGGTTTGGTGGTATGGTACAGGCCTTATGTTGGTTGCTGTTCATTTGTAGCTCTAGGGGTTGGTGGTATGGTACAGGCCTTATGTTGGTTGCTGTTCATTGTGCTCTAGGGGTTTGGTGGTATGGTACAGGCCTTATGTTGGTTGCTGTTCATTTAGCTCTAGGGGTTTGGTGGTATGGTACAGGCCTTATGTTGGTTGCTGTTCATTGTAGCTCTAGGGTTTGGTGGTATGGTACAGGCTGATGTTGGCTGCCGTTCATTGTAGCTCTAGGGTTTGGTGGTATGGTACAGGCCTGATGTTGGCTGCCGTTCATTGTAGCATTGGGAGTCAAGTGGTATGGTGCCTGGTGTTGGCTACCATTCTTGTAGCACAAGGGGTTTTGTGAAAACTTGGCTTTTACTTGTGTTGTGATTATTTTTTTACCTTTTTTTTCAATCTTGTCAATATGACTGGTTTGTTTTGTGTAGATTTGGGGGGGGGGGGGGGGGGGGGGGGGGGGGGGGGGCGAAACCACAACTGCTAATTTTATGTTGTCTTGAGAGGTTATTAATGCGTTATGTTGTTCTCATGCAAAAGCATTCTGGTATGCTTCATTTTGGTTGCGGGAATGAGGGGTTTTGTAGTGAAGATGGAAGTCTTTTCTGTGGAACTAGACTGGTTGACAACTGAAGATGACAGAAACAGCTGATTGGTGGGTTAGTTAGGTCGGGTTAGTTAGGTCAGAAGTGTGTGTTGGCACGGGGTAAGAAGATGACTATGCCTCTGTGATGTGTAATAGGTTAGTTAGCTCAGAAGTAGTGTGTTGGCATGGGATAAGATGATAGGTTGTTAGCTCAGAAGTAGTGTGTTGGCATGGGATAAGTGATAGGTTAGTTAGGGTCAGAAGTAGTGTGTTGGCTGGGATAAGATGATAGGTTGGTTAGCTCAGAAGTAGTGTGTTGACCAGGTATTAGATGCTAGGTTGGTTAGCTCAGAAGTAGTGCTGGCCAGGGATTAGATGAAAAGTTAGTTAGCTCAGAAGTAGTGTGTTGGCCAGGTATTAGATGATAGGTTGGTTAGTCAGAAGTGTGTGTTGGCCAGCGATAAGATGATAGGTTAGTTAGTCAGAAGTAGTGTGTTGGCCAGGGATTAGATGCTAGGTGGTTAGCTCAGAAGTAGTGTGCTGGTCAGGGATAAGATGATAGGTTAGTTGGCTCAGAAGTAGTGGGTGGCAGGTATTAGATGATGGTTAGTTAGCTCAGAAGTAGTGTGTTGGCCAGGTATTAGATGATAGGTTGTTAGCTCAGAAGTAGTGTGTGGTCAGGGATAAGATGATTAGGTTAGTTACTCAGGGTAGTGTGTTGGCCAGGGATAAGCATTGTGGCTGTGTTGTGTGGAGCCTGCTTGCAGCGTGTGTGTCTGAGGTTGGCGCTGTGTCTGTTGTGCAGCTGCTGCTGTGGGACCCCGATGTAGAGCGCTGCGACTCCCGGGCAGAGATCCTGAAAGAGGACTACGACCTGGCATCCACGTTCATCAGACTTCTTTGCTGTCCTCTATGAGGTCTACAGCTCCTCTGTGAGTCATCTTTCTCTGCAGTGTGTGGCCAGGTCTTGTCTTGTAACCTGTTTGGCGGCAGCCTGAGGTGGATATGACAGCACACCGGTCTCAGTTCAGTGTTGTCACGCTCTTGTTCATCATTCATTCTCTACAATTATTGATTGTTGAGATGCTTAATATTGTCTGTGTTTCCAGATAATTTGATAGTTGATATAGGATCTAGGTCTACTGACCAGGGGGGTGTAATGAGTGTGACAGGGATGTTGATAACTAGATGGTTGATACAGGATCTAGGTCTACTGACCAGGGGGTGTAATTGAGTGTGACAGGGATGTTGATAATTAGATGGTTGATACAGGATCTAGGTCTACTGACCAGGGGGTGTAATGAGTGTGACAGGGATGTTGATAATTTGATGGTGCTGACAAGGGGGTGTAATGAGTGTGACAGGGATGTTGATAATTTGATGGTAGATACAGGATCAAGGTCTACTGACCAGGGGGTTGTAATGAGTGTCACATGGATGTTGATAATTTGATGGTTGATACAGGATCTAGGTCTACTGATCAGGGGGTGTAATGAGTGTGACAGGGATGTTGATAATTAGATGGTTGATACAGGATCTAGGTCTACTGACCAGGGGGTCTAATGAGTGTGACAGGGATGTTGATAATTTGATGGTTCTTTCTTTCTTTCTTTCTGCGTACGCAGGCTGATACTCCTGCGGACACTCCCTGTATAGCCAGGCAGTGGAGTTTTGTGTGTATGCCCCTTTTTTATCCCCCCATTAAGGCAGCCATACTCCATCTTCGGGGAAATTGATGGTTGATACAGGATCTAGGTCTGCGACCAGGGGGTCTAATGAGTGTGACAGGGATGTTGATAATTTGATGGTTGATACAGGATCTAGGTCTGCTGACCAGGGGGTTGTAACGAGTGTGACGGGGATGTTGATTATGTGATGGTAGAATGGGATGTTGATAATTTGATGGTTGATACAGGATCTAGGTCTGCTGACAGGGGTTGTAATGAGTGTGACGGGGATGTTGATAATTTGATGGTTGATACAGGATCTAGGTCTGCTGACCAGGAGGTGTAATGAGTGTGACAGGGATGTTGATAATTTGATGGTTGATACAGGATCTAGGTCTTACTGACCAGGGGATGTAATGAGTGTGACAGGGATGTTGATAATTTGATGGTTGATACAGGATCTAGGTCTGCTGACCAGGGGGTGTAATGAGTGTGACAGGGATGTTGATAATTTGATGGTAGATACAGGATCTAGGTCTGCTGACCAAGGGGTGTAATGAGTGTGACAGGGATGTTGATAATTTGATGGTAGATACAGGATCTAGGTCTGCTGACCAGGGGGTGTAATGAGTGTGACAGGGATGTTGATAATGTGATGGTTGATCAGGGACGTACAGCAAAGGGACTAACAAGAGCCAGATGGGCCGCGCGAAGTACTGCTCGCGAGCAGACGGCCGAACTTGGGCGTAAAGAACTTCCGGTGGCAGCTTCTAGCGAGTAAACAATGGTGTGGAAAACGCGTGTCGGACGGTGTTAAATCTCGTTTTTCGCATGAACACTCCAATTTCTTGTACCAAAAAACACATCGCATCTAATATGGGGGGTGCAAACTGTGCCATTGTTGGCTGTCCCGCCAGAAATCTAAAACACAAAGGGCTTACATTTCACAAATTACCGGCGAAAGGTACGAACGATGAGTGGAGAATGCAGCTGATCAACAGTATCAACAGACAAGATAAATCGTTCAAACCCGACAGGGCTACAATTTGCTCCCGTCATTTCAAGGATTCTTGCTTCAAAACTGTTAAGTCTGAGCTTAGACTCTATATCGTTCAGTTAATAGCAGTATTTCATCGAATAGGTTTCTGTAATGACAATTAAGTTCGGGCATCCAAAATTCAGTGATGTCCAAGTGTTGGTTGTTTTACAAGGGCCCGCTCATTGAAGTAAACAGTTTCCATTCTGTGTGTGTGTGTGTGTGTGTGTGTGTGTGTGTGTGTGTGTGTGTGAGAGAGAGAGAGAGAGAGAGAGAGAGAGAGAGAGAGAGAGAGAGAGAGGTTGTTTATGTGTGTGTGTCAGTGCATGTTTATGTGTGTGCGTGGTAATTTCTGAAGTCACGGTAAATGCAGAACACATCGTCTTTTTTGTTTTTACACACAAATAGTAATTGATGTACATGTACTCTTGAACTTGCATGATGTAGTCAACCCATACGTCACAGGTTTCATCAGTAGACTACAAAGCCTTTTAGACCTCTCTCTCTCTCTCTCTCTCTGTCTCTCTCTCTCTCTCTCTCTCTCTCTTCTCTCTAACACACACATACACATACACACCACACACACACACACACACACACACACAGAATGGAAACTGTTTACTGGGCCAGGGGGTCTAATGAGTTTTGACAGGGATGTTGATAATTTGATGGTTGATACAGGATCTAGGTCTGCTGACCAGGGGGTGTAACGAGTGTGACAGGAATGTTGATTATGTGATGGTTAGAAGGGGATGTTGATAATTTGATGGTTGATACAGGATCTAGGTCTGCTGACCAGGGGTTGTAATGAGTGTGACGGGGATGTTGATAATTTGATGGTTGATACAGGACCTAGGTCTGCTGACCAGGGGGTGTAATGAGTGTGACATGGATGTTGATAATGTGATGGTTGATACTGGATCTAGGTCTGCTGACCAGGGGGTGTAATGAGTGTGACGGGGATGTTGATAATGTGATGGTTGATACAGGACCTAGGTCTGCTGACCAGGGGGTGTAATGAGTGTGACATGGATGTTGATAATGTGATGGTTGATACAGGATCTAGGTCTGCTGACCAGGGGGTGTAATGAGTGTGACGGGGATGTTGGAGAGAAGAGTGGGCAGGTTAAATCTGTTGACACTGCCTTGCTCTTTCACTCCTTGAAGTCCTTTCCTCCATTCTCCTTGGACAGTCATAGCTGGGTCAATAATGTTTCATTGTTTTTTTATTTACTGGTAAAATGTGTAAGAGCTACTTCACAATCTGAATTTGGAGTCTCAAAGATCAAGACACATTTGAGGTCTGGCCAGAGTAGGGCAGAGGAAATCCAGGAGATTGTTACTGACACTGTAGTGCATTGGGTGAATGGTTTGTGTGCAGGCTGGGTGCTGTGACTGGCACTGTTAGTGTTCGTACGCTCCTTGAAACTCCATGAATTCTGACAGGGAATTTCAAGACCTTGATTGAAAATCAATAAAATGTTCTGTTGACCAAACCTTGAAAACCTTTGAAATCAAGCCATCAGCTCCAAAAATCTTTTATGTGGCAAAAAGAAATGGCAGTTTGATTTTTCTGCGTTCAGGTTAATGAAAAACTATTTTGAAACAAAATTTTTACAAACATCGGCGCGATCATGGATTATCGTCTGCGATTTTACCAAGGGAGATAATTTGTGGAGTTACAAATTATCTCCCTTGGTAAAATCGCAGACGATAATCCAGGATCTTTCTTCGTGTCCTTCTTGTATGTAATGCCCACAATCATCAGGTTGATTATTTTAGGCATACTAAAACCTGGGTCTGCGCAGAGAGAGAGGAGAGAGAGAGGGGGGGGGGGGGGGGTGGCGTCGGTGAATCTTGACACAAAGTGTCAAGAGTGGTGGCTCCAGCCACGATGTTTGATCGCAATGATGTTTGTAAAATTATTTAAATAATTTTTCATTAACTGAATGCAGAAATACCAAACTGCCATTTCTTTTATTCAATTTTTTATGCAGGTAGTGTAGCATTAAGGGGAGAGGTGGCACGAAAATTTGACTATTTTCTTTCAAAAATCATGTTTTGTGTTTTATATGTTTTTGTGCTCAAGAAAGTTCTGTTGAAAGCACCTGTGGTGTTCGTTTTGTCTATTTTCACATTTTTCTTAGTAAAAAAATGATTTATTTGAAGGAGGTGTGTGTGAAAATTGCTTAACTTCTTTATTTTCAAATGCCGTTTTCTCAAAATCACTTTTTTCAACAACGGTTGATGTGCAAGGAGTACAATATCTCTAGATCCAGACTAGCTAGCTTGGTAATTTTGTTTTCTTTTGATCAGAAATGATTTCTGCATGCAATTATATTTTATTTAAGTCAAAACAGCATGTATCATTTGCTATTTCTATTGGAAAAATTCAAAAGCAATGAAACGCGAAGCTGATGGCCACCATGTGGAAAAAAATAATTTTAAAAAAAGCAGTTAAGATATATAAAAATCCTTTTGTAATTGCATTACTATAGCTCAGCAAAACAATACATAAAAATCCTTTTGTAATTGCATTACTATAGCTCAGCAAAACAAGAAGTCATGTTTCAAGTGCCTTATGTCTGCCACGATGTGAGACACAAACATTTTACAGCGGAGCCCATGAAGATCCTGTTCAGGGATGTCCCGCCTGATGTGATCCTTGAGTTTTTGAGAGAGATTAACATTTTTCATCTGATTTAAGATTTTACGGAAGAAAGATTTTTAACAAAGTTTCTGGTGCGTTTGTAGACGATGTCATTTAATGAGATGTATGAAAGTGGTTTTTTTTTTATTTTTTTTTAATTTTTTTTTTTTATGACTGGTGAGTTGATTTTAACGTGGGTGACAGCCCTGATATGGCCCTTTACGGTCGGCTGGGCTCTAAGCAACATTATCTTATCTTATCTTATCCCTTATGTCTGCTATGATACAAACACAGTTCTTGTCATGAACCTTTTTTTTTTAATTTATTTTTCATAATTTTGCTCCCATTTGTGGTCCCAAATCACACAAGAGCTTTGAAATCGCCCAAATATGTGTTAAAATTAAGTTTTAAAAGAACAATGGTTTAATTTTCGTGCCCCCTCTTGCAGACCTGTTTACCTGTACGATTTCGCCATATTTTGTACACACGTTTGGCGAAAATACGACGAATACGAGGAACTGAAAAGAAATACGTCAAACAAAATTCTGCAGACAAAGTTCTTGAGCGGTAATTGAACATGGGTTAAAACATAAAAATAAAAATCAAAATCAAATCAAATCAAAAGTTGCGGCGGAGGCTTTGACCGAAGAGCGACAACTCTTGCTAACTTCTGCGCGCGAAATCGGTTTTACCAGAGACATAGAGGATTTCTTTCACGTCTCTGGTTTTACAGTGTCGTTTCTTCGACAACATACCTGTCACGTCGAAAAACAGCTACAGAGCGTGAGCGTGTGCCAAAGTATGTGATGAGTCAGGTTTGAAAGTAGCTTGTATGAGAAAGAACTGTTTTGCTGTAGTCAGTGCAAGATCGTGTGGTTCTTACTGGTAAGAATCGTCTGCAATGTGATGGCAGGTGGAAACTAAATGAGGGACCGTCCCTTCTCCCTCCTGTTTTTACAGAAATGTGGAATTGTGTGCACAGACTGTGCAGAAAATACGCTTATTTTCGTTGGAAAGTACACCAAAAGCAGATTTGGATGAACAGGTTGCTCTTGCCTTGAAATGAAATAAACGCTCCTTGAAAACTTGAATTTTGTTCTTGGGAGTCTGTAGGAACCTGTGCAGCTGTATGTGGTGAATGGTGTGACTGGCACTGTGCTGTATGTGGTGAATGGTGTGACTGGCACTGTGCTGTATGTGGTGAATGGTGTGACTGGCACTGTGCTGTATGTGGTGAATGGTGTGACTGGCACTGTGCTGTACACGGTGAATGGTGTGACTGGCACTGTGCTGTATGTGGTGAATGGTGTGACTGGCACTGTGCTGTATGTGGTGAATGGTGTGACTGGCACTGTGGTGAATGGTGTGACTGGCACTGTGCTGTATGTGGTGAATGGTGTGACTGGCACTGTGCTGTATGTGCTGAATGGTTTGTAGGCTGGCACTGTGCTGTATGTGGTGAAATACAGAATGGTTTGTAGGCTGGCCTGTGACTGGCGCTGTGGTGAATGGTGTGACTGGCACTGTGCTGTATGTGGTGAATGGTGTGACTGGCACTGTGCTGTATGTGGTGAATGGTTTGTAGGCTGGCACTGTGCTGTATGTGGTGAAATACAGAATGGTTTGTGTGTAGGCTGGCCCTGTGACTGGCACTGTGCTGTATGTAGTGAAGGGTGTGACTGGCACTGTGCTGTATGTGGTGAATGGTGTGACTGGCACTGTGCTGTATGTAGTGAAGGGTGTGACTGGCACTGTGCTGTATGTGGTGAATGGTTGTGACTGGCACTGTGGTGAATGGTGTGACTGGCACTGTGCTGTATGTGGTGAATGGTGTGACTGGCACTGTGCTGTATGTGGTGAATGGTGTGACTGGCACTGTGCTGTATGTGGTGAATGGTGTGTGACTGGCACTGTGCTGTATGTGGTGAATGGTTGTGACTGGCACTGTGCTGTATGTGGTGAATGGTGTGACTGGCACTGTGCTGTATGTGGTGAAATGCAGAATGGTTTGTAGGCTGGCACTGTGCTGTATGTGGTGAATGGTTTGTGTGCGGCTGGTCCCAACATACGACACAAATGTCTTCAGACAATCCTGCGTATGATTTACTATGCATCCCCTGATCTGCTTCGTCAAGTACTGAAGAATCAGCCTGTGTCAAGGTAATAATGTGGAAACTTCAAGTCATGTTACACAGGCTACCATCAGCCAGTGTCAGGGTAATAATGTGGAAACTTCAAGTCATGTTACATAGGTTACCATCAGCCTGTGTCATGGTAATAATGTGGAAACTTCATGTCATGTTACATAGGTTACCATCAGCCTGTGTCAAGGTAATAATGTGGAAACTTCAAGTCATGTTACATAGGTTACCATCAGCCTGTGTCATGGTAATAATGTGGAAACTTCAAGTCGTGTTACATAGGTTACCATCAGCCTGTGTCAAGGTAATAACGTGGAAACTGTAAGTCATGTTACATAGGTTACCATCCAAGAGGCTGTGTTATAGACAGTTTGAAAGGAACTGCATTGGTGCCCATCATTTGGAGACACTCAGATGTGAGGGGCCTGTGTTATAGATAGTTTTACATTTAACAATGAGATGTGAGGCATCTGTGTTGTAGATAGTTTTACATTGAGATGTGAGGGGCCGATGTTGTAGATAGTTTTACATTTAACAATGAGATGTGAGGCGTCTGTGTTGTAGATAGTTTTACATTGAGATGTGAGGGGCCGATGTTGTTGTTAGTTTTACATTTAACAATGAGATGTAAGGGGGCGGTGTTGTAGATAGTTTTACATTGAGATGTGAGGGGCCAGTGTTGTAGATAGTTTTACATTTAGCAATGAGATGTGAGGGGCTGGTGTTGTAGATAGTTTTACATTTAACAATGAGATGAGGAGTCTGTGTTGTAGATAGTTTTACATTTAGCAGCGAGATGTGAGGGGCCGGTGTTGTAGATAGTTTTACATTTAACAATGAGATGAGGAGCCGGTGTTGTCGATAGTTTTACATTTAGCAGTGAGATGTGAGGGGCCGGTGTTGTAGATAGTTTTACATTTAACAATGAGATGAGGAGCCGGTGTTGTAGATAGTTTTACATTTAGCAATGAGATGTGCGGGGCTGGTGTTGTAGATAGTTTTACATTTAACAATGAGATGAGGAGCCGGTGTTGTAGATAGTTTTACATTTAGCAATGAGATGTGAGGGGCTGGTGTTGTAGATAGTTTACATTGAGATGTGAGGGGCTGGTGTTGTAGATAGTTTTACATTGAGATGTGAGGGGCTGGTGTTGTAGATAGTTTTACATTTAACATTGAGATGTGAGGGGCTGGTGTTGTAGATAGTTTCACATTTAACATTGAGATGTGAGGGGCTGGTGTTGTAGATAGTTCTATGGGGGCCGGTGTTGTAGATAGTTTTACATTCAACTGTGGAGGTACCCATCATTTGAAGAGGAGCAGAGTTGTTTGTTTTGATCTTGAATTGTTCTTTGAACTTGAAAAGAAAAAAACCCTGTCATGGTTTAACTGAATGGGGCACACTAATGCGCTGATGTCCTGTTTTCTCAGTGTGGATGTTGACAGGAATGAGAGGGCGTTTACTGTGTGTAGTCATGTGCAGTTTTATAAACGTATATCATTGTATGGTGTGTGTGTGTGTGTGTGTGTGCGTGAATATGTGTGTGTGAGTAGTCACATAGCAGGTATGCTGGCGCCCCTGACCTTCGAGTGGTGGTGGGACGTTTCAGATGGCAGACATTTTAATGCAGAAACTGCCTGTATTTCAACATTCTACTTAAGACGTGAGTACCCTCGTTCAATCAAATGAACCTTCAAAAACATTTGACTTTTTGAATAAATGATGTTTTGATGTGTGTCGGTCACTGCATTGCAAGTGTTTTTTCTCAAGTGGCGGACCTTATAGCTGTTATATAAAGCCAAACAAAAACAAGAAAAGGGAAGGCAGCACAAAGCAATCTCTAACAAAACAGAAGAATTTAGGCGAGACAGAGCAAAAAAGCCTGTCCTTGTTAGGCAGGAGGCTGAGGTTGCAGGTTGAAAAACTCGCCGTCTCGCGTTATTTTTTCGTTCGCCGAAGAAAAGTCTCCGCGGAAAAAATTATTCGACGTGAAAGCTCAAAACCCGCTAAAACTTGTCGCACAGCGAATTTTTCTCTGTCGGAAATGTTCTCAAATGGGTGTTCTATTCTGCTTCCTTCCAGTATAATTTCCTCATTGGATCGATTAACAGCGAGAGTTTGCCGCCAGTGAGGCAACAAACGAAACAACAAAAGAAAGTATGTGAACCACCAAAAAGACCCGAGTGGCAGCCGAAGGAGTGTGTGCCGCGGTCCGGTTTTTGTTAATAAGAAAACATGACAAAGCGGCAAATTGGGAAGTGTTTTGCGACCCTTTGCCAACAACGTGTCTACTTTGAAAGAGATGGATTTTTCCGCCGAATTGGCGGATTTCTTTCTTTTTGGGGCCCCAGGGCGTTTTGAGTTCCAGTGTAAATCCGTTGAGAAAATTGGGGGGGGGGGGGGGGGGGGGGGCGGGGGGGTTAGAGGTAGGTTTGTGATGGAAGAAATGTACGGGAGAGGTCGACGATATTGTGTTCTCAATTGATCCGTTCGCAAATGGATGTTTCCGGTTTTGCTTGGGCCCGGTCGAGCCCTGCGTCTTTGTTTTCATTCTGCGGTTAACCAAAACCCATCAAAGCGGAAGTTGGTTTAGAATGCGGCAAACTGTTTGCGAATTTTTTCCTGACGCCTTTTCTTTCGGTTTAAAACGAGAGTGGCGAAAACCGGGTTTTATCGTCAGATAGCAGAAAGCGAGACCCAGTTCTTGCGACAGTCGATGCTTCAGTTAAAAAACAAATGACTTGGAAGTGGTTGGAGGAGGAAGTGAGCGCAAAAGTGATGCGACCAGTTCCAAAGGCGCCGTCAGCCACAGTGTGATTCTCTGACTGAAAGACTGCATGAGGAAAATCACCTATCCAGGACAGCAGTCTGCACATGGTTAATGTCGCGATCAAGTATGGCTCACGGGGCAAGTCAGCATTGATAAACCACGTTCTTGCTGAAAAGCACCTAGCAAGAGTGAAAAGACGCTTACAAACGAGACTCTTGGATCGTTTGGAGCATCGGGAGTCTACCCACCACCCCCACTCCCACCCCGTCTCTCTCTCTCTCTCTCTCTCTGTGTAAAAGGGTAATGCTATTTGTTTTGTTGAAGTAATATTAATATAATGCAGGTTATCTCCAGTTAGATATGATGAATCTGTAAAAACCCCCCCCCCCCCTTTTTTTTCTTCTTCTTGATGTAGGCGCCTAATGCCCACAATCATCAAGCTGATTATTTGAATGAAGGTTCTCTTTGAAAAAACAGTTTACATCAATGTACAGTATACACAATTGTGTAGTCAATATTTTAGTAATAAATAGCATACAACAAACTATTTTAGTGAAGAGAGATCAAAACAAAAAATTTGCAAGGGTGTTATTGACATTCTACAGACAAGCAAACAAAACATAAGTAAACAAACAGACGATAGTACCAAAAAAGTCATAGTAGTATTTAGTAGTAATAATAATAAGAATGTTTTTTACCTATACCACCGCGTCACAAAAATTCTTTTCTTTTTGGTATAGATATCATGGGGGGAAAAAATCAGTTACCAGGGTTCATAGCGTTTGGGAAGTTTGGGAAGGTTTGGGAAAAAAGTTTGTTTTTTTCCGGGCCCCTGGAAGTTTTTTGAAAAATAAAAAAAACATGAATATGGTTTGTGAAAGTTTGTGAATTTGGATTTATGTAACCAATATAGAAATTCATTTTAAAAAAAAACAAAAACCGGGGACCATGAAATTATATAAGAGGAAATAACTATAAAATAAAATAAATGCGATTGGATGAACCGCAGCAAATTGAGCAGAAACGAACTTTCGATTTCTACCTTAACGCGAGTTACTTCCCCTGGGAAATATCCGGGGTCTCTCCGAGAAATCAAAATGCTGGGCCAATGCGTTTTCAGCGAGTTTTGGCTAAAAAATCCATGTTATAAACGTGGCTGCGGAAAAAAAATGCTGGAAAACAAGTGGTCTGCGTACTGTGCAGCATGCAGAAAAAACCTTTAAATATAGGATCGATGGGTGAAGGAGCCCTCATCAGCCATAATGGCGGTAAGTTAATACAAAGCAATGGTCCTGATGGCTTCCTGCAAACTCTTAAAATATGTGCCAATGAATTGCCCTGAGGTTTATCCCAAACTACTTTTCCAAGTTCACTGGAGCGGGAGTAATACCTGATGAGTGGTAGATGCTAGCATTGTCCCTTTATTCAAAAAGGGTGACAAAACAAAAGCAGAGAACTATGACTGTATCTCTTACATCCATATCAGCAAAATTACTTGAACCATAATATATAGTAGCATAATGGACCATCTTGACAAATTGACTTCTTAAATACCGCCCAGCATGGTTTTAGACAGCGAAGGAGTTTTGAGACTCGCTTATAAAACCTCAATGATTTTAATAACTGCTTAAAAACAGACAGCAAATAAAAGCAATTGTATTAGACTTTTCAAAAGCCTTTGATAAGGTTGACCATGAGGGCCTGCTGCTTAAATTAGAACATATCGGCATTGGCGGTTCTTTGCTAAAATGGTCTAGATCATTCCTTGTTGGGAGAACGCAGAAAGTTGTTGTGGAAGGGTCATCATCCCATTGTAAACCAGTCTTGTCAGGTGTACCACAGGAACTGTTCTGGGGCCCTGTTTTCTTAATTTATATAAATGACATAAGTAGAAATCTCTCTTCCTGGAACTACTATAAGGCTTTTTGCAGATGACAGCTTAGTATATAGAACAATCAGAAGCAAGAATGAAAACACGCATTCTAAAAGAAGTCTAAACACTTTACAAGAGTGGGAAAGAACTTGGAAATTGGAATTTCATCCCAGAAGTGCCAAGTGTTGCGTATATGTAATAAACGCTCCCCAAACTAGATCAGAATATTCTATTACACATTCTTATATTTCTTACAGAAACCAATCTGCAAAATATTTGGCGTGATTATAGATGGTCATCTCAAATGGAAAGAACATTACAATTTAGTATGTAAGAAAGCAAACAACTCTTAGCTTTCTTATAACAGAAATATCAATGACTGCCCCAAAAGGTTTAAAAGGACGACTGCTACAAAACACTGGTTAGACCAGAACTGGAATATGGTTGCTCAGTCGGGGATCCTTACAATCTAAAGGACATTGATAACCTCGAAAAGATTCAGAAGAGAGCAGCCGGTTCGTAACAGGGTACCATATCAGAGAGATAGGGAATACTAGGAAGAACATGAGGAAGTAGAATGGAAACCCTTAGAAGAGAGAAGAGCTTTTATCAAACTTAATACCTTCTTCAAAGGGAGAGCTAAACTAATGGATATCCCAGTGGAACAACTGTATTGAAAAAAGTAGCACCAGGAGTGGCGGTCAGTCTTATGCCATACCTGAAACAAATATTGACAGCCATTTAAAATTCATTTTATCCTAGTTCTGTACGGCTGTGGAACTTGCTGCCGGGTGTCTCAAGATTGCCCCAAATGCTTCTCATTAAAAATAAAACTGATACGACAGTCTTGAGATCTGCATATTGACTGATTTTTTATTTTAACTTCCCCAGATATTTTATGGTTACCTGGGCCTGAACCTGGCCATTGCTTTTAACTTTTTGAATATCGTGTGCCACCCCTTGTTGCCATATTTTGCTCCAGGGGCCAACAGGTGAATCGCACTTTATTTTATTTTTTAACATGCGCGCTGGTGACCTCTCGTTTTTGAGTGAAAACCCGTCTTTTAGGAAGAAGAAGAGAAGTAGTGTTCCATCGCGCGGGAAAAACAGGTCACATTCTCTTGGCCACAGGAAGAAAAATGAGACGAAGTCGGAATATGATTTTTTGGTGAACCTTTTGTTTCAGTAGTTAGCCAAGCTATCCAAATGCTCTCCCACCCGCTGTTTCCTCAACCTTCTTGTTTTTTTTACGTTGTTCAGGTTGATGTTTTTGCCATTAAAAAAATAAAAGGAAAAACGTGTGGCTGTGAATGAGTTAGACAAGGCATTGCTGAAAAAATGGAGGAAAGCAGAGCCAGAAATTCTGCTACCCATGTTTGAAATATGTGTGTGTCAGTTCTTTTGCATTTAATTTTAATTTAACTTGTGGTCAACTACAACGCATTGACTGCCTTTGGAATTGACAGTTTTTAATTTTTTATGACACTAGGACAGAAGCCAATGTTCCTTTTTCAAACAACAGCAGTGCATTGTGGCTGGAAAAAAGGAATAAATAGTCTACATTTTTTGGGGGGCATTGTGAACAGACCCGTGATAAGGCCAGAAGATTGGTGGTGTAATGAGGAACTGTTCTATAAAAAGGTAATCTGTCTGTCTGTTGTGGTGTGTGTGTTTGTGCTTCATTTACGTGTCCCTTTTATTTCCCCTTTAAATTTTAATTTTAGGGGCCGTTTAAAAGGTCTTTGAAAAATCCAGAAAGTGGTTTTGAAAGTTTGGGAAAAGTTTGGGAAATTTTGGGGTGCTCTTAGGGTATGAACCCTGGACTTACACAATTCATCAAATGAGCAGACCGGCAGATATGCATGCATACTTATACCCCTGGTGACTAGAAATTTTGCAAGTGACTCATTAAATGTTGAGGGTATCAGAAGTGTGAAAGTGTTTTTTTTCTTATTGTAATAGAGGGATCAAGTTGAAAGAAAAAAAAAAAATGCTTGTGGGCACACAATGAGTTAAACCTTCACAATTTGCACACTTTGATATGATCCTTAGTCAAACTCTCTCACTTATATTATTCTATAAAGGAATCAGAATCCTCCGTGGTATTTTGAAGGACAACTATAAGAAATTATTTGATTGGTGTTCAGGTAAACTTTTTTAATAAGTATTTTGAAGGATGGCTATTACTATTAGAAACTAAACTGCTCGCTGAAATGTGGTGATGTGAAGGACAGTAATGAGAAACTGACTTGCAACTGCTGGAAAATTGTGTGACTATTAGCAACTGGGAAAATCACCAATCTGTGTCAATGGTCTTCATGATTTCCTGACAGACATCAAAGGCGAAGATGAGACGTCTTTTTTTTGTAGGATCAAGGTTATTAATACTTTTAATACTTTGGTGTCTCAGATGCTGATTTTTGCAGGTTAAATTCAAAAAATCTTCAGCTTCAGGGGGCTTCGCCCCCTGACCCCCCCCAGGGGCCTTGCCCCTGGAACCCCCCGGGGGCCTTCAGCGGCCCCCGGGGCCCCCGACACTTTTTTTTTCCTCCTTTTTCACATTTTGAGAATCCCATCTCTGACTTTGGTAGTCGTGGCTTTGTGGCAATAAATCACATCGAGCGTCCCAGTCACCAACAGAAATGTGTGTGTTTCCCACACCCTTACAGCATGTTTTCAGATCATTGGGCATGCAACAATCTACGTTTAATATCCCCAAGATAGTTTCACTCCTACTCTGATTTTTCTACAAGTTACATTTCCATGATAGTTTGATTCTAACTCTTACTTAATAGTACTTTGAGTCCTTTTTTTTTGCAAAAAAAAAAAAATTGATAACACTCAAGCTTTCGGGTCTTAGACCCTTCATCAGGAAACAGTAAAAAAAAGGGAAAAAACAGGATAACAAAAAAACGGAGGAAAAAAAACAAATTCGAACCACTGGAGAGATAAGGAATTGAGTACTTCTACTCGTAGAGTCTTCCCAAAACAAGGGAAAAAAAAGTCAAAGTGACAAAAACAATACAAAAGAACAAATGACATCAAAATTTAAAATGATGTCACAACAGTATTGTGTAACACTTTTCCCCTGGGGATAATGCAAACGTTTGCTAAAATGTGTTAGGTGTCTGCTAACAGCCCCCAATGAAATCCTTTTCCAACAGCCCACTCCCCCACTACCTAATACTTCCTCTACCCTCCCTTTTCCCCCCAACCCCCACCCACCCCAACAACACACATTCCCCACACACTTCCCCCTCCCCCCACCCCGTCCCCACCTCACAACACACACACACACAAACACCCCCCCCTCCCCACACACACCCCACAGCCCCCCCACCCCCACCCCCCCCCCCCCCCCCCCCCCACACACACAAACTTGTCAAGGGGGCCGGGGGGATATGATTTGTTGTGTGTGGGGGGGGGTGTACTGTTGTGAATCAGTTTGTTTCGATATCATTTGTTCTTTTTGTGTTTAGTGTTTCCAGACCCTTCACTAAGGCCAAAAGCTTGAGTTTAATTTTTTTTTTTTTTTAAGGACTTCAAAGTAATCATTTTTCATATTGTTTTATTTAAGTCCAGCAGTCGTTTTCATACATTGATTTACTTAGTTTGATTTCCCACTCTGATTTACTTATCTACAGGCCTTATTCTTTATGTCCTGAAGCACTGTTTGTCAAATTTTCTTTAGCTACAGTTCTGAGGATTCATCATACTAAATGTTTGCTTTGTCTCAATTGACATGTTTCTTTCCACATCAGTTTCAGTCTTCTGGTGTTGAAGTGTTCTATAGAATGAGTTGTTTAGAAGCAAGAAAGTGATTTCTAAAGATTTTTTTTGACTTATTTAATACAAAAAAATGCTTCAGCTTCTGGGGGCGCCGCCCCCTGACCCCCGCCAGGCTGTTGCCCATGGACCCCCCTGGGGCCCCTGGGGAACCCCCAGATCCTGCCAATCTCTTCTTTTTTTTTTAAAAACTGTTTTCATCCCTGGTTTAATGAGGAAATAGAGTTTGTATTATACCCCGACGTCCTGTACCCCTAGGGAGAGGTGCAACGGATCGGGTCGGGGTGGTTTGACCGTCGGGGGTGAGGGCGCAGATCCGAACTAGTCGATGCCTGCGTCCCTGACCCCGGGGTTGTGGTCAGTGGGGGGGGTCCCCCCAAAGATGCCCACAACCCCTCCCCGGGAGTGATGACGCTCCTCGTGTCCGAGTCGTGGCTGAACCCGGACGCGGTTGGGGAGAGCGTGATTACGACTGCGTGACGTTAGTGGGGGGGGTTAAACTAGCGTCACGAGTCTCATCTGATCGGGTGACGGACGGTGATTCCGACCGCGAGTGGTCGCCTGTGCCGGTCCGGGTTCGGAGGGTCCCAGGGCCGAAAGATCGCCTGAGCAGCATGAAAGCGAGAGTCTCCTAATGCGATCGAGGTGAACAGGCGATCCAGCCGAAGACGGAAGATTTGAATGGGCAGGTCTTTCAGGGCCTTTCTGGATTGGGATTTAGGACTTATCTATAAAAAGCCATTCTCTCACTCACGCTTAACATTTCCTTCTTTAGGAAATAAATCAACACAGCGACCATCGCTTAATAACTGCCACCACATTTGCAAATAGTAATTCAATGGCATAACTGTCACATTTTATAAACACATTTCAAAATAACACAAATCTCCAACCACGCATCCGAACGACAAATCATGCGTACGCACGCTCGTGAACATAAAACTCGTTCTCCTTGCACACACAAACAGACGGTGGCCGAAGGAAAAAGTCCGGCGAATGTGACAGGGGCGGACGAGCGGACCAAGCAAGTTCCAACCCTGAATCACCAGGTTCTCTCCCTTCCCCCACCGACTACCGCATCACCAGATGCATAAACAGCAGAAAGAATTTTTTGGAAATAATTTAGAATGGCCAGGTTAAAGATTGAATTAACCAGAGAAAAGGTCTCACACAATATTCCTCTTACAATTTCGAAAACAAAAGAAATTGCGCAAAAGAGAAGACTAAGCCGGCTAACAACAACAAACCAAAACAAGCAGACCACGAAACTGATGCTTACCAGCTACCCGTGGTGGACCCCGAAGAGCGGGTCAAAGACTCTCTCTACCCTCTGTCCAGTCGAGAGGACAGAGGCGAAGATGCGGAAACAGAAGAAATGATGTCCTCTCTCCTGCAGGCCGACTGCAGGAATTGAAAGTACTGACTGTACTCTCGATGATAAGGTAAAGAACCAGGACTGGAGCAGGCGCCCCCAGAGACATCTTCCGCTCGAGTGAAGAGCTAACCTCCCTCAGCAATGGCGGCCAACATGCCATGCTGCGTCACAGAGTGAGCATACTTCAAACTAAAAGAAACGAAGCACGTGCGACAGGTAAAAAGACAGGCGAGAGGCCGATAGACAGAAAGTTCGAGAGAAAGGTACCGGCCACGCCGTGAACTTGCAGGATGAATAGCACGGGCGGTGGAATTAGAGAGAGAGAGAGAGAGAGAAAGCAAACCGAAGTTGAGTTGAACCACACCAAGGTGCAACTGCACCACAAGCCACCCTAAGGGACGGATACACGACAACAGCAACGACAATAAACAAATAAGTAATTCCGCCACCCTAGGTGGGTCGAACGTCGTAGGCTCGTGACAAACTCGTGACAATAGTTTTTACATTTAACAATGAGATGAGGAGCCGGTGTTGTCGATAGTTTTACATTTAGCAGTGAGATGTGAGGGGCCGGTGTTGTAGATAGTTTTACATTTAACAATGAGATGAGGAGCCGGTGTTGTAGATAGTTTTACATTTAACAATGAGATGAGGAGCCGGTGTTGTAGATAGTTTTACATTTAGCAGTTAGATGTGAGGGGCCGGTGTGTAGATAGTTTACATTTAACAATGAGATGAGGAGCCGGTGTTGTAGATAGTTTTACATTTAGCAATGAGATGTGCGGGGCTGGTGTGTAGATAGTTTTACATTTAACAATGAGATGAGGAGCCGGTGTTGTAGATAGTTTTTACATTTAGCAATGAGATGTGAGGGCTGGTGTTGTAGATAGTTTTACATTGAGATGTGAGGGGCTGGTGTTGTAGATAGTT
This sequence comes from Conus ventricosus, assembly GCA_018398815.1. Classification (NCBI taxonomy): domain Eukaryota; kingdom Metazoa; phylum Mollusca; class Gastropoda; order Neogastropoda; family Conidae; genus Conus; species Conus ventricosus. Next base: position 10,745,046 of record CM031613.1, read on the forward strand.
TTACATTGAGATGTGAGGGGCTGGTGTTGTAGATAGTTTTACATTTAACATTGAGATGTGAGGGGCTGGTGTTGTAGATAGTTTCACATTTAACATTGAGATGTGAGGGGCTGGTGTTGTAGATAGTTCTATGGGGGCCGGTGTTGTAGATAGTTTTACATTCAACTGTGGAGGTACCCATCATTTGAAGAGGAGCAGAGTTGTTTGTTTTGATCTTGAATTGTTCTTTGAACTTGAAAAGAAAAAACCCTGTCATGGTTTAACTGAATGGGGCACACTAATGCGCTGATGTCCTGTTTTCTCAGTGTGGATGTTGACAGGAATGAGAGGGCGTTTACTGTGTGTAGTCATGTGCAGTTTTATAAACGTATATCATTGTATGGTGTGTGTGTTTGTGTGTGTGTGTGCAGAATATGTGTGTGTGAGTAGTCACATAGCAGGTATGCTGGCGTCCCCTGACCTTCGAGTGGTGGTGGGAGCGTTTCAGATGGCAGACATTTTAATGCAGAAACTGCCTGATATTTTCAACATCTACTTCAGACGTGAAGGTAAGCCTCGCTTCAATCAAATGAAACACTTCACAAAACATTTGAACGTTTTGAATCAATGAATGTCTGCATGTGTAGTCGGTCACTGGCAATGAAAGCTGTTTTTCTCAAAAGTGGACGGACCTTATAGCTGTTATATAAAGCCACAACAGAACAAGTAAAGAAGGCAAGCACACAAGCAATCTCTACAAAAACAGAAGTATAGGCGAGACAGAGCAAAAAAAGCCTGTCCTTGTTAGGCAGGAGGCTGAGGTTGACAGGGATGAAAACACCTCCGCCGTCTCCGCCGTTATTTTTTCGCATCTCCGCCGAAAGAAAAAGTCTCCGCCGAAAAATTATTCGAAGAGTGAAGCTCAGAAACGATCTCAACTTGTCTGCACAGCGAATTTCTTCTCTGTCGGTAATGTTCTCAAATGGCGTAGTTCTCATTCTGCTTCCTTCCAGTATAATTTCTCATCATGGCGTCGATTAACAGCGAGAGTTTGCCGCCAGTGAGTGCAAACAAAACGAAAAAGAAAAAAGAAAGAAGTATGTGAACCACCAGAAGACCGAGTGGCTGCAGAAGGACGTGTGTGACCGCAGAGTCACGGATGTAATAAGAAAACATGACAAAGACGGCGAATTTGAAGTGTTTTGCGAGCCTTGCCAACAACGTGTCTACTTTGGTAGTCGTGGCTTTGTGGCAATAAATCACATCGAGCGTCCCAGTCACCAACAGAAAATGTGTGTGTTTCCCACACCATTACAGCATGTTTTCAGATCATTGGGCATGCAACAATCTACGTTTAATATCCAAAGATAGTTCGACTCCTACTCTGATTTTTCTACAAGTTACATTTCCATGATAGTTTGATTCTAACTCTTACTTAATAGTACTTTGAAGTCCTTTTTTTGCAAAAAAATGATAAACACTCAAGCTTTCGGGTCTTAGACCCTTCATCAGGAAACAGTAAACACAAGGGAAAAACAGGATAACAAAACAACGGAGGAAAAAAAAACAACTTCGAACCCACTGGAGAGATAAGGAATTGAGTACTTCTACTCGTAGAGTCTTCAAAGCAAGGGAAAAAACGTCAAAGTGACAAAAACAATACAAAAGAACAAATGACATCAAAATAAACTGATGTCACAACAGTATTGTGTAACACTTTTCCCCTGCATAATGCAAACGTTTGCTACATGTGTTAGGTGTCTGCTAACAGCCCCCCCTATGAAATCCTTTTCCACCAGCCCACTCCCCCCACTACCTATATACTTCCTCTACTCCTCCTTCTCCCCCAACCCCCACCCTCACCCCACAACACACATACCCCACACACTTCGCCCCGTCCCCACCTCACACACACACACACAAACACCCCCGTCCCCACCTCACACACACACACACAAACACCCCCCCCCCCCCTCCCCACACACACACACAAGCACCCCCCCCCCCCCACCCCCCCCCCCACACACACACACACAAACTTGTCAAGGGGCCGGGGGGATATGATTAGTTGTGTGTGGGGGTGGGTTACTGTTGTGACATCAGTTTGTTTCGATATCATTTGTTCTTTTTTGTGTTTAGTGTTTCCTGACGAAGGGTCTAAGGCCCAAAAGCTTGAGTTTAATTTTTTTTTTTTTTTTTTAAGGACTTCAAAGTAATCATTTTTCATATTGTGTTTATTGAAGTCCAGCAGTCGTTTTCATACATCTGATTTACTTAGTTTGATTTCCCACTCTGATTTACTTATCTACAGGCCTTATTCTTTATGTCCTGAAAGCACTGTTTGTCAAATTTTCTTTAGCTAAAGTTCTGAGGATTCATCATACTAAATGTTTGCTTTGTCTCAATTGACATAGTTTCTTTCCACATCAGTCTCAGTCTTCATGGTGTTGAAAGCTGTTCTATAGAATGAGTTGTTTAGAAGCAAGAAAGTGATTTCTAAAGATTTTTATGACTTATTTAATACAAAATATGCTTCAGCTTCTGGGGGCGCCGCCCCCTGACCCCCGCCAGGCTGTTGCCCATGGACCCCACTGGGGGCCCATGGTGAACCCCCAGATCCTGCCAATCTCTTCTTTTTTTTTAAAAACTGTTTTCATCCCTGGTTGAATGAGGAAATAGAGTTTGTATTATACTCCCTGACGTCCTGTACCCCTAGGGGAGAGTGCAACGATCGATCGGGGTGGTTTGACCGTCGGGGGTGAGGGCGCAGATCCGAACTAGTCGATGCCTGCGTCCCTGACCCGGGGTTGTGGTCAGTGGGGTGGTCCCACCAAAGACTGCCCACAACCCCTCCACCGGAGTGATGACGCTCCTCGTGTCCGAGTCGTGGCTGAACCCGGACGCGGTTGGGGAGAGCGTGATTCGACTGCGTGACGTTAGTGGGGGGGTAGCTAGCGTCACGAGTCTCATCTGATCGGGTGACGGACGGTGATTCCGACCGCGAGTGGTCGCCTGTGCCGGTCCGGGTCTCGGCAAGGGTCCCCAGGGGCCGATGATCGCCTGACGCAGCATGAAAGGCGAGAGTCTCCTTATGCGATCGAAGGTGAACAGGCGTACAGCCGAAGAACGGGAAGATTTTGAATGGGCAGGTCCTTTCATGGGGGCCTTGCCTTTGGATTTGGATTTAGGAGCAGTATTGAAAGAGAAACAGTCGGCAATGACGGCCGATTGCCTGTTCGACTCGGCTGATTGCCTGTTCGACTTCGATCGCAACGATTGTGTGTCCGCCGATCGGGTAGAGGAGGAATCGTAATGATGGTCGCGCGTCCCCTGCGCAGAACCCTCCTCCACGCCGATCATACGCTCATCGTAGGTGTGAGCGGTTTGTCCCCAGGAATTGACACGCGGGTCCTCCGGGGCAGAGAGCGACTCCTGAACAAGGGGGCGGCTCGACCCGTTCGTGTCCTTCACCATGTTGGGCACTGGTGGCGAGACAAACGCGGAACACACGATCGCAAAGGGGAGACGAAGAGGTGGATGGAGGGATAGAAAGAGCTCGAACAACCTCGGGAGGGGCACTGGTAGTGCAATAAATGTAACGAAATTGCGCTGTTCGATCGAGGAAGCGATCGTAAGTGACGCCGGTATTGGCCGGTCGAAACAAAATGGCGGAACGACCGACGAAAAGGAATGGAAACTGAGTGGACGACGTGGAAGTTCGTCGAATCAGGAGTCCGAATGGAAGGACAAGGCAATGGGACTCGCAGACAAAGGGCCGTAAAGGCTAAATAAAGCAAGGAGATGTGGAACCGGCGATGTAGTTCCGAATTTCGAATTGCGAAATCCATGGAAGGCAAAGTCGCGAGTGCCGAGAACAAGGCACGAACGCGAGAAGCGTGTGGTTAAATAAAATTTATAAAACACGCCAAACCAAAGCCGCATCGGCAAGGGTACAAGGGTTCAGCGCGCAAGCCACAACAAACAAGTAAAGAAGCAAACACAAAGCTATCTTAACACAACGGCAAAGAGAAGGCGAGACAGTGCACAAGACTTATCTTGCTTGGACGGCAGACTGAGAGAGAATGACGGTACAGGAAGTTTACACCGGCTTCTTCCTACGGTGGAAGTGGGGTGGGCATCACGTGACTGTCTTATTACTGCATTAGCCACACAAAAACTTCGGCCTGGCAGAGCTGACTAACTGCCGTGAATGCTATGGTCTGACATGGTACAGTATATGACGCCAAACAGAAAGTTCACACCGGCTTCTTCCCTGGCGGAAGTAGTGTGGGCGTCACGTGATGGTCTTATTACTGCATTAGCCACAGAAAATCTCGGCCTGGCAGAGCTGACTAACTGCCGTGGAATGCTATGGTCTGACATGGTAAGTATACTAGCCAAACAGGGAGTATAATACAAACTCCCCATTTATGAAGATTAGCTTGATCTGTGCTGTGAACATGTAACTTGTTTTATGGGTTGCATGTGTAGGGGGTGTAAAGTGACTTGGCAACAGAGCTGTGCCTCCTCTTATGGGTGGTCCCACAGCAACTGGATGTTGATAGCTGTCTGTGGATTATTTGGACAGCGACTGTAGAAGTCTTTATGTGACAGAAAGTGTTTTCCGTATCAGCAGGTGGGAATGAGTGATGACACACAGAGATAACAGAAGAAGGGGTAGCATCATGATGTTGGAAAGTCTGTGGTATTATATTCATAAATCATTGTTTCATTTTCCTGTCAGAATAACCTCTTGCCTCAAGAACATCTGCATCTCTGTGTTTTAACCCTCTTTTTGTCTGTGTTGGAATATAGAGCATGTTATAACTGACTCCCCCGCCCCCCTCTCCAGAACTATGTAGTGTCCTTGGTCTAAAGTTCATTGTTTAGGAGTAAATGGTTTTTTTCCTCCTGATTTTCTTTTCCAGAGAAGATTTAGTGGTGATGTGTATTTGGTATGATTTGTCATTGTTTTCTGATGACAGGTGTGACATATTGTTTCTGATGACAGGTGTGACATATTGTTGTCTGATGACAGGTGTGACATTGTTTTCTGATGACAGGTGTGACACATTGTTTTCTGATGACAGGTGTGACACACTGTTTGGCGTCATATACTTTACCACGTCAGACCATAGCATTCCACGGCAGTTAATCAGCTCTGTCAATGTTTTCTGATGACAGGTGTGACACATTGTTTTCTGATGACATTTGTGACACATTGTTTTCTGATAACAGGTGTGACGTATTGTTTTCTGATGACGGGTGTGACATACTGTTTTCTGATGACAGGTGTGACACATTGTTTTCTGATGACAGGTGTGACAGATTGTTTTCTGATGACAGGTGTGAACACTGTTCTCTGATGACAGGTGTGACAGACTGTTTTCTGATGACAGTTGTGACAGATTGTTTTCTGATGACAGATGTGACAGATTGTTTTCATATTTTCTGATGACGGGCGTGACACATTGTTTTCTGATGACAGGTGTGACACATTGTTTTCTGATGACAGGTGTGACATACTGTTTTCTGATGACAGTGTGACACATTGTTTTCTGATGACAGGTGTGACATATTCTTTTCTGATGACAGATGTGACATACTGTTTTCTGATGAGAGGTGTGACATATTGTTTTCTGATGACAGGTGTGACATATCAGATAGAAAACATCAAGACCTCCACCAGTATGGCTGTCACCCCCACCGCCCCTGCTCCTTCCTCCCGTCCCCACTCTTCCATGGCTTCCTCCTCTTCCTCTGCCACCTCCTCCGCAGCTATTGCTGCAGCGAAATCCTCGCCTGTTCTGGAAGCCACCCCCATCCTGACCCCTCTCAACATGTCGGGGGCCACGCCCAGTGCATCGTCCTCGGCGCAGAGCTTGCATGGAGGTGACGGCCTGGACAGAAGGGACACACCTGACTCCTCGTCCTCTGCCTTGTTGTTGATGGGAGCTTCTCCGCAGGCCGAAGAGGCTGGCTCCTCTTCCCACATGTAAGTTCAGGGCTGGCTCCTCTTCCCACATGTAAGTTCAGGGCTGGCTCCTCTTCCCACATGTAAGTTCAGGGCTGGCTCCTCTTCCCACATGTAAGTTCAGGGCTGGCTCCTCTTCCCACATGTAAGTTCCAGGGCTGGCTCCTCTTCCCACATGTAAGTCAGGGCTGGCTCCTCTTCCCACATGTAAGTTCAGGGCTGGCTCCTCTTCCTACATGTAAGTCCAGGGCTGCGCTTCCTCATTTACTGAGTTCAGGGCTGGCAGTTCTTCCCAATGTTAGTTCAGGGCTGGCTCCTCTTTCCACATCCAAGTCCAGGGCTATTGACAGTGGCACAGTGCTGTATTGTCGTTAGGCTTAGCATTGGAAAAGGCTGTTGTTTTGGCGCTGGCTGTGTTTTATACACGCCATAGAAAGCTGTCATATTTTCAACCAGTTGCACAGTGTTGCTAAAAGAATTTGTATTTTGAAGCTGTCAGATTTTGAGGTCTTGTATGTATGAAACTGACGGAATGCTGAAGAAAAAAGAAAAGAGACAAAATTGTATATGTGCAAGGAATTGGGTAATTGCAAGAGGTTTGGAGTGGTCCTTGCTAGAAGCTGTGGAGACGGTGTGAGACAAAGCAGAAGGTGGCTCCTGTCAGGTCAGGCAGTGGTGGTGAACGGAGCTGTTTTGTGTTGCAGGCTGCTTCATTGTGTTCCCTGTTGTGGATCCCAAGTCTGAGGAAGTCGGGGTGAGCAGTAGACCTTTTTGACGGTGACTATCTCCTGTTGGAGATAGCTTTATTGACAGGGGTGCATGTTGGAGATCGCTTTATTGACAGGGGTGCATGTTGGAGATCGCTTTAATTGACAGGGGTACATGCTGGAGACAGATTTATTGACAGGGTACATGTTGGAGATCGCTTTATTGACAGGGGTACATGTTGAGATCGCTTTATTGACAAGGGTACATGGGAGATCGCTTTATTGACAAGGGTACATGTTGGAGATCGCTTTATTGACAAGGGTACATGTTGGAGATCGCTTTATTGACAGGGTACATGTTGGAGACAGATTATTGACAGTGGTCAGGGCTTAAAATCCTCCTCGGATCCGAAAAATATTCCTCGGAAGCCAAAAAAATTCCTCGTGAAAAAAAAATCGATTTCCTCTGGGAAAGAAACCCGATCTAAAACGCCCCAAACGCGTCCGCATTCGCATATGGTTCTGATTCGTATTCGGTTCAAAGTCGCAAACAGCCATTTCGCACCGGTAGCTTTAGGGCCTAATCTATCAAGATGGCGACTGTGAGAATCATCGAACGTGGAGAGAAGTTTGACGAAAGCGGGATCAAAAACAAATGGAGGTGGGAGTGGACTTTAAAGTCCGTGAAAGTGAGTCAATCCCGATGAATTCGAGCGGATCGGTCAACATATTCGAAAGGTGACGTGCCAGGCAGTGCAAGATGTTACTGTGCACCACAGACATCGTCTACACTTTCTGCGGGATCGTCGCACTGAAAGAGCATCTTGTCACAAAGAGACACCGCGATCGCTGTGCTGCTGTGCAAGGCACTTCTGGACTTCCAGGTAAGATTTGCAATCTTGTATATAATTTGGAAATCATGGAAAAGATCATACGAAATTCAAGGGACATAACATTTAACAAACGAATTTAAAGAGCATACTGTCGGAATTAGATTCTTTCCTTTTTCCCGATCTCCCTTGAATTTTGTATGATGTTCTCCGTGATTACGCTTGTATTTACTTGATTTGTCAAGATTTTTGTTTGTTTGTTTGTTTGTTGGAAAGGGAAGGGGGGGGGGGGGGGGGGGGGGGGGGGGGGGGGGGTCACCTGATACTGTTACTGTACTATAGGCCTACAGGTTACTGTGAATTGAAGATTGTTGATGTTTGCCATGATTTTACTTAGTTTAGTGGCTCAATAGATCTATTACTTTAGTCTTTGGGAACCATTCAGTGTTTATCAGTCATCAGGCCAAACTAATACTTGCAATTTTCAACACAGATACTGTTGGGACTATTCCAAGCTATTGTGATTACAGTGAAGTGATTCTGTGTGATCAACCCCCCCCCCCCCCCCCCCCCCCCCCTCCTCTCTCTCTTCTCTTCTCAATCCCTCCCTGTCTTTAGATCCACTGTCTTTCTCTTCTTAATCCTCACACACACACACACACACACACACACACACACACACACACACACACACTTCAGGTATTCATGCAGATAGCCCTCCCCTGCTGAAAGAGGGATACTGAGTTGACAAGTCAAAGTCCACATCCATTCTGACCAGGTCAAACAGGGGTGAAGGAGCCTATTTTTGATTACATCATTGCCTTGCATCAGACCTGGAGGCAGAATGTATAAATCGCTTATAACATACCATTCTTTCTCCCAAGGCTTGTACTCTTTCTGTTATGTAGATTTTAGCCTCCTGCCACCCCCTCCCTCCTCCCCACAACACCTCTTGCCAGTTCTGACCTACCTATCTGCCAGTCTGTCTGTCTTCTTCCTTCCCTCCCTCCCCCCTTTAACACACACAGGACATGTATACATGTGCTCAGCAGACAGACAACACAGAGGGTGGTGGGTGGGAATGGAGAGAGATCTATATCTCACAACACTCTGGTCTTACCACTCTCAACCACCTCCAGAAAAGAGAGGAGGGTGAAGGGGGGGGGGGGGAACCCCATCCCTGCGGTTATAGTCTTCCACTGACATTCTTTAGTGTCTCTATCTTGTATATCAGTCTCCCTGTCCCCTTCCCCATTCTAGACACTATTATGCAAATCCTTGCATACACTGTAGCATTGGAAGTAGGTCAAGGTCAAAACTGGTCAAGGGGTGAGTGGCTTTGGTTCAGTCACAGTGCCAATGATAGTGAACAGTAAACAGTCAGTGCCATGATAGCATCCATGGATTGCAGCTCTTGTTAGCTCCAGAATACTGGAAAACACTTTTTATTGTTTTTCTTTGTTATTCTTCTCCATATCCATAACGCCTGGAAGCTGAAGATTGTGTTGCCCAAGGAGTACAAGTTCATTCATAATCACTATCAAAACGGGTCCAAAGGTGCAGTTAGTACTGGGTCACAAAAGTACACTTTTTGTCTTGGAATACTATAATTTGCAATATTGAATACTATTTTTTATATTCTGAGGTAGACAGGTCTGCAGTTATATTTTGCAGGACAATCTCTTTCCGAAGAAGCTGCATACGGAGGCCATCCGATGTTTGCCAAAAAGCCAGTGGATCCCTCGCTTACTCGAACAATCCCGCTTGTGCCTCTTGAAGACGGCACAGAATGCCGAAGCCATGGTGAGTAGTAACTATAAAGCTTGGCTTTCAATATTAATTGAAGTTTTTGATCGCACAACACTTCTGTGTTTTAGTCTTCCTCTGGTATGTTTGAATGACTGAAAGGGCCTGTTCTTTGAAATGTGATGCTAAAAACGGTGATCCCAACAATTTATGTTGCATGTAATTTTGCTGTTATATCTAGAACAAACCATTTTTAGGTGTGTTTGTTGTTTTTTACTTTAATTTAAACCCCTTAAAGCTGTCAAAGTCAAGTGGTTTTATGTCAGAAATATTTTGAAGGTATATATATGTTCAAATCCAAACACTGCAATCACGTACACATTTTAAACACACTGTTTGTTATTCTGTTCACAGCTCATCAGTTTCGTGGCAGAAAATAACCTCGCTCTAGCTGCTGTCCCAAAGCTGGTGGATCTGACTAAAGCCCTGGCGCATGATGTGAAAGCTCTCGACAACATGGCAGCCTCCAATACAACAGCATCATATAAACTTAAGTTTGGAGTTGCTTCTTTTTTCCAAGAAGAGCTCCTTGCAGAATTAAGATCATCTTATTTTTCTCTGAACATGGACGAAGCAATGAATTCGAACTATGAGAAAGTTGTGACAGTGCTTGTTAGCCATTATTCTGAGAGCCAAGAGAAAGTCGTCATTAATCATCTGACCCTCCTTTTCTTTAAAAAAGGTCACAAGTAAGAAACTCTTTAAAAAGTTGGAGGAAGTCTTTACTGAGAAGGATTTGCCATGGTCCAATTTGCTTTCTGTCATGATGGATTCCTGCGCAGTGATGAGAGGAAAAAGGCAGGGTTGGAAAACCTAGACCCGGGTCAAGTAAAGCCCCCCATCTCTTAGATGTAGATGGGGACACGTGCCATCATGCACACTTTGGAAAGTACATTGAACAACTGATGACAGATCTGCACACTGACAGCAGATGGTCTCCATATCCCCGCACCTTCTTGCAGATATTTGTTTGGCTCTTGGATCACACCTACCTCGCCAAAGGGCTATGTTCCACACCGCTGGCTGTCGCTTACTGAAGTAGTGGCAGACACGTTGAGGCTGTATGATGCTCTGCTGGTATTTTACTTCTCCTTTCTTGATGAAAGTGATGAAAAGTTGTACAAAGTTTACATTTAGCAAGTGTTCGCGAGAAGAAATGTAAGTGAGAAAATGAAAGCTGCTATCAAGAAAATTCAGAAGGAGGCCAAAGTCGGCCTTAAATCTGCCACCAATGATGGCCGAAAGAGAAAGAGACGGATAACAGAGAAACTGTTCATTCATCGGACAATACATTGCTCCACTGAATCTGTACATCAGTGTACTCTCTACTCTTTTCAAATACATCAAAGTGTTTCAAAGACAGGAACCCATGATGCACGAACTGCACTCAAAACAGGAGGAGCTGCTGAAAGAGTTCTTGGGTACTTTGTGCGGCCAGAGCTCTCTTGCAGGGGGCCAGTGAAGTTGAAGAAACTTGACCTGGATGACAAGAAAGCCATCTTACCCGAGTCTCAATTTTTCCTTGGACATATGTTCTCAAAGATTTGGCCCGCAGAACAGCTGATGACAGCATCAAGAAAAATCTCCTGATGCTTGCTAGGGAAGGGTTTGTTTCTTGTGGCAAAGTGCTGATTGAGAAAATGCCTCTGAACAACAAAGTGTTGCGGTGCTTTGCATGTGTCGACCCACAAACAAGGGAACAACCACAGGCCAAAAAGAACTTGGAAAACTGTCTACTCTTCTCCCACTGGTCTCACAGATCAGGAAGAAGATAGTTTCAGCGGAAGTAAGAAGCTTCCAAAGTGATCGTTCAATTCCAGTGATAGGAAAGGATGAAAGAGTGGATAAATGGTGGACAGGATTGGGCAATGAAAAGTACCCTGTGCTGAAACGAGCTGTCAAAGGAGCATTAAGTTGCTTTCACGGCCCGATTGTGGAATCATCATTCAGTGTCATGGAGAGGTCATCGATACATCATCAACAAACATGGACATCGAAACATATTCAGCCATCCAGACTGTGAAAATGAGCCTTAAAGCAAGTGGGAAATCAGCTGTGCAATACTTCAAGAAACAGGATTTCTTGAAGGAACCTGTGCCTCGGGGGCTTGTCCAGAATATGATGACTGCCGCAAGGAAGGACAAAGAGAGGAGGGAGCGAAACCAACAGCTCAAAGGTCAAAAGGCAACGTCCCTTGGTGTCTCAGCTAAAAAAACTGACAACAAAAAGGAAGGCTATTGATGATATCATCAACAGCACAGGACCCAAGAAAGCTACAAGCTCTCCAAACTTGGGTGCTGCACAGAAGGAGAATCCATGCGTGGAGTCAAACACTGAAAATAACAGTGTCTCATCAAAAAAGCAGACAGGACAAAAGGCCAGAAGCACTGTCACTACCACTGATACAGCCTCAAAGTCAAAGAAAGCTTCAGACCCCCCAACCATAGATGTCATGCAAAAAAGAATCCACGTTCGCAGTCAAGCAGTGCCTTGAACAAAAGACTTGCCATGAAAAGAAAGGCCATTGATCCCACCGTAGTTCAAGTGCAGGACCTACAGACTGGATCGATTTTTAACACTTGAAGCTGAACATAGGGAGAATCGGTCTTCAAGCAATGTGCCTTCTGCAGTCAGCATCCGTACTACAGAAGTAATTGAAATTGAAATGCCTTCATCACCAAAGAAGAAGAAGCAGAGCACCCTGTCATGCTCTTCCGACCCCATCCTAAAGATTAAATGGGCAGCTTTCCCTGCAGACAAGGGGAAGGGAAAGAATATTTCTGCAGCTTGGCTGTGCTTGTCGTAAGAGCGACAGAACCAGCCCCTCTCAGATTGCTTAGTTCCACATTCCAAACGTGAGTTTTGAATTTTGATAACTGTGTCTCCACCAATAACCATTTTGTTTTGTCTTGATAACCTGTTGGTCTTTTTTATGCTCTTTTCACATGAAATGTGTTGATATAAATATCATTTTTGATTTAGATGTTTAAGACCTTTGTCTTGTCTTTGACAGTGGATTGAATATCTGTATGGATGTACCTTTTCTGCATTAAATCTTGCACTTTTTCTGTGGGAATTTTTTTCCCCAAAATAGGGCTCAGAATGAGCCAGAGTGCACAGATTTTGTTTTAGATTTTCAAAATTTCTGGGGGGCATGCCCCCAGACCCCCCTAGCAGGGCGTGCCTGCTTCGCAGGCACGCATTCGTGGCTTCGCCACTTCAGAAATTTTCCTCTGATTTTTGGATAGACCATTTTAAGCCCTGAGTGGTACATGTTGATCGCTTTATTGACAGGGTACATGTTGGAGATCGCTTTATTGACAGGGTACATGCTGGAACAGATTTATTGACAGTGGTACATGTTGAGATCGCTTTATTGACAGGGGTACATGTTGGAGACAGATTTATTGACAGTGGTACATGTTGATCGCTTTATTGACAGGGGTACATGTTGGAGATCGCTTTATTGACAGGGGTACATGTTGGAGATCGCTTTTATTGACAGGGGTACATGTTGAGATCGCTTTATTGACAGGGTACATGTTGGAGATCGCTTTATTGACAGGGTACATGCTGGAGACAGATTTATTGACAGTGGTACATGTTTGAGATCGCTTTATTGACAGGGGTACATGTTGGAGACAGATTTATTGACAGGGTACATGTTGGAGATCGCTTTATTGACATGGGTACATGTTTGGGGATCGCTTTATTGACAGGGGTACATGTTGGAGATCGCTTTATTGACAGGGGTACATGTTGGAGATCGCTTTATTGACAGGGTTGCATGTTGGAGACAGATTTATTGACAGTTTGGTACATGTTGGAGATCGCTTTATTGACAGGGGTACATGTTGGAGACAGATTTATTGACAGGGTACATGTTGGAGATAACTTGACAGGGGTACATGTTGGAGACAGATTTATTGACAGTGGTACATGTGGAGATCGCTTTATTGACAGGGGTACATGTTGGAGACAGATTTAATGACAGGGGTACATGTTGGAGATCGCTTTATTGACAGGGGTACATGTTGGAGACAGATGTATTGACAAGGGTGCATGTTGGAGATCGCTTTATTGACAGGGGTACATGTTGGAGATCGCTTTATTGACAGTGGTACATGTTGGAGATCGTTTTTATTAACAGGGTACATTTTGGAGATCGCTTTATTGACAGGGGTACATGTTGGAGATCGCTTTATTGACAGGGGTACATGTTGGAGATAGCTTTATTGACAGGGGTACATGTTGGAGATCGCTTTATTGACAGGGGTACATGTTGGAGATCGCTTTATTGACAGGGGTACATGTTGGAGATCGCTTTATTGACAGGGGTACATGTGGAGATAGCTTTATTGACAGGGGTACATGGAGATCGCTTTGTTGACAGGGGTACATGTTGGAGACAGATTTATTGACAAGGGTACATGTTGGAGATCGCTTTATTGACAGGGGTACATGTTGGAGATCGCTTTATTGACAGGGGTACATGTTGGAGATCGCTTTATTGACAGGGGTACATGTTGGAGATTCGCTTTATTGACAGTGGTACATGTTGGAGATCGCTTTATTGACAGGGGTACATGTTGGAGATCGCTTTATTGACAGGGGTACATGTTGGAGATCGCTTTATTGACAGGGGTACATGTTGGAAACAGATTTATTGACAGGGGTACATGTTGGAGATCGCTTATTGACAGGGGTACATGTTGGAGATCGCTTTATTGACAAGGGTACATGTTGGAGATCGCTTTATTGACAGGGGTACATGTTGGAGACAGATTTATTGACAGTGGTACATGTTGAGATCGCTTTATTGACAGGGGTACATGTGGAGATCACTTTATTGACAGGGGTACATGCTGGAGACAGATTTATTGAAGGGCAGAGATGGGATTTTTCCGCGATTGGCGGATTTCCGTCTTTTTGATGGCCCCAGGGGTGTTTTGAGTTCAGTGTAAATCCGTTGAGAAAATTGGGGGGGGGGGGGGGGGGGGGTAGGTTTGTGATGAAGCTAATGTACGGCGATGAGGTCGATCGATAGGCCTATTGTGTTCTCAATTGATCCGTTCGCAAATGGATGTTTCCGGTTTCTGCTTGGGCCGGTCGAGACTGCTGTCTTTGTTTCATTCTGCGGTTGACCGAAACCATCAAGCGGAAGTTGATGTTTGAGAACGCGGCAAACTGCGAATTTTTTTCCTGACGCCATTTCTTTCGGTTTGACGAGAGTAGCGAAAACCAGAATGTTTCGTCAGATAGCAGAAAGCGAGAAAGTTCTTGCGAAGCAAGTCGATGCTTCAGTTAAAAACAATGGACTGGAAGTGGTTGAGGAGGAAGTGAGCGCAAAAGTGATTGCTGACCAGTTCAAAGGCGCCGTCAGCCACAGTGTGATTCTCAGACTGAAAGACTGCATGAGGAAAATCACCTATCCAGGACAAGCAGTCTGCACATGGTGTAATGACGCGATCAAGTATGGCTCACGGGGCAAGTCAGCATTGATCAACCACGTTCTTGCTGAAAAGCACCTAGCAAGAGTGAAAGATCGTCTTACAAACGAGACTCTTGGATCGTTTGGAGCATCGGCGAGTTACCCACCACCCCCACTCCCACCCCGTCTCTCTCTCTCTCTCTCTCTCTCTCTCTCTGTGAAGAGTAATGCTATTTGTTTTGTTGAAGTAATGATATTAATAATATTGCAGGTTATCTCCAGATAGATGTAATGCCCACAATCATCAAGCTGATTATTTTGCAATGAGGTTCTCTTGAAAAAACAGGTTACATCAATGTCACAGTAGGACCTATACACAATTGTGTAGTCAATATTTTACGTAATAAATAGCATACAACAAACTATTTTTAGTGATGAGAGATCAAAACAAAAATATTGCAAGGGTGTTATTGACTTCTACAGACAAGCAAACAAAACATAAGTAAACAAACAGACGATAGTACGGAAAAAAGTCGTAGTAGTAGTAATAATAATAAGAATAATGATTTTTACCTATACCACCGCGTCACAAAAATCTTTTCTTTTCAGGTATAGATATCATGGGGGGAAAAAATCAGTTACACACATTCATACAAACGAGCAGACGGCAGATATGCATGCATACTTATACTCTGGTGACTAGATTTAGCAAGTGACATCATTAATGTTGAGGAGTATCAGAAGTGTGAAAGTGTTTTTTTTCTTATTGTAATAGAGATGGATCAAGTTGAAAAGAAAAAAAAAACTGCTTGTGGGCACACAATTTGCACACTTTGAATATGATCCTTAGTCAACTCTCTCACTTATATTATTCTATAAAGGAATCAGAATCCTCCGTGGTATTTTGAAGGACAACTATAAGAAATTATGTGATTGGTGTTCAGGTAAACTTTTTTAATAAGTATTTTGAAGGATGGCTATTACTATTAGAAACTAAACTGCTCGCTGAAATATGATGTGAAGGACAGTAATGAGAAACTGACTTGCAACTGCTGGAAAATTGTGTGACTATTAGCAACTGGAAATCACCAATCCTGTATCAATGGTCTTCATGATTCCTGACAGACATCAATGGCGAAGGTGAGAAAGTCTTTTTTTTGTAGGATCAAGGTTATTAATACTTTTGAATACTTTGGTGTCTCAGATGCTGATTTTTGCAGGTTAAATTCTAAAAAATCTTCAGCTTCAGGGGGCTTCGCCCCTGACCCCACCAGGGGCCTTGCCCTGGACCCACGGGGGCCTTAAGCGGCCCCGGACCCCGCCACTTTTTTTCCTCTTTTTCACATTATGAGAATCCCATCTCTGACAGGGGTACATGTTGGAGATCGCTTTATTGACAGGGGTACATGCTGGAGATAGCTTTATTGAAGGGGTACATGGGAGATCGCTTTATTGACAGGGGTACATGTTGGAGACAGATTTATTGACAAGGGTACATGTTGGAGACAGATTTATTGACAGGGGTACATGCTGGAGACAGATTTATTGACAGGGGTACATGCTGGAGATCGCTTTATTGAAGGGGTACATGTTGGAGATCGCTTTATTGACAGGGGTACATGTTGGAGATCGCTTTATTGACAGGGGTACATGTTGGAGATCGCTTTATTGACAGGGGTACATGTTCCCGTGGGTTCTTTGTTCTGTGGTTATATTTTGTGTCGATGTTCACATGGGTGCATTGGACAGGCATCATTGTGAGTTTGAGCTGTGATAGAATTTCTGTGGACAAAGAGTTGTGCTGTGTACAGTGTGAAACCCTGGTCACTGCCCCCTGGCCCAGCTACTTCCCTGCCTTTCTGTGGACAAAGAGTTAATTGTTCTGTGTACAGTGTGAAGCCCTGGTCACTGCCCCCTAGCCCAGCTACTTCCCTGCCTTTCTGTGGACAAAGAGTTAATTGTTCTGTGTACAGTGTGAAGCCCTGGTCACTGGCCCCTGGCCTAGCTACTTCCTGCCTTTCTGTGGACAAAGAGTTAATTGTTCTGTGTACAGTGTGAAGCCCTGGTCACTGCCCCCCTAGTCCAGCTACTTCCTGCCTTTCTGTGGACAAAGAGTTAGTTGTGCTGTGTACAGTGTGAAGCCCTGGTCACTGCCCCCTAGTCCAGCTACTTCCCTGCCTTTCTGTGGACAAAGAGTTAGTTGTGCTGTGTACAGTATGAAGCCCTGGTCACTGCCCCTTGGCCCAGCTACTTCCCTGCCTTTCTGTGAATGGAAAAGTCCAAAGGTGCACCCGTGTGCTCAGCATAGAAACTCTCTGCAAGGACACTGGTGTTGTCAAGTCATTTTGTTGTTGAATTCATTGTTCTCTAACCGCAAGGGGTTATCTGTCTGCAGTCTTCTGCAGCAGGCTGTTAGTTTCCTCAGAATTAGACAGTCAGGGTGTAAAGCTTGCTGACAATGATGATTCAGTAGTCATGGTTGCATTCAGCTGCAATGTTTGTGTGTGAATGTGTTTTGACTTTTAAAAAACATGTAATACCCAAAGTTTAGGGAGAATTCTGTGGCTACAGAAACCTTTATCATTTGTATTTATGTTTGTGCGTGTGTGTGTTTAAGAAAGCACCTGTAACTTTTGCAATGGAGGCTGGAACAACAAATTCGTGGAGACACAGTACATGGCATGGACAACACGGGCAGTGGTGACACAGTACATGGCATGGAGAACACGGGCAGTGGTGACACAGTACAGGGCATGGAGAACACAGGCAGTGGTGACACAGTACAGGGCATGGAGAACACGGGCAGTGGTGACACAGTACAGGGCATGGAGAACACAGGCAGTGGTGACACAGTACAGGGCATGGAGAACACGGGCAGTGGTGACACAGTACAGGGCATGGAGAACACAGGCAGTGGTGACACAGTACAGGGCATGGAGAACACAGGCAGTGGTGACACAGTACAGGGCATGGAGAACACGGGCAGTGGTGACACAGTACATGGCATGGAGAACACAGGCAGTGGTGACACAGTACAGGGCATGGAGAACACGGGCAGTGGTGACACAGTACAGGGCATGGAGAACACAGGCAGTGGTGACACAGTACAGGGCATGGAGAACACAGGCAGTGGTGACACAGTACATGGCATGGAGAACACAGGCAGTGATGACACAGTACAGGGCATGGAGAACACAGGCAGTGGTGACACAGTACAGGGCATGGAGAACACAGGCAGTGACACAGTACAGGGCATGGAGAACACAGGCAGTGGTGACATAGTACAGGGCATGGAGAAACAGGCAGTGGTGACACAGTACAGGGCATGGAGAACACAGGCAGTGGTGACACAGTACAGGGCATGGAGAACACAGGCAGTGGTGACACAGTACAGGGCATGGAGAACACAGGCAGTGACACAGTACAGGGCATGGAGAACACAGGCAGTGACACAGTACAGGGCATGGAGAACACAGGCAGTGGTGACATAGTACAGGGCATGGAGAACACGGGCAGTGGTGACACAGTACAGGGCATGGAGAACACAGGCAGTGACACAGTACAGGGCATGGAGAACACAGGCAGTGACACAGTACAGGGCATGGAGAACACAGGCAGTGGTGACACAGTACATGGCATGGAGAACACAGGCAGTGGTGGACACAGTACAGGGCATGGAGAACACAGGCAGTGGTGACACAGTACAGGGCATGGAGAACACAGGCAGTGGTGACACAGTACAGGGCATGGAGAACACAGGCAGTGGTGACACAGTACAGGGCATGGAGAACACAGGCAGTGGTGACACAGTACAGGGCATGGAGAACACAGGCAGTGGTGACACAGTACAGGGCATGGAGAACACAGGCAGTGGTGACACAGTACAGGGCATGGAAAACACAGGCAGTGGTGACACAGTACAGGGCATGGAGAACACAGGCAGTGGTGACACAGTACAGGGCATGGAGAACACAGGCAGTGGTGACACAGTACATGGCATGGAGAACACAGGCAGTGACACAGTACAGGGCATGGAGAACACAGGCAGTGGTGACACAGTACAGGGCATGGAGAACACAGGCAGTGGTGACACAGTACAGGGCATTGAGAACACAGGCAGTGGTGACACAGTACAGGGCATGGAAAACACAGGCAGTGGTGACACAGTACAGGGCATGGAGAACACAGGCAGTGGTGCAGGAGACTACAAACATGACTGGAATACAAGACCTCACTTGTGGCCCAATTTTGTGCATAACATGACAGAACCATACAGCACGTTTCTGTTCTCATAGTGAAATGAAATACCAAAGGCAGCATAAAGTAGTGAAGTAGGATCTTTTGAGGAAGTTCACAATTTTCAGCTGTAAAGGCAACTAAAATTACTTCATCAGTAGTTTATCATAAGCATTAGTGTGAGCATAGTTAAACATTGAGTAAACACAGTGATGTTGACTTTCAGGCGTCTGAGCGACGTTCTGAAAAGGAAACGCCCTCCCAAGCGCGGCCCAACCAGGAAAGGGAAAGGGGAGGACAACGGAGCGGAAGCAGGAGGGAAAAACGCCACGCCTTCAGGTCGCAACTCCTCAGGGCGGGGTAAATCCACTCAGGTGAATGCTTTGCTCTGACTGTGGACTGTATTTCATTCGTTGAACAACTAAATGGCACAATACTGTTATCATGCTTAAGTTTGGGAGAGATTGGAGAAGAAATTCCCCCTCATATACTGCTGATTAGTACAATTTGTGGATTATCTGTTACTTATATAGTACCGGGCATAAGAAAATGGTGAGTCAGTCATTGCAAATACAGGGGTTGTGTGCATTTTCATTGAACATTTAACATGAACTGTTGATTGATAAAACTGACAATGGCAGATGTATAGGCAGAGAGTGTGTGTGTGGATATGCTGCTAGTGCATGTGCATTCCTGTGCTGGATGTAGTGTTGATGTGTGATACCATTGTGGGCCCTGTCCACAGGGAAAGAGCCCAAGTCAAGTGGCAGTGGATCCAAGATGTCTTCTTTTCTCCCAGCCTTAACCCTAGAACCTGGGGGCGAAATTTTGGAGGATCCTCTGACAGGCACGCACAGGCTAAGGTCAGTATATATGCCCTCTTGGGTTTACTAGAAGGGTGAAATTGAGGGGGGGGGGATACGTGTGTGTGCTGATTTTCTTCTCTTTTCCCCGTGTTTTGTTTTGTTTGCTTGTTTTTTTGTTCCATCTTTTCTCTTGTCTGCCAGTGAATGCTGACTGATTATGGTAAATAGGCCTGCCAACTCGGTCCCACAAGAAATGAAATGTTCAAAGCAGGCGCAGGCAGGGGTAATGTCACATGGGAATGAGGTCCTGACCTCCATATGAAAAGCATGAGCGTGGTCATTAGATACTGTGGGGTATAATTTACACCCAGATGAAGTGGAAACCACAAGGATAGGAGATGAGGAGGTATTGGACATGGAGAGATGGTCAGTGAACACTGTTGACGTGTGTGTACTGGACATGGAGAGATGGTCAGTGAACACTGTTGACTGTTGACACGTGTGTGTGTTGACGTGTGTGTACTGGACATGGAGAGATGGTCAGTGAACACTGTTGACGTGTGTGTATTGGACATGGAGAGATGGTCAGTGAACACTGTTGACGTGTGTGTATTGGACATGGAGAGATGGTCAGTGAACACTTGACGTGTGTGTATTGGACATGGAGAGATGGTCAGTGAACACTGTTGACGTGTGTGTATTGGACATGGAGAGATGGTCAGTGAACACTGTTGACGTGTGTGTATTGGACATGGAGAGATGGTCAGTGAACACTGTTGACGTGTGTGTATTGGACATGGAGAGATGGTCAGTGAACACTGTTGACTGTTGACACGTGTGTGTGTTGACGTGTGTGTACTGGACATGGAGAGATGATCAGTGAACACTGTTGACTGTTGACATGCGTGTGTTGACATGTGTGCACTGGACATGGAGAGATGGTCAGTTAACACTGTTGACGTTTGTGTACTGGACATGGAGAGATGGTCAGTGAACACTGTTGACGTGTGTGTACTGGACATGGAGAGATGGTCAGTGAACACTGTTGACGTGTGTGTATTGGACATGGAGAGATGGTCAGTGAACACTGTTGACGTGTGTGTGTGTGTTGACATTGTGTACTGGACATGGAGAGATTGGTCAGTGAACACTGTTGACATGTGTGTGTGTTGACGTGTGTGTACTGGACATGGAGAGATGGTCAGTGAACACTGTTGATGTGTGTGTACTGGACATGGAGAGATGGTCAGTGAACACTGTTGACGTGTGTGTACTGGACATGGAGAGATGGTCAGTGAACACTGTTGACGTGTGTGTACTGGACATGGAGAGATGGTCAGTGAACCCTGTTGACATGTGTGTATTGGACATGAAGAGATGGTCAGTGAACACTTGACAGTGTGTGTACTAGACATGGAGAGATGGTCAGTGAACACTGTTGACTGTTTTCATGTGTGTGTGTGTGACATTGTGTACTGGACATGGAGAGATGGTCAGTGAACACTGTTGACATGCGTGTGTGTTGACATGTGTGTACTGGACATGGAGAGATGGTCAGTTAACACTGTTGACGTGTGTGTACTGGACGTGGAGAGATGGTCGGTGAACACTGTTGACTGTTGACACGCGTGTGTGTTGACATTGTGTACTGGACATGGAGAGATGGTCAGTGAACACTGTTGACTGTTGGACATGTGTGTATTGACTGTTAGACAGTGTGTGTATTGACTTTTGGACATGTGTGTATAGACTATTGGACATGTGTGTGTATTGACTATTGGACGTGTATGTGTATTGACTGTTGGACATGTGTGCGTATTGACTATTGGACATGCATGTGTATTAACTATTGGACATGTGTGTGTATTGACTGTTGGACATGTGTGTGTATTGACTATTGGAGATGTGTGTGTATTGACTGTTGGACATGTGTGTGTATTGATTATTGGACATGTATCGGACATGTGAGTGTATTGACTATTGGACATGTGTGTGTATTGACTATTGGACATGTGTGTGTATTGACTATTGGACATGTGTGTGTATTGACTATTGGACATGCTTGTGCATTGATTATTGGACATGTGTGTGTATTGACTATTGGACATGTGTGTGCATTGACTGTTGGACATGTGTGTGCATTGACTGTTGGACATGTGTGTGTATTGACTATTGGACATGTGTGTGTATTGACTGTTGGACATGTGTGTGTATTGACTATTGGACATGCGTGTGCATTGATTATTGGACATGTGTGTGTATTGATTATTGGACATGTGTGTGTATTGACTATTGGACATGTGTGTGTATTGATTATTGGACATGTGTGTGTATTGCCTATTGGACATGTGTGTGTATTGACTATTGGACATGTGTGTGTTGACTATTGGACATGTGTGTGCATTGATTATTGGACATGTGTGTGTGTGTATTTCCCAGCAGCAGATGTGCTGACTCCCAAGCCTGTGGTAAACCAGAATGCTGTGAACAAAGAGAAAGTACGTGCCTGGATTAAAGAACAAGGTGGGTACAGCCCCTGTCACTGCATGGTCCTGTGTGGCTTCTTGTCAGTCCCCTTGGAAATAGTCTGCTGTAGTACTAATGCTGCCAGTGTAAACTATGTGCACTGATGGAAACAATCTGTCTGCTGTAGTACTAATGCTGCCCGTGTAACTATGTGCACTGATGGAAACAGTATGTCTGCTGTAGTACTAATGCTGCCCAGTGTAACTATGTGCACTGATGGAAACAATCTGTCTGCTGTAGTACTAATGCTGCCCAGTGTAAACTATGTGCACTGATGGAAACAATCTGTGTGCTGTAGTACTAATGCTGCCAGTGTAACTATGTGCACTGATGGAAACAATCTGTCACATCAGTGGTATGGTCAGAATGCTGATGCCTGTTGGGATGTTTGTTGGTGTCACTGTAAGGCAGTGTAGGAATGGTACATGTTACAGAGCTTACTCTAGAGCGCGGGATTTGTACAATTCCCGAAAATCTGTTCCTTCCCGCAATTATTGAGTCTTAACGCGGGCAGACTCCCGCACAGTTGCAGGACTGCCCGCCGTGTTCACTGATCATTGCGGGCACTCGTTTGTCGTCTGCTTGAAAAACTGAAACTAGAACTGAGCAGGAGCGAACGATTTCTTGATATTTCATTGGCTGTTAGTGTAAATCAACCAATCGGCAGCGTTTATCTCCTCCTCCTTGATCACCGTCGAGAAGTTGCAAGAGTTTAAGACGCCATATTGGATATTTTCCCAAGTGAAGCGTGCACCCACCCTATTTGACTTTGACTTTCGTGGAAGAAAAGTGAAAAAAAGATTCTGTGCCATGCGAGGGTGGAGAAGATCATGAAGAAACCGCGACTACATCCAAAAGCTCGGAGAAGCAGCCCGAAAAGAGTGCCAGTGCAAGGGAACACCGGTTTCAAGACGATTGGCTGAAGAAGTGGCCCGGGGAGGGGGGGGGGGGGGGTGCCCCCCCTTTTTTTCTGATATGAGGGGGGGACTGCCCCCCTTTTTGAAAAACCCTAGATTAAGCTCTGATGTTAGTTTTCTTACAAGAGATCAACAGATTTCTTTCCCGACACAATACCTTTTGAAGATGTGGTAGGTCCTCTAGTTTTGCAGCTTAATGAAATAATCAGACGGTAGACTTTTTTTAAAGTAATAAGTAACACTGCCAGTTGTGTATACACAACCACAGCAGCACCCATTTGGAGCAGTAAACACATGCGCCAAATGAAGAGGATTGCTATTGGACATGCCGTACGAAGCAGCAGTTTTAATAGAACAGCAGTGATCAAGACATGGACACAGACTTGGATGTTGATTTCTGTTTTCAGCGGCACGCTTTCTGCTGAAGTATTTTGGTGACAGCACCTCCAGCCCACACCTGCCCTTGGTGACCTGCGGGAATTAACAGCCGCCTGCAAAGTCCTGTCCGTGGAGGTGGGTGGCACCCCACGTCTTGTCTGTAGCGCTGGTGAACTGTGTGGCTTATGGAGAGCCTGCGCTGTCATGATCTGCTTATGGTTTTCATTCATTTAAAAATATACCAGTGTATATATTCGGTATATCACCCGAGTCATTCACCTTGGTACATAGTTATCAACTCGCAGCTATCTTTGTGTGATGAAAAATTTCTGCCATACTGTGAATTTGTCTTTTTCTCCTTTTGTTGTTGTTGCCATTTTAATGTTCCTGCTGAAAACAAGGAGAGAGAGCAGTTGACAACAGTCTGTTGCTTTTACAGCTGTTGGCTAAGCAATTAACTTGGATTATCTGAAAACATTCCATAACCCTAATAGCTTAACCTTCATTGTCCTGTGTTTCGTATGACAGAATTCGCCCAGACTACTAAGTTTATATTGGAATTTGCTGCCCGAATTGGGGTACTGACTTTAAAAAATTGTAAAAAATAACTAATGGATAAAAAGACTTCAAATTTTCAGCAAAAATCTATGGAAAGCTGAACTTTGGTTTGCACTTGTTATTTTAGGGGGATGTGAAAATATTTTCATGGCTCAACACTCACACACCTGATTTTACCTGGAAAACACACCTACGTCAGTGAAATAGGTGACAGACAGGCAATACAACACCCATCAACTTTATAACACCTACCTTTTTGGTGGCAAGTGGTCAGGTTCACCATCTGAAAAGAACTGATGGGTGTTGTGAGGTGTTAGTAGTTACACAGGTAGCTAGGAATATCCGCGAAATTTTTTGTGACGCTTTTAAGTCACATAGCAGTTACATAGCAGGAAAAAAATAAAATAAAAAAATAAGAAGTCAAAATCATACCTTATTTACTGAAAATGTTTGGAGTGCATGCTTGTTGATCTGATGAGTTAGTTTGTGTTTGTGAGAAAAATAATTCCTATGGCTGATAATATTTCTAACTATATACAGGTGTTAGTAGGAAGGAAGAGAGGCAGGCATCACAACACAAAAAAACACTCAAATATTTTTGTTGTACTCACCATATGGTTCCAGATGTAATGAATTTATAATCCAAATGTGATCACACACAAACAACACAGTCCCCTGGAAATGTTCTTGCTTTTGATCACTTTTGTCACACACAGATCCCCGACATGAAATTTTCTTTCCGTTGTGCATTTTCTTACATGCACAATTTCCAGTACTTTTGTTATGTGGCACTTTCAATATTTAGTCAACCCAAAAACAGTCTGTACAAAACAAAATGACAAAGTCCAGTCCTTGATTTAGTCAAGTATCAGGTGTACTGCTAGGATGAGTGTGTAGGAAACCTACTCACTGCTGGTGAAAAGAAAAAAAAGCAGCCACGATCCTTGCACAAAGCACCTTACACATCCACACATCATGTGTTAAATGGAGGGCATTGCCTGCTGGGGTTTTCCTGCCTTCCTTCTTGAACAGACACAGTCCTTCTTGCCTCTGGCAGATGGATTTTGGAAGGAGTGTGTTTGTGCTTGTCTGGATTGTCATGAACGACGGGACGGCCGATCCTTTTTCGCCCCTTGAAACCATTCACCATGCCCATGACAATTCAGTGTGAAAACCCACATCCCAGTTTCAGTGGGGCATCTGCAGAGTTTTTGTAGTTTCAAGGCATTTCTGCAGCAGTGTCCAGGCAGAAGAAGAACCATTTTTCCCACCACTTCATGAATTTCTGCTTGGAACAATAATATGATCGCAATTGTTTCTTGTTTGGGCAACACCGTTGTAGTTCTTGGTGTAATCAGCAACAGCAGGGGCCTAGAATACCTGGCTTTTTCAACACCCTGCACCTTTTCTGACAAGCTCTCCATCGGTTCCATCATGGACAGAATTTAAGAAGGGTGACCTTACGACGGTTTAAAACCAAGCAACGCCTGAGCTTGCCCTTCAAATCACCATAGCCAATCTCACGAAACCAGCGCTTTGTGCCCCCAGACTTTTGACACATTTTGTGGCTTCATATCCTGTGGCAGGACCCTTCCTGTTATTTCGCACAGTCCCACATGCCAAGGTTTTTCTTCTGAAAAAGATACTGAATGAGGGGGACTGACGTAAAATAATTATCAAAGTAGATGGTGTGCCACTTGAAATAATGGGGTTCTGACAAGTGTTTGAAAAACACGATCCCCTAGGGCATCCCCTGTCCAGCAGGCACATCATTGGTCTTCCCAGTATATACTGAATAATTCAGCATTAAAAAGAATCGGCATCACACAAAGCCCCACACCTTGGGGCCCCCACTTCGTTGGTTTTGCAGGCAAGTACTGCAGAAAACCACAACGACCCTTGAACTTGATCATTGCCTCATCTACTGTGATGTTTTGCCAGGTAAAAAACTGCATAGCAAAACATTCTTGTGTCATGGAATGAGAGTCTGACTTTGAACAGGGGGTCATACCCAGCCTGACCTCTGGGAAAAATACTGAGTGGTATCAGCGAGGTGAAATACTGGTTCAGCTGTTAAAACCCTGTTCTTCGACATGACACTTGACACCCAAGGATTGAAGAAAGGAGAAGAATCTTTCCAATAAAAATCACGATGAGGACAGGGGCCATGTTCATAAACATGAAAAGACCAACAAAGCTCTGATTTCACCAGTGGTTGGCTCAAACTTTCCTCAGGAAGCCAGCAGCACGAGTGTTTGTCTTGCATACAGGTTGGTTTCCCTGGCCATGAGAGGGAAATGCGTCCAAAGGAAAAACAAGTGAAAATAATCAAAAGGTGTTCGAAGATTCATTGTGGACGTGGGGGGCCCCTGTATGCATCAAACACACGAACTTCAGTCCGAAAGTCGTCGTTTGACCCTGCGATGGACTGTGCACATCCACCGACATCAGTAGCACCTGCGTCACCTGCGTGCCTATGTCGAGTCCGAGTCACTGTCACTACTCGATTCACTCCTTCTGCAACTTCTAGTCACTGTCGCTGTCTGCAGAGTCGAGATCAATGTCCGATTCATTCAGTCTTTTATTATCGGTCGGCAACACATTCATATTGAACATTTGGCCCCACAGTAAAGTCTGTCACTACCCACTGTCAGGTGCGACATTTTGCTCGTAGTGGGAAAAGTCGATGGGATGACCAAAATAATCGATAAAAAATCAAAACAGCCCCGAACCGCTCTTGCAAATGGCGCGAGAAAGGTGTGAAAGGCCCCGGGTAACGACCGGTTTGTCTTATTACTGTAGTCAACCAAATACGGAAGGACACCGAGACAATTTACCCTACTGACGAACGGGCGGTTATAGGGGGATCAGGAGCCTGAGGGGTCGGCGGATGGCGGAACGGGGGTAGAAAGGTTTAAATAACTTCTTTAGTACTTCTGTGAATGACTAGTAAGTGAAGTGAAAAAGTACTTGTACTTCCATGAATGACATAGTGAAGTGAAAAAGAAGTTGTATTTCCACGAATGCAGTAAGTGAAAAATGAAATAGTAGACATCAATAAAAGTTTTCATGTTGGTGATGTCATCCAAAAGCTAGATTTCACGGGAGTTTGTTAGCAAAAAGAAGAAAAAAATGAGACATCGGGGAAAACCTGGCAAAGAGAAAAGTGGATTGCTTTATATTGATGTTAATCCAGTGGAAAAAAAGAATACCTTCACGTGGCCCGAATGAAATGAAAGTTTTGGAATATATTCTGCCACCCATCCCCTCCCCTTTTTTTTTCTCTTTATTTTGCAGTGTCTTGGAGTTGTTTTCACTCTTTGTTGTTGTTGTGATGTGTGTGCACTGTCAGGTGTGGTTTTTGGTTGTGTGTGTACTGTTGGTGGGGTTGTGTGTGCACTGTCAGGTGTGTTGTGGTGTACTGTCAGGTGTGTTGTGTTGTGTGTGTTTCTGTCTGGTGTGTTGTGTGTGCACTGTCAGATGTGTTGTTGTGTTGTGTGTGTACTGTCTGGTGTGTTGTGTGGGTACTGTCTGGTGTGTTGTGTGTGCCCCTGTCAGGTGTGTTGTGTTGTGTGTGTACTGTCTGGTGTGTTGTGTTTTGTTTCTGTCTGGTGTGTTGTGTGTGCACTGTCAGGTGTGTTGTTGTGTTGTTTTGTGTACTGTCTGGTGTGTTGTGTGTGTTTTGTCTGGGATGTTGTTGTGTTGTGTGTGTTCAGTCTGTTGTGTTGTGTGTGTATGTTGGCGTGTTGTTGAGTTGTGTGCGTACTGTCTGATGTGTTGTTGTGTTGTGTGTGCAATGTCTGGTGTGTTGTGTGTGTACTGTCTGGGTGTTGTTGTTGTGTTGTGTGTGTACTGTCTGGCGTGTTGTGTTGTGTGTGTACTGTCTGGCGTGTTGTGTTGTGTGTGCACTGTCTTTGGGGTGTTGTTGTTGTGTGTGCACTGTTGGTGTGTTGTTGTTTTGTGTGTACTGTCTGGGTGTTGTGTGTGTACTGTTGGTGTGTTGTTGTGTGTGCACTGTCTGGTGTGTTGTGTGGTGTACTGTGTGGTGTGTTGTTGTGTGTGTACTGTCTGGTGTGTTGTTGTTGTTGTGTGTGTACTGTCTGGTGTGTTGTTGTGTGTGTACTGTCTGGTGTGTTGTTGTGTGTGTACTGTCTGGTGTTTTTGTTGTTGTGTGTGTACTGTTGGTGTGTTGTTGTGTGTGCACTGTCTGGTGTGTTGTTGTTGTGTGTGTACTGTTGGTGTGTTGTTGTGTGGTACTGTCTGGTGTGTTGTGTGTGTACTGTCTGGTGTGTTGTTGTGTGTGTACTGTCTGGTGTGTTATTGTGTGTGTGTACTGTCTGGGTGTTGTTGTTGTGTGTACTGTTTAGTGTGTTGTTGTGTGTGTACTGTCTGGTGTGGGTGTTGTGTGTACTGTCTGGTGTGTTGTTGTGTGTACTGTCTGGGTGTTGTTGTGTGTTTCACTGTCTGGTGTGCTGTTGTGTGTTAATGTCTGGTGTGTTGTTGTGTGTACTGTCTGGTGTGTTGTTGTGTGTACTGTCTGGTGTGTTGTTTGTGTGTACTGTTGGTGTGTTGTTGTTGTTGTGTGTACTGTCTGGTGTGTTGTTGTTGTGTGCACTGTCTGGTGTTTTTGTTGTTTGTTTGTGCACTGTCTGGTGTGCTGTTGTTGTTGTGTGCACTGTTGGTGTCGTTGTTGTTGTGTGTGCACTGTTGGTGTGTTGTTGTGTGTGCACTGTCTGGTGTGTCGTTGTTGTGTGTGTGTACTGTCTGGTGTGTTGTGTGTGCACTGTCTGGTGTGTTGTTGTTGTGTTTCTGTCTGGTTTTGTTGTGTGTGCACTGTCTGGTGTGCTGTTGTTGTTGTGTGCACTGTTGGTGTGTTGTTGTGTGTGCACTGTCTGGGTGTGCTGTTGTTGTTGTGTGCACTGTCTGGTGTGTCGTTGTTGTTGTGTGTGCCTGTTGGTGTGTTGTTGTGTGTGCACTGTTGGTGTGTCGTTGTTGTTGTGTGTGCACTGTTGGTGTGTTGTTGTGTGTGCACGTCTGGTGTGTTGTTGTGTGTGCACTGTTGGTGTGCTGTTGTTGTTGTGTGTGCACTGTCTGGTGTGCTGTTGTTGTGTGTGCACTGTTGGTGTGTTGTTGTTGTGTTGTGCATGTCTGGTGTGTTGTTGTTGTGTGCACTGTTTGGGGTGTTGTGTGTGCACTGTCTGGTGTGTTGTTGTGTGTGCACTGTCTGGTGTGCTGTTGTTGTTGTGTGTGCACTGTCTGGTGTGCTGTTGTTGTTGTGTGTGCCTGTCTGGTGTGTTGTTGTTGTGTTGTGCAACTGTCTGGTGTGTTGTTGTTGTGTGTGCACTGTCTGGTGTGTTGTTGTGTGTGCACTGTCTGGTGTGTTGTTGTGTGTGCACTGTCTGGTGTGCTGATGCCTGCTGGCCTTCTGCAGGAGGACGAAGGGGTGGAGAGCCTGGAGACCATCGCCCGTCTGATGAAGGAGAGTGATGTGTCTCCCTTCGAGGTGATCACAGCGGCATGATCAGATCCCTGCTGACCTTCCTCACCGCTCAGGACGGGATGCTGGACAGGGACACACGACTGCGCCAGTTCCTCCATGTCTTCCTGTCATGTCCGGTGGGTAAATGAGGCCCTGGTCTGGCCATGCCTCTCTGCCTGTACCTGTCTGAACTCCCTCCTGTCGGCACTGGTCTGGCCACACCTCTCTGCCTGTACCTGTCTGAACTCCTCCTGTCGGCACTGGTCTGGCCACACCTCTCTGCCTGTACCTGTCGGAAACTCCTCCTGTCGGCACTGGTCTGGCCACGCCTCTCTGCCTGTACTGTCTGAACTCCCTCCTGTCGGCACTGGTTGGCCACACCTCTCTGCCTGTACCTGTCGGAACTCCCTCCTGTCGGCACTGGTCTGGCCATGCCTCTCTGCCTGTACCTGTCGGAACTCCCTCTGTAGGCACTTACCTGCGCTTACTTGCGCCGAAAACCTGCGGCAGGAGAAGTAATCCGTAATTTGAACTTGGTTACCAATTTAAAGATTAATTTAAGAGAGAGGAAAGGAAGTAATGAAATAAGATAATTTTTTTTTAAATTCCTACGAATGTATACGTTGCTATATAATAAGTTTGAAGAATGTCACATGAGCCATTTATTTCAGGGAGGGGGGGGGGGGGGGGGGGGATCTTCTTTAGAACTTTCTTATGATTGTTCATC
The DNA here is from genome assembly GCA_018398815.1 of Conus ventricosus. Lineage (NCBI taxonomy): Eukaryota > Metazoa > Mollusca > Gastropoda > Neogastropoda > Conidae > Conus > Conus ventricosus. The sequence goes on from CM031613.1 coordinate 10,775,400, forward strand.
ATATCTATAACGTCATCCAGTTGAAATTTGGTCACTCTCAGCTTCATTACCCTGCATTTTCACTAGTCTTATGCCGTAAATCCTACAAATCAGCTCATCTTCATCATGAATCCCATGTAGAATGCCAGAAATCAAGGTTAGCCATGGTGAAAAACAGCACTTTGACCACAAAACTTTAAAACATCATAACTGAAGAACTACGGCATGTATCGAGTTGCGGGTGTTGCGAAACTGAAGTGGATTGTAAAAGGAAATCCATTCTCATGAGACTTCCTTTTCTACAAGAAATATGGCGGCGCCCGTTGTTGCCACAAGTTTTACTTGGTGCTGGCAGGTGCTCGCCTTTTGGCAGTATGATTTTGGTCAGGCGCTTGCTTGTCAAGAGAGGTAACATGCAAAATTGTCCAAATATCCCAGGTAGAAATGAAATGTAGGGTCAATCCAGAAGGGAGGAATTGGGACAGATCAGTGGTTACATGGAGTATGGTGAAGAGAGGAATTGGACAGATCAGTAGTTACATGGAGTATGGTGAAGAGAGGAATTGGACGGAGCAGTAGTTACATGGAGTATGGTGAAGAGAGGAATTGGACGGAGCAGTAGTTACATGGAGTATGGTGAAGAGAGGAATTGGACAGAGCAGTGGTTACATGGAGTATGGTGAAGGAGGAATTGGACAGATCAGTAGTTACATGGAGTATGGTGAAGAGAGGAATTGGACGGAGCAGTAGTTGAAAGGTCAAATGAAAGTGGAAATATTTGATAATGCTTCTGATTTTACTGCCATTCTGGGTTCATGCCTTGTGGCATTGCCCCATGGTGAAGATGGCCCAACCAGGCCAACTGTAAAACTGTGTTCACTTCTTGTGGGGGGGGGGGGGGGGGGGGGGGGGGGGGCTGTTGCAGTGGCTGCAGATTAGTCCTATACCATGTGAAAATCTTATGAGTTTAACAAGATTTGCCTGGCTGACGATTGTGGTTTATGTCCTCCATTTGTGTAGGTAGACCTGGAGGAATTGTTCTGCTATGTGTGTGTATGGGGGGGGGGGGGGGGGGGGGGGGGTTGTCAAGCAGCTTCACGGTATTTTAGGAGTGGTCTGTATGTGTGTGAGCGAATTTGTGTTTTCCAACTACAGTGCAGTTATCAGCTACAGTGATTCAGATGAGTATTTAGACATGGGTTTCAAAGATAATGACTATCAGAGGGAGACAGAAGCATTGAGAGCATGTGTGAAGGATTCTAGATTGATGAGAAAATGGGATGACCAACATGGTTGACTGGGTGTTGTCAGCCGGCGGAGGTGACCCACATGAAGGAACAGGCGTCCAGCACGGAGAGAGCTCCCCGTTTGTCTCACCTGGTCACCAAGCTCATGGCTTGTCTTCATCAGTTGGAGCAGGTCAGTACTGTCTGGATTATTGGCAGGGTGAAGGTGCGTGGAAGTGCTTTTGCATGTATAGGGGTCAGTGTCTGTCACAGGTGGTTTCATTCATTTACTTGCATAGTCACAACTTGCTCAAATACAGGCACAGCAGGTGATCCACACACACACACATACACAATGTACAGGCACAACTGGTCACACTCCACACACACCACACACACACACACACACACACACAACACACACACACACACACACACACACACACACATGTACAGACGCAACTGGTGATCAACACAAGCACACACAATGTACAGGTGCACCTGGTGACACACACACACACACATTCACACACACACACACACACAACACACACACACACACACACACATGTACAGGCACAACTGTTGATATACATGTGCAGGCACAATTGGTGATACACACAAGCGCCGCGCGCGCGCGCACACACACACACACCACACACACACACACACACACACACACGCACTGTACAGGCACATCTGGTGATACACACATGTATGGGCACAAGTGATGATCCACACACACATGCACGCACACACGCACAACTGGTGATACACATGTACGGGCACAAGTGATGATCCATACACACACACACATACACACACATCTCTCTCTCTCTCTCTCTCTCTCTCTCTCTCTCTCTCTCTCTCTCTTTCTCTCTCTCTCTCTGTCTCTCTCTCTCTCTTCTCTCTCTCTCTCTCTCTCTCTCTCTCTCTCCCTCTCTCTTCTCTCTCTCTCTCTCTCTGTGTCTCTCACAGACACACGCGCACACGCTCTCTCTCTCTGACACACATACACACACCACACTCTCTCTCTCTCTCTCACAGACACACACGCACGCACTCTCTCTCTCTCTCTCTCTCTCTCTTCTCTCTCTCTCTCTCTCTCTCTCTTCAGGGCGAGGATGGATGTAAAAAAAAAGCACGTCAGTGCTTATCTATTATCCTTTAAATTTATAGTTATATTTTAAATAAAAGACTCTCAAACTGGATAGAACAAAAAGAATTAATTCATGAAACCCAAGCCGGCTTTCGAAAACATTACAGTACTATTGATCAGATCTTTACTTTAACAGCGTTAGTTCAAAAGCAGTTAGTTAAACGCAAGAAATTGTATGTTGCTTTCATAGATTTTAAGAAGGCGTTCGATTCGGTGATACGGGAAAGGCTTTGGATTGTTTTGAAGAAAAATAAGATAAGGGGTAAAATGTTCAATGCAATAAAGAGCATGTATAATGTTGTAAAAGCTAGGGTTAGAGTAGGAGGAGATGTTTCAGAAACATTTATGTGCCTCGTGGCCTTAAACAAGGAGAAATATGTAGTCCTGTTTTATTTTCTCTTTTTATTAATCATTTAGCTGAAGAAATTACACGAACAGGAAAGCATGGTGTTCAACTTAATCCCGATTTCATAGAAATTTTAATCCTCCTCTTTGCAGACGACGTTGTGCTAGTTTCAGATACCATAAACGGATTACAAACTCAACTAAATATCTTGTGGAATGTGTCCAAGCGATTAGGACTAATTGTGAACTTGAGAAATGAAATATCGTTATATTTAGAAATGGTGGTTATGTTTCCATTCGTGAAAGGTGGAAATATGGAAATGAAACACTTTCGATAGTAAATATGTATAAATATTTAGGTATATTCCTTTCTACCGTCTGTCATATACACATTCTCTTTTGGATTTGTCCAGTCGTGCAAAAAAAGGGGTAATTGCAATATTTCGTATTTTATGGTCAATTGGTAATTCGTCTCCTGCAGTATTTTTCAAACTGTTTGATGGCCAAATACAGCCCATGCTGACGTATGGGGCTGAGATATGGGGTATAAGAACAAATCTTCAGCCAATTGAATCTGTTCATCTTTTTTTTTAAAAAGGTTTCTCAATATAAAAATACATTCTTCAAATATATTAGCTTATGGTGAGACTGGACGATATCCACTTTTTGTAAATGTTTATGTTAAATGCCTGAAATATTGGTTACGCATTCTGAGAATGCCACTGAACAGGTTACCACTTAAAGCATATAACATGTTACTAACTCTGCAGAATCAAGATAAAGAAACTTGGGTGTCCTCCATGCGGAATCTTTTATATCGTTATGGTTTTGGACACGTTTGGGAAAGCCAAGGTGTCGGAAACTGTAATTTGTTCATATCAACCTTTAAAAATAGATTAATAGAGTGTTATAAGCAGGAATGGCATTTTGACATAACAACAAGAGATAGATTCTGTTTTTATTGTTCATTTAATTCGGCGTTATCTATTAGTTTTCATCTAACTACAGTAAAACATGTACCTGTGCGAATGCTTTGACTAGATTAAGACTTGGTGTGTCTATCATTGAGACCTCATCGTTTACGACATTGTCAAAATGTTTCAGGAGAAAATTTGAACTGCCCATTTTGTTTTGTTAGAGAAACGGAAATACACTTCATTTTAGTATGTCCGAAATATAAGGAACTAAGGGAACAGTATATTCCCGCTAAGTTCTATAAATACCCCTCATGTTTTAGATTATCAATGCTTTTGGCAAACCAGAATAGTACCGTAATAAATAATCTAGCAACATTTTATATTCAAATCATTGCAATTGAGACGGATTTTCCTGACTTAAAAGAATTGCAAACCAGTTTCAAATCATCTGGTATTCCAGCATGTACTTTTGCTTTCCATTGGTGAACATGTTCTGATAGTATGTCTAATGTTCGACATGTTCACTAATTGTTGTCATATTGTACTTTGAACTCAACTCCCATGATATGGGCTGTAGGCCTAATCATTAAATTTCGTATTCGTATTCGTATTCTCTCACTCTCTCTCTCTCTCTCTCTCTCACACACACACAGACACACACTCTCTCTCTCTCACAGACACACACACACTCGCTCTCGCTCTCTCTCTCTCTCTCTCTCTCTCTCTCTCTCTCTTCTCTCTCTCTCTCACAGACACACACACACACACACATACATACACACACACAGACCTGCCTGCACTATGTTTTTACCATAGAAAACTACGCATTTTTTTGCCAAACTACATAGTTACGTATTTTGGAATGCAAATACGTAATTAAGATTTGTCTGACAATGTAATTTTCTAACTGATAAACATGAAAGCAGCGATTGTGAAGCAAGGAACAAAGTCCTAACCACCTTTTAAGCTGGTCGAGTGCACACTGAGAGTGCGTTCAGAACATCACTAGCCCGCAGCATGGGCTGCTACTCTCGTGTTGTGATAGTCTTAACTTATCCAAGCAGGCAGAGAGCAAAACTGTGACAGTAATACTGAACGCGTCGACTTCATTCTACCAAAATGGCGGGAACTGAGCTCACGAAACGGATACACAAGTCCGACAGTGAAATTCTGGATTCAGAAGATTCCAATACAGCAAAAAAACATGTTTCTGCCTCACAATCAGGAACAATTTCCATTCCTCATAGCATAATGAAAAGGGAAACATTTCATGCACTGCACTCGGTGCAAACACGATTTTTCTGTTGGGAGCAATGAATTTTTTACTGGAAGCACATGCTCAGAGTGTGTCGCATAAACAGTTCGCAAAGGGAGTTGGAGAGCAAGGCAAATTGAGTACGTTTGTGACAACCAGCAAGAGCACTGGTGAGATCTGCTTCCAACACCAGGTCTCGCACAAACTCTCCTCCTCACAGACAACACATCGATGGGGAATGATCACACCTCTCTCTTCGGACAGAGGCCCTCCTTCGCTGGTGTTGCGCACTGGGAATCGCCTCCGCGTAGAGAAACATAGCGGGGACCCGCAGACTCCCTCAGCCGGTCCAGGTCCCTCCTACACATGGACCCTCAGCGGCTAACCCTGACCACGGTGTGGGAACATTGGTTCAGGCCCATGGTCGACCTCTTTGCCACCCAATTCAACAATCGTCTGCCAGTGTGTGCCTCTCCGGCCCTATCCCAAGCATATGCAGTCGATGCTCTCTCCCTACCCTGGTCGGGCTCGCTCATACAGGGCTGCCTACCGTCCCGGAGTACCCGTATTTGCCCCCCGAAATAATGAAATCATGCAAGCCTGTCCCTGGAATCACACTTTTTTATTCTGTGTCCCGCAAAAAAAAAAATTGGGGAAATAAAAAAAAACAACAAAAAACGAAAGTCGAGTTCGTCAGCTGTAAACCGACTGACCGACTTCGGTCGTGGCCATCCTGACCAAATCCGTCGGAAAGACCCGAACTTGCCGAACTGACAGTGCGCATGCGCATAACCCGTCTTCCTGAGTTTGAAAGCGAGAAAAAAATGGACGCGAAACGGAAAGCTTTAAAAATGCCGACGGCGTTTCTCGCTATGGGGCTTCTCTCAAGAGAAGAAACGTCCAGCAGACTTTCCCTGTCAAATTATACGGAAACCCTGGCCGTTCATAAAGGTGGCAAGATCGAGACTTACGCGTTTGTGGAATTTGTGCGTGTGATTTTCTCCATCGGTCTGGAGGGTAGGGTTGAAATAACCCGTCATGTCGCCACTGAAAAGCACAAGAACACAAAAATCGGGTGAGAGCGAGAAATCTTGTACATTAGCGGATTCTTTCAGCACGCTCAGCGTCAACCAGTCAGGAAACTTTTGACGTCATAAGAGCTGAAACGTGAGGTTGACCTTGCAGCTGAACTGAATTTGCCGGACAAGCTAAACAGAGGCGTTGATTAGTGTTTCCTGACTCGGCCCATCGCAAAAAAGTTTCAGTGCGCTGGGAAGCAAATTTGCATTGTAGAAGTTGTACATAGTGTAAATAAAGGTAAGCTTTCATTTTAATGTTGATGTGGTTGTGATAGTGCTACCGTTGCATGTGTCCCTGGAAATTGTGTCCCTGGTTTTGAAAAGTTTGTCCTGAAAGAGGGGGAAAGGGGGGTTTAGGCAGCCCTGCTCTAACCGCACTGAGCCTTTTCCAAGGGGAGATTTGGCCCCTGGTGCTCTTTTTAACTCTGTTCCCCATCTGGCCCTTTCCCAAATATCCAGATAGGCACCTTCCTTTTCTCGCCCCTTTTCGTTAAGGCTTCGGCTGGCCCCAAATGGGGGCTACTGGGAACGCTCCTCCCCTGCCCAGGCGCTCCACCCGTCCTATCTCTTGATGGCTTTCCAAGACGGTCAGATGTCCTACGCCCAGGGTATAAGGATCTCCCCGTCTTATCTCCCGGGCCCATGGGTCAGGGCGTGGCCACTTCCACAGCGACCCGCACTCTGTCCTCTTGTGCCACCTCCTGGAGGCAGCCTACTGGCGTGCGAAAATCCCTTCAAAAACCCTTCAGGGATGTCCGCATGTCCAGGGCTGTTGGTTCTAGGACTCCTTTTGCGGCTAACGCAGTCTTATCTTTTCCTCTGCAAACCCCCAAAAATCACTAGGGCACTTAAGCCCTCCTCCAATTCCTTTAAATTCTGCTAGGGTCTGACTTTTTAAAGTATATGACGCCAAAATGGGGAGTTTGTATTGTATTATACTTCCTGTTTGGCTAGTATACTTACCATGTCAGACTCAAATGCCCGCCCTCCTTCCCCGTTTGCGCCATGGTTCTGGGGTTACCTTGCGCACAGGCCTCGTTGAATGAGGAACAGGAAGTTGACACCGGCTTCTTCCCTGGCGGAAGTAAGGGGTGGGCGTCACGTGATGGTCTTATTTACTGCATTAGCCACAAAAATTCGGCCTGGCAGAGCTGACTTTAAATGCCGTTGAATGCTATGTTCTGACTGGTAAGTATACTAGCCAAACAGGGAATATAATGCAAACTCCCATACTTTTGAATCAGTGATGAGGCAGAAGCATGATTTGCCAGATAATTGCTGATTCAATTTGCCCGTTTACAACACTGGACACCTTGACAACAGCCATGAAAACTGTTTCCTGACTCCAATTGCCCAGGGCTCCAGGCAACAGCAGTCATTTAACCCTCCTACTACCAGGCTTTAAGGCAAAAGCAGTCATTAACTCTCCTACTACAAGGCTTTAAGGCAACAGCAGTCATTAACTCTGCTACTACCAAGGCTTTAAGGCAACAGCAGTCATTAACCTCCTACTACAAGGGTTTAAGGCGACAGCAACATGGGTCGTAGGGTCCTTTTTTAAGTTCTTTAAAGGCCTTATATTTAGAATTTTTCAGGAAAGGCCTTTAAAGTACTTTAATTTGACCAAGAGGTCCTTTAATATTTTGTCAAGGGCCTTTAAAATGCAAATTTTGGGCAGTTAAGGTCTTTTAATTTTGCGATCAAAAGAATATTTTCTGTTGCAGAAAAGTAAAAAAGAACTTTAGGTTGAAAATCAAAAGATCGGCATTTCTGTCATGTTGCACAGGGGATGATGCTTCTCGCAGCCAGTTTCCTTGCTGTCTCGCGTTTGAGATTCAACGATACTTCCAGGCGCCATCTTGCATCGTTCACACGTGTTTACCTGCTGAAAATTTTAAGCCAGTTTTTCGTCCACAATGCCCGGGCAAATGTTCTTTTCAAGATCATTGGCTGAGAGACAAAGTTTTCAAGGACTGGGTGCAGAAAGTTCTGAGCGACAAGCATGTAGCGCGCTGTGATTTTTCGATTGTTCCGTAAAAAATCGCCCCGTGGGTGAATCCATTTCTAAAGCAGCGTGCAAAAAACGTGAAGATCAGAAGAAAGAGAAACGGCATCAAAGTGACAGTAGATGCAGTGTTGCTGTTTTTTTGCTGGTGGTTCAACACAGCCCCAGAGTCATGATGATTCACAGCCCAACTCGACAACCTGAACCGACACATGTTTCAGCGTCCACTCCAAGCACGTCTGATAAAGACCTGTGTGTGTGGTGTATCGGACCTGTGTACCTCTACAGAATCATGAATAGTTTCCACGGAAGTGATCTGTTAATTATGGTCCTACGGTCATACAATTTCGAACCATGGAGAGGGGGAGGGGGGGGGGGGGGGGGGGCGGGGGGGGGGGTGGACAAAAAAAATGTCGATAGGACAGCCCAGGCAAGGGAAGTAAAAAGTTGATAAACTTGTTCTGATTATACCCCTTCTGTCGACATGCATATGGTTCCATCCCTTTCACACTTACACTCGCTCACACACGCACACGCACACAACACACACACACAACACACCACACACACACTACAGAGCAATTGCCAAGGGGAACCATCATGACTAATAAGTGTTGAAAGGCCTGCCTGGGTGTTTTAAACCCGACACCATGCTAGTTTAGTTGCTGGGCAGTTGCAGTGGTGGAAGGGTAAGGGACAGGACAACCAGTATAAGGGGAAGGGGGAAACTGAAAGGGATAGTTGGTGGATCAGAGTATGCAGCGGCTGTGACTACTGCAGTTGAGCTCCAAAACTATGACGGGGTCGCCTTGAATACTCAAAGGTTAAGTGAGGGTTTAAACAGGTCTGCTGCGTGTAAGTGTACGTGGGGTGCTTGCGTGAGTGTGTGTGGTGTGAGGAGAGATCCACACCTCAAGAGGAAAAGGCAGCCACTGAAAACGATGGCAAACAGTTGCTGTATGAAGCTGATGCACATGCTCCAAAGCCAGCAGCAAGCAGCTTGAGGCTCTTAGGACAAGCCAATGAACTGCGTTAGTTCTTCCAAAAATAAACAAGAAACAGTGACCCTCTTAGAGAAGGAACTTGTCAACAAACAAGAAAAGCTGAAGCAAATGTGAAAACACAGTAGAGATATTCCGGTAGGTCATGTTTTATTTTGGTAGGGTCCTTTTATTGGTCCTTTAAAGTCATTTTTTTGGTTCATAAGGGATACTGGGATGCATGCAGCAGTCATTAACTCTCAGAGATGTGATTTTTCCGCCGATTGGCGGATTTTCCGTCTTTTTGATGGCCCCAGGGGTCGTTTTTGAGATCAGTGTAAATCCGTTGAGAAAATTGGGGGGGGGGGGGGGGGGGGGGGGGGGGTAGAGGTAGGTTTGTGATGAAGCTAATGTACGGCGAGAGGTCGATCGATATTGTGTTCTCAATTGATCCGTTCGCAAATGGATGTTTCCGGTTTCTGCTTGGGCCGGTCGAGATGCTGTCTTTGTTTTCATTCTGCGGTTGACCGAATCCATCAAAGCGGAAGTTGATGTTTGAGAAGCGGCAAACTGTTTGCGGATTTTTTTCCTGACGCCATTTTCTTTCGGTTTGACGAGAGTAGCGAAAACAGAATGTTTCGTCAGTAGCAGAAAGCGAGAAAGTTCTTTCGAAGCAAGTCGATGCTTCAGTTAAAAACAAATGGACTTGGAAGTGGTTGAGGAGGAAGTGAGCCGCAAAAGTGATGCTGACCAGTTCCAAAGGCGCCGTCAGCCACAGTGTGATTCTCAGACTGAAAGACTGCATGAGGAAATCACCTTATCCAGGACAAGCAGTCTGCACATGGTGTAATGACGCGATCAAGTATGGCTCACGGGGCAAGTCAGCATTGATCAACCACGTTCTTGCTGAAAAGCACTAGCAAGAGTGAAAGATCGTCTTACAAACGAGACTCTTGGATCGTTTGGAGCATCGGCGAGTCTACCCACCACCCCCACTCCCACCCCGTCTCTCTCTCTCTCTCTCTCTCTCTCTCTGTGAAGAGTAATGCTATTTGTTTTGTTGAAGTAATGATATAATATTGCAGGTTATCTCCAGATAGATGTAATGCCCACAATCATCAAGCTGATTATTTGCATGAAGGTTCTTTTGAAAAAACAGGTTCATCAATGTCACAGTAGGTCCTATACACAATTGTGTAGTCAATATTTTACGTTAAAATGCATACAACAAACTATTTTAGTGAGAAGAGTATCAAAACAAAAAAAATTGCAAGGGTGTTATTGACATTCTACAGACAGCAAACAAAACATAAGTAAACAACAACAGACGATAGTACGGAAAAAGTCGTAGTAGTAGTAATAATAATAAGAATAATGATTTTTACTATCCACCGCGTCACAAAAATCTTTTCTTTTCTGGTATAGATATGGGGGGAAAAATCAGTTACACACATTCATACAAACGAGCAGACGGCAGATATTGATGCCATACTTATACTCTGGTGACTAGATTTAGCAAGTGACATCATTAATGTTGAGGAGTATCAGAAGTGTGAAAGTGTTTTTTTTCTTATTGTAATAGAGATGGATCAAGTTGAAAGAAAAAAAAAAACTGCTTGTGGGCACACAATTTGCCACTTTGAATATGATCCTTAGTCAACTCTCTCACTTTATTATTCTATAAAGGAATCAGAATCCTCCGTGGTATTTTGAAGGACAACTATAAGAAATATTTGTTGGTGTTCAGGTAAACTTTTTTAATAAGTTATTTGAAGGATGGCTATTACTATTAGAAACTAAACTGCTCGCTGAAATATGATGTGAAGGACAGTAATGGAAACTGCCGATGCAACTGCTGGAAAATTGTGTGACTATTAGCAACTGGAAAATCACCAATCCTGTATCAATGGTCTTCATGATTTCCTGACAGACATCAATGGCGAAGGTGAGAAAGTCTTTTTTTTTGTAGGATCAAGGTTATTAATACTTTTGAATACTTTGGTGTCTCAGATGCTGATTTTTGCAGGTTAAATTCTAAAAATCTTCAGCTTCAGGGGGCTTCGCCCCTGACCCCACAGGGGCCTTGCCCTGGACCCACCGGGGGCCTTCAGCGGCCCCGGACCCCCGCCACGTTTTTTTCCTCCTTTTTCACATTATGAGAATCCCATCTCTGACTCTCTACTACCAAGGTTTTCTGCTGCTTACTTCCCGTTGGAAACTAAAGTAATTCTTAAACGTTTGTGAAAATTTTCACTTGCTTTCATTAAATATAAAAAAAATTAAGTAATGCATGAATTTGCATGCAATTTTGTGTTAGTGTAGAAATGAATGAATAAAGTCTGAAATGAAAATAAATTGGATATGAGTTTTCTAATGTTTATTTCAAAATCTTTTGGCTAATGATCAAAATCATACGCACACACGGATGGATCACTGTTAGTTGCATCTTCGTCCTCGGAATTGGTCAAAGATCCTGTAACCAACATTAGCTTCAAAGTTCTGTCACTTCACGATCTCTTTTGATGCATTTAAGTTTACTTTCACTAATTTCTTCAGCAGTAAACCTGAAAGGTTTCATCGTCGCTGTCTCGTCTTGTAAGAGCTCTCGCCACAAGGTTTTGTTCGGTTCTGTTGCAAAAATTGCTCAAAAATACGACTTTTTCTTTGGTTCAAACAAAAACAATCCGCCATTTGCAAAGCCGTCCATCCGGAATCGACCTGCGCATGTGTGTATAAACTGAAAGTGCGATGTAAGTCGCAAAGAAGGGATGGTAGGGAGAGACCATGAATGGCCGCAGGCCTCAGCGGTTGTTCCGCCACGGTTCCTGTGTATAGCAGAGATCGTCGGCGGTTCTTCCCGCCGACGGTAGTAGGTGAGTTAAGGCAACAGTAGTCATTAATTCTCTACTACCAAGGCTTTCTGCTGCTTATTTACTGTTGGAAACCAAATTAATTCTTTAAAGTTTGTGAACATTTTCATTTGCTTTCATAAAAAAATCATGAAAAACAGAGTTATGCATGAATTTTCATGAAATTTTGTGTTCATGTGCAGAAATAGATAAATAAAAATATGAAATGAAAATGAATTGGATATGAGTTTCTCGAATGTTGTCTATTTCAGAATCTCTCAGCTAATGATCAAAATCATAGGCACACACAGATGGATCTGTTACATGCATCTTGGTACTCAGATCACTCAAAAGATATTCATAATCAACATAATAATCTGGTCACAAATCGCCGCACCACCATTGACATCACAAATAGAATCAGAATATCAGTACCCATCCCCTTTAAAGTGCAGTTTTTGGCGCATTCCTTTCCCAATGTCGCCATAGCATTCCAGGGGGAGTTATTTTATTTCTGCGGGCCCGGATTTTTTTGGGGGCCAAATCCCGTAAAAAAAACCACCATTTGCCGCCCACACTCCCTTCCGCCGGGGGAAAAAAAACCGGGGTTGTTGAAAATTTCCCTTTTTCCCTTAAATTAAACCCTGGGCCCCTCTGCCTAAAAAAGGGGACGGGTTTTTTTGCTTGTTTCGCCTTTTACTTCTGTTGTTTTTTTTTTTTGGGTTGAGTTTGCTTGTGGTTTCCTTCTTTACTTGCTCTGTTTTGGCTTCGTTTCGACCATGGGTACCTTGCGCGTGAGGCTTATGGATGGCTTTTTTTATTTATTTTATTCACGCTCTGGCGGGAGGCTCCGACTTCTCTTCCCCCCTTTGTTCCCCAAATTCGCCCCTTTGCTTGCCGGGTTTTGGGGGAAAAGCGTACCCTTTTTAGAAACGCATCAGCCACTCTCCCCGAATTTTTTTCCCCCTTTTCCCCCGTTTTCCCAAATCGATCTGGGCGTTGTTTTTTTCCCAATAGTTAATCTGGGTCTTTTCCAATCGACGATCGCCCTTCGTCGGTCCCGAGCCGCCATCTTTATTTCCCCATTTCCCCGCCCCCTGCGGGGTCGCCCTTTCGGTTTGTACCTCTTCACTGTAGGGAGGTTTTCCTCCTCTATTATTATCTCCTTTTTTCCTTGCCTCCTATCCGGATCGTCTTTCGATTGCTCGTCTAGTACAGTCAATGGGGTTTTTGTACCCACATTGCTCCCAAATCAAATTAGGATGGGGGAGTTTTTTTAAGAAAAAAAGGGGGGAAGAAAAAGAGTTCGCCTTTCTACTCCGTCATCATTTAACCAATAATAAACATTTTTATCCTAACTTTTCCCCTTTCGGAGTCCCCTTTTGGGCCCCCTTTTAATCCCTTCAGTCGCTTTCAGTCGTTTTTTCTCTTGCGCCCATTGCTTCTTTTTTCGATGCCCAAACCCCTCCCCGGTTAAACGCCCGCCATCTTGGTTTTTTCCACTACGTTGGCTTCTCCCCCCTATTGAATCCCCGCATGGGGGCCCTTTTTCGATCGCACATGCTTCCCGGTGGGGGAAATTCCCCGGGCCCAAACCTTTTTTGTCCCCTATATGGCACTCTATGTACCCTTACTCCCGGTAGAATCGAGGGACTTATGATCTCTTGATTGCCTACTGGTGCACATGTGTTTAGTACCTAATTTTCCCGGTTTGATTGGGTCTTTAAGGGTTCCCTTTATTTTACCAATGGTTTTACATTGATTTGTAAAACCTTTTAGCATTTTACAGGGTTTCCAAAAGGGGGACTTTACTCTCTCGCGCCCCGTGCGCGTCACTTTCGGCGTCGATCCCCTTTCCCCGTTTGTTTGATCGCCCCTGTTGGTTGTGCCCCCTTTGGTTGGCGGTTTTCCGCCAATGGCCCACCCCATGCCCCTTGTGTGGGGGGTCGGGGGCTTCCCCGGGCCCTATTTTCCAAATACCTTATTTATCAAATTTTTTTCCCCCTAGAGAGAGGGTCTTTCCCCTCTCTTGATTACCAACGTGTTTCCACTTATTAGTAACCCATTGTAACATTTATCTGTTCCCAAATTTTCATTATCCCGGTAGATAGGTGGGCTCTCGATTCTTTTATTTACCAAAGTCGTGGCACATTTATTACTCCCCCCCCCCTTTTTCCTTACTTCTGGTAGATGGGGGTGGGGTTTTCGACGACTTTGGGTTTTAAACCCAAAGGGGGGCCCTTTTTACTCCCCGTAACAAAAATTTAGATCGAGGGCTTTTGGTGGGATTGGATTGAATAATTTTATCCTTTCACGATCGTCTGTACTTCGGCCCAATTTTGTGCTTTTTTGCCAAAACTTCCTTTTTTTTTTCCCTCCGGGCTTTGTTTACTTCTCGCGAGTTGTGGTCAGTGCCCATTTTGGCACTGTCTCCGTTTCCCCTGTGCCCCAGCTTAACGCAACTATCTCCTCGGGCATTTTTGCTCGGTATTTCTCTCCCCACGCCCCTTTTTTATATTTTTTCCCGAACGTAAAACTCGCCGGGCCCTGGCCGCCATTTTCCTCCCCCGGTCGTGTTTCCCAACCCCTTTTGTCTTTGGCCGGCCCGTCTTGTTACGGGTCTGCCCCTTTGACGGTTTTTTTGGCTCAATTTTTTTGTACTGTTAAAAATATCCCCCCTTTAGTGCTAGAAATTTTGTCCAAATACAAGTTCGTTATTTACACGGGGACCCGATTGAATCCAACATTCCCCCGCATTTCGTGAAGGGGCTGGGGTTTTTTCCGGGGGGTTTTTTCCCCCCCCCCCCCCCCAACCCCCCCCCCCCACCCCCCCCCCCCCCCACCCCCACCCCCCCCCCCAACCCCCCCCCCCCACCCTACATTGGTTAAGGGGGCACCCCCCCTTCCCTTTACCCACCCCCCCCCTCCCCCAATCGCCCCCCCCCCCCCCCACCTTTCCAAAAACCGGCCGGGGTTTTTTTTTCTTTTCCAGACCCTTTTTCTCCTTTATGAAAAATGGTCGGGTTGTTTTTTTGACCTTTTCCCCGGTGGGGTGGAGCGTGCCCCTTTCCTTCCCCTTCCCCCCCCCCGGGGCGGACCCCAAAAAATCGTTCCTAAAGGGAAAAACCTAGTGGAAGGGGGACCTTTTCCAATTTTCTCCCCCTTTTTTCCCTCCAGGAAAAAGGTCTAAAAGGGCCCGGGCGGGGCCCCCAATTTTAAAACCTTTTTTCCCAAAAAATCAAGGTCTTCCCCCAAACTGGAAAAATTTTCCCCCCTCCCCCCCCCGTTCCATTGGCGGCTTGCCCTCTAGCCTCCCGAGCGCAGTGGTTTTTTGTCTAACTTTCTGTCTCAAGGGACCCTCGGCCCCTGGGGAACCCTTTCCGAGCCGCGGCCAAACCCCCGGGTGCGGGTTGGGATGGAATCCCACCCGCCAAATCGCCCTTTATGAGCCACGTTTCCCTTTTTTCCCCCAAATTGAACCCTGGGCTAAAAGCGCTCTGCCCCACCGGGGACAGGTTTCCGCCCAAAACCTGTGTCAGGGCGGCCCGGGCTCCCGGGAAACGTAATTTTTGGTCACCCGACGCCCGAAATCGGCGGTTTTTCCCTAATTTGGGGCGTGGTCACACCCCGGGCCCAAAAGCCCCGGGGTGTTTCCCTGTAAAAAGGGCCCTCGAACCCAAACCCCCACCCACCCCCCCAAAATATTCCCCCGGTGGACGGGGTTTGGGGGTCGACTTTTTCGGGGTTCCCACTTGGGCAACGTCCGCCGGGGCCCCTTCCCCAGGGGGGGGGGGGGACAACCCGGGGAAAAGGGGTAAACCCGGGCTTACCCCCTGGTGGGGGGGACACGGTTTCCGCCAGCCGCCAACCCAACATATGCGGGTTGGGGGCTCGACTACCGCGTTCCCACCAAACCCCTTTAAAGGGCCCTTCCCCCGGCCCACACCCAAAGGGCGTGTATGTGGCCCCCGCACGTCCCTGGGCGGGTTCGAAAGGGGCCCCGGCCCCTTTTGATACCCCCCCCCCCCCCCCCCCTGTTTCAGGTTCCCGGGTCCCCGGGGGGGCTTTGCCCCACCCCAGGGCCGCCACAGCCCGGGCCCACCCCCGGGGACCGGTGGCTGTATGCCCCGAGAGCGAAGTGGCTTAAATTTCCCAAAACGCAACCGACCAGCTCCACGGGGTTTAATGTGGCAATCCCCACCACCCGGGTCAAACCCCCGGTCTCCCCCTGGGCGCTGTCCGGTCGGCAGGACGGGTTCCCCCCCCCCTAGCCTGGCCGCCCTCATAGGCCCGAGGGACCCGCCCTTTGCTTTCCCCCCCCTACCCCGCTAGGGCTGGGGGGGGCCCCACGACCCTGAAGTTGGGCCCCCTGCGAAGATTCAACCCCAAATTGCCAGGAAAAAAGACCACCTGAGGTGAAGTGAGGAAGAACTACCCTTTCCTCATTTTACGATGTGCGCCCTGGGGAAAGGTTTCGCCCTGACCCGGTTTTGAGGGAGGCCCCCCCTCTGACAATGTTTCCCTTTTTTTCACTTTACAAACCCGGGGCCGCCCCCGCCGGGGTTCTAAACCCAGGGGTCCTCGCCCCCGTCCCCAAACCCCCATTTGGGGGGGGTCGGCAACTCGCACGGGGTGCGCAAGCCGGGGGGAGGACGGGCGGTCCCCGTGTCATCGGACCGGGGCCCCAGGGCCCCACCAGGAGACGGACTCTCTTTTTCAGGACCCCTTTTGCGAAACCCGGTTTAAAGGAAAAATTTTTCATCATTTTTGTTTTAGCTTTCGGGGGAAAAGCGGGAGCCCGGAAAACCCCTTTAATGCCTGTTGGTCCCCCCCCGGTCCCCCGGGCTTAAGGCACGCCCCCCGGCCCCTAATATCCCCCTAGGCCCAAAACCCAAAACAATCCTACCAGGAAAATTCCCGGTTTTGGCCAGCAGGGCACAGTCCCAAGGGGGAATGGGGGGGTCGCCCCGGGAAAATCCTTTCCCTTTTAAAACCCCCTCTCACGACGCTACCTCCCTTTTCGCCTGGCAAGATCGGGGTTTTCCCGAAATTGGGAAAACGTCGTATTACAGGGAAAAAAAGTTCGGAAAAGGGTTTTTGACCCAAAAGGCCCTGCGTAGCGACGCCTGCCTTGATTGGGGATTGAAATTTTCCCCAAAGGGTTTGTCCTAGTTTTGTTTGTCTGTTTGGTGAACGCGTGCTTACATCCGCCCTTAAACCCCCCGGTGCTCAGGCAATCGCGTGGGCAAAGGGAAAATGTGTGTTTCAGGGATTTGGGGTTTAAGGTAAGCAGAAGTTTGTTGGGTCCCCCCAAAATTTGGGGCTTTTGTTTTTGTGTTTCGGAAAAATCGCCTTTATTTGCCCTCTATGGGGTCACAAACCACACCCCTTGGGGGTGATTGGCACAAAAAAGCGGAAAGGCTCAGTATTTAAATCACGCTCGTTGTGTTCTGTCTTTACAAGCGGATTGGTTTGGGGGGGTGGCATAGTTCAAACCCCTTTTCCTCCCCCTCCATCTCGGGTGTCCCCTTTTGAGGGAAACCCTCATACCTCGGGGGGTGGGGAAAGCCCCAGTGGCGACGGGCAGGGGCCCCCCCCCCCGTTCCAAACCCAGGTCTCGCCCGACTTTTTCTCCTGCCCGAGGGCAACCCCTTCGGTTTTCCTTTTTTATGTAACAGAAAGGGGTGGGGGGGAAAGGGGGGGCCCCCTCCCTCAGCCTTTCCCCCCTTTCCCCCCTTCCAAAAACCCAAATAAGCACCGATTTTTTTTCCTGCCCCCGGCCAACCTTCGGTGCCTTTTTGTGTCAACAAAAACAAAAAAAGGGGGGGGGGGGGGGGGCTCGCTCCCTTTAGCCCCTCCCCCCAATTGGCCCCCTCCACCCGTTGCCGTGCGGGGGATTACCCCCTTTCGCGACACCTACGGGGGGCCCCCTCCCCCCTGAGTGAAGGGGCCCCCCGCCGGCTAAAAACCCCAGCCCCGTGGAGGGGCAGTGTTCAGGCCCAAGGGGCGCTCGCCCTTTCCCCGGTCTGGGTCCCCTAAATACGCCTTCCCTCCTTCCCCAAATTCCCCCCCGGGGGGGCCCTTTTTCCCAAAGGGGGGAGAGGGCCTTTGGGCTCATCTCTTTTCCTCCATCGGCCTTCCCAAAATTTTTAGATGGGAGTTTTTATCGCCTTTCTTCTTTTTTTTAGGCTCTCAGCTGGCTTCATTCGGGGGGGTACTGGGAAACCCCCGCCCCAGGCGCTCCCCCCAGTTTAAACTGTTTCTTTCCAAAAATGGGAGATCGGCCTACGCCGGCGTATAAGGATCTCCCCCTTCTTTTCTTCCCCCGGGGCCCTGAGGAGGGCGCTGGCCCCTTCCACAGCGATTCCGCGCTTGTCCTCTTTTCCCCATTCCCCGAGGCAGCCCCACTGGGGAAACCGGAAAAACCCTTCATAAGCCCTTTTTTTTAGGGGTTTTCCGGATGACCAGGGCTGTGGTTTTTTGGGGAAACTTCTTTTGCGGCTAACGCAGCCATATCTATTCCTCTGCTACCCCAAGAACCATTAGGGCACTAAGCCCTCCTCCGATTCCTTTGAATTCTGCTATGGTCTGACATGGTAAAGTATATGACGCCAAAATGGGAGTTTGTATTATACCCTGTTTGGCTAGTATACTTGCCATGTCAGACTCTAATGCCCACCCTACCTTCCCCTTAGCGCTATGGTTCTCGGGGTTACCTTGCGCATAGGCCTCGTTGAATGAGGAACAGGAAGTTTACACCGGTTTCTTCCTGGCAGAAGTAGTGTGGACGTCACATGATGGTCTTATTACTGCATTAGCCACAAAAAATCTCGGCCTGCAGAGCTAACTAACTGCCGTGGAATGCTATGGTCTGACATGGTAAGTATACTAGCCAAACAGGGAGTATAATACAAACTCCCCATTTTTATTTCATTGCAGTATGACTTGAAAACTGGTATATCACTTAATGACACTGAAAACCTATACTTTGGAACACACACACACACACACACACACACACACACACACACACACACACCACACACACACACACACACACACACTCGCTCACTAATGTTTCCTGTTTCAACTTCTTGTAGCTCTGTCAAATCCCCAGTGCTTCTTCGGTGTTGCTTCACTGAAGGGGGGTTTTAAAATAGGATGAACACACTTCTTCCTCCATTTCTTCAGGACTGTAACATTGCCATGATTGCTGCTAAGGGAGTCTCTCTCTCAAACTCGACTCTCTGCACAGCTCTAGGTCTCTCTGCACAACTGCAGTATACCTTCTGTCCTCAAGCATTTCATCTTGGGTTAGGAAAGAAAAGAATTGCCCGCCAGCTTAGAAATGCAAGAAGCAAATCCAGCTTAAGGTGCAGGTGTACACAGTAGAGACTATTTTTTAATGCAGTGTGTGGTGTATGAGGATGGAGACTAAGTGCAGTGTGTGGTGTATGAGAATGGAGACTAAGTGCAGTGTGTGGTGTGTACAGGTAGAGAATAAGTGCAGTGTGTGGTGTATGCAGGTAGAGACTATTTTTTAATGCAGTGTGTGGTGTATGCAGATGGAGACTAAGTGCAGTGCGTAGTGTATGCAGATGGAGACTAAGTGCAGTGTGTGGTGTATGAGGATGGAGACTATAAGTGCAGTGTGTGGTGGAGACTAAGTGCAGTGCGTGGTGTATGCAGGTACAGACTAAGTGCAGTGTGTGGTGTATGCAGGTAGAGACTAAGTGCAGTGCGTGGTGTATGTAGATGAAGACTAAGTGCAGTGTGTGGTGTATGCAGATGGAGACTAAGTGCAGTGTGTGGTGTATGCAGATGGAGACTAAGTGCAGTGTGTGGTGTATGCAGATGGAGACTAAGTGCAGTGTGTGGTGTATGCAGGTAGAGACTAAGTGCAGTGTGTGGTGTATACAGATGGAGACTAAGTGCAGTGCGTGGTGTATGCAGGTAGAGACTAAGTGCAGTGTGTGGTGTATGCAGGTAGAGACTAAGTGCAGTGTGTGGTGTATGCAGATGGAGACTAAGTGCAGTGTGTGGTGTATGCAGATGGAGACTAAGTGCAGTGTGTGGTGTATGCAGATGGAGACTAAGTGCAGTGTGTGGTGTATGCAGGTAGAGACTAAGTGCAGTGTGTGGTGTATGCAGATGGAGACTAAGTGCAGTGTGTGGTGTATGCAGGTACAGACTAAGTGCAGTGTGTGGTGTATGCAGGTACAGACTAAGTGCAGTGTGTGGTGTATGCAGGTACAGACTAAGTGCAGTGTGTGGTGTATGCAGGTACAGACTAAGTGCAGTGTGTGGTGTATGCAGATGGAGACTAAGGGCAGTGTGTGGTGTATGCAGGTAGACTTAAGTGCAGTGTGTGGTGTATGCAGATGGAGACTAAGTGCAGTGCGTGGTGTATGCAGGTAGAGACTAAGTGCAGTGTGTGGTGTATGCAGATGGAGACTAAGTGCAGTGTGTGGTGTATGCAGGTAGACTTAAGTGCAGTGTGTGGTGTATGCAGATGGAGACTAAGTGCAGTGCGGGGTGTATGCAGGTAGAGACTAAGGGCAGTGTGTGGTGTATGCAGGTAGACTAAGTGCAGTGTGTGGTGTATGCAGGTAGAGACTAAGTGCAGTGTGTGGTGTATGCAGGTAGACTTAAGTGCAGTGTGTGGTGTATGCAGGTAGAGACTAAGTGCAGTGTGTTGTGTATGCAGGTAGAGACTAAGTGCAGTGCGTGGTGTATGCAGGTAGAGACTAAGTGCAGTGCGTGGTGTATGCAGATGGAGACTAAGTGCAGTGTGTGGTGTATGCAGGTAGAGACTAAGTGCAGTGTGCGGTGTATGCAGATGGAGACTAAGGGCAGTGTGTGGTGTATGCAGATACAGACTAAGTGCAGTGTGTGGTGTATGCAGATGGAGACTAAGTGCAGTGTGTGGTGTATGCAGGTAGACTTAAGTGCAGTGTGTGGTGTATGTAGTTCCAGGTGAAGGTCCATAATATACCAGGTGGAGGCGTGTGTGGTGTATGCAGGTAGACTAAGTGCAGTGTGTGGTGTATGTAGTTCCGGGTGAAGGTCCATGATATACCAGGTGGAGGCAGTGTCAGTGGCCGGGGAACCAATGCCCTCAAGTTCTTCAGCACACATCAACTCAAGGTGCGATCGCTATTCCATTCTTCTACCATTTCATTGTGACATGTTGCTCAGAGAACACCTGTTGTTCTCTATTGTGGTGTTGAATCACGAGGTACCGTACCAGTAAGTCACTCGATGAGAATGTAGGGACTTGTTCAGCCAGTGTCTTGTGTTGAATTGTATGTATAGCTCCGTTAGAGTGACTTGGTGAAGGTGTGGATTGGTTTGGTTGGTATCATGCAGATGTCACGCTACGTAAAATATTGTGTTAATGGATAAATATTGTAGCTGTGTGAAGTTTTATTTTCAAGGCTGTGTTTCTGTTTTCTTTGACACTATTTTTAGCCAAATGCAGCAGTTTAACTCCTACATTTTGGTCTGTTTGATGGCTTGCCTTAGCAGAGGAGTGCGGCAGTTTAACTCTACATTTTGGTCTGTTTGATGGCTTGCCTTTTCAACTCCAATGTGAAATCAGTTCTGCTCTACGGATGCGAGACGTGGCGAACAACACAGACGATGCAACAAAAGATTCAGACATTCTTCAACACCTGTCTGAGGCGCATCTACAAATCCGATGGCAGGACAGGTCCGAAACGAAGATCTGTGGGAGCGTGCGGGACAGGAACCAGTGGCCAAGCAGATACTGCGAAGGAAGTGGGGCTGGATCGGACACACCCTCAGGAAGCCAGCATCCAGCACCACACGCCAAGCCCTGACCTGGAACCGCAGGGAAAGAGAAAGAGAGGCCGGCCTCGCAACAGCTGGAGACGAGACACTGAGGCGGAGTTGAAACAACAAGGGACAAAAATGGACTGGAATGACCAGAACAGCCCAGAACAGAGTGCGATGGCGAAGGGTCGTTGATGGCCTATGCTCCACCGGGAGCGACGGGCATAAATGAAAAATGAAATGATGGCTTGCCTTAGCAGAGGAGTGCGGCAGTTTAACTCTACATTTTGGTCTGTTTGATGGCTTGCCTTAGCAGAGGAGTGCGGCAGTTTAACTCTACATTTTGGTCTGTTTGATGGCTTGCCTTAGCAGAGGAGTGCGGCAGTTTAACTCTACATTTTGGTCTGTTTGATGGCTTGCCTTAGCAGAGGAGTGCGGCAGTTTAACTCTACATTTTGGTCTGTTTGATGGCTTGCCTTAGCAGAGGAGTGCGGCAGTTTAACTCTACATTTTGGTCTGTTTGATGGCTTGCCTTAGCAGAGGAGTGCGGCAGTTTTAACTCTACATTTTAGTCTGTTTGATGGCTTGCCTTAGCAGAGGAGTGCGGCAGTTTAACTCTACATTTTGGTCTGTTTGATGGCTTGCCTTAGCAGAGGAATGAGGTCTCGTGGGCTGATTTTGCTTGAAGAGAGTGTTGTTTCCTGAAGAGCTGAGACATAGTTTGTACTCTCCTCTGCTCCTTTCATTCTTCCAACATTAGAAATAAACTTGAAAAGAAAAGCTGCTATTCCACCGGACGAAAGGGACAAACAAATTACAAGACAACACATGACAGTGTCGACGTCTTTGGTCCCTTTTTCATGCAAGATAACATTCAATGAATCAGCATCCATTTTACGCCCAGTTTGAGATGATTGCTCCTTCTTCGTTTTCCTTGTCCTGAATGATGTTTTATCTTTCCTGAAGATGATTGCTCCTTCTTCGTTTTCCTAGTCCTGAATAATGTTCATCTTTCCTGAAGATGATTGCTCCTTCTTCGTTTTCCTTGTCCTGAATGATGTTTTATCTTGCCTGAAGAAGACCAAAGAGGTGGAAAAGTGTCGTGGTTTGTCTTGTGATTTGTATGTCCGATGGAATTGTAGTTTTTCTTTTCAGTTTGTTCCAATTTGTGCCTGCTGTGGCCTCAGTTTGACACCAACATGAAAGATGCCCAGCTTGACAGCTGGATTGTGTCAGGGTACACGTGTGGTTGCCACCCAATGAAATCCAAAGACTGGTCCAGTCTGAAGCAGCTTCTGATGCCTGGCTTTATGCCAGTCAAAGAAGGAGCTGACATCTTGCCACTGTTGCTTCCAAGCCTGAGCAGGATGAGGGGAGAACAAGCGTAGCATGGTCTTCGCTGTCCACATTGGCAGTGTCGTTGGAGGAGTTGCCTGAATAATGTTTTGAACAAGTGACTGCCACATTAGCTCCAGCTTCAGGTCCCTTTTGTCAAGGCTTGCTCCAAAGGGGGTTAAAATTTGTTGTCCCCCCCCCCCGGATTAGCCTGCCAGAGTTCGTACGCTCCTTGAAACTCCTTGAATTCTGACAGCGAATATCAAGACCTCGAAAACCTTTGAAAATCAGTAAAATGTGGTTCTGTTGACCAAACCTCCATGAAAACCTTTGAAAATCAAGCCATCGGCTCCAAAAAATTTTAATGTGGCAAAAAGAAATGGCAGTTTGATTTTTCTGCGTTAAGGCTAATGAAAAATTATTTCAAAACAAATTTTTACAAACGTCATTGCGGTCCTGGATTGCCGTCGGCTACTTAACCAAGGGAGGTAATTTGTAACTTCATCAGTTTTGATGAAGTTACGAATGATCTCCCTTTGTATTTAGCGCACACGAGGATGTTTGTAGATTTTCTTTTTTTCCCTCCAACCAACACACCATGCATAGTCTGTATGTTCTCTTACAGATGGACATACTTTTGCTGATTTTAGTGTTTTGGCGTTTAAATCAAAGTCTGGGTTTGTTAATGTTCTAATGTGTGGTGTACTGGCACACTCACTCTGATGAAAACTGAAAAAAGAAATGGCAGTTTGATTTTTCTGTGTTCAGGTTGATGAAAAAAACTATTTAAAAACAAATTTTTTTGTTGTCTCCTTTGTACAAAAAAATTTGTTTTTGAATAATTTTTTTCATCAACCTTAACACAGGAAAATCAAACTGCCATTTCTTTTTTCAATTTTATGCAGGTATTGTAGCCTTGAAATTAAAAAAAAAACACTCCTTGGAAATCCTTGAAAACTCCTTGAATTTTGTTCTTGGAGTCTGTAGGAACCCTGCCTGTTGACCAAGGCTGTATGACCCGACCTGGTTTTGAGGTGCAGCTGGCCAGCATTTGTCCTGTCTCCCATCAATGGGAAATGGTTCTGCCAGGCTTAGGAACGTCTTCACTGTACCAAGGTGTAACCAGAAGGAGAATACTATATGTCCTGTCTCCCATCAATGGGAAATGGTTCTGCCAGGCTTAGGAACGTCTTCACTGTACCAAGGTGTGACCAGAAGGAGAATACTATATGTCCTGTCTCCCATCAGTGGGAATTGGTTCTGCCAGGCTTAGGAACGTCTTCACTGTACCAAGGTGTGACCAGAAGGAGAATACTATATGCAGACCTTCCAACCGTCCCGTTCCCACCGTATTTTCGTACGGAGAAGAAGAAAAATACGGAAAATACGATCGACTGTAAATCAATACGGAGATAAAATCTCCCAAAATAAGCTCGAGAATGGCATAATAAAACCGTTCCAGTCGTGTGTTTCGACTACACAGACACTGGTCGAGAGAGACAGAGAGAGGGAAGGGAAGGGAAGGCTTGGCTTGTGTGCGACGAACATCGCAATGGAATGGCTCAGTCGTGTGTTTCGACTACACAGACACTGGTTGAGAGAGACAGAGAGAGAGAAGGGAAAGGAAGGCTTGGCTTGTGTGCGACGAACATGGCAATGGAATGGCTATTTTTAGCCTCTGCCTGCCTCAACATCGACCATCGACCAATCGCGTTAGCTGTTGCGTTAAGCTATTCCAACTTTTGTCCAATCAACGAAACTTTTGAGTTGCTTCTGCTTTCCGGTTGAAAGTTCTACTATCCAGAGATTGTCCAAGTTTAATCAAGGGGGGAAAAATGGAGAAAACTTTGCAAAAGCGGAAAATCGAGGAGTCAACGGCATCAGGCAGTGGAGGAAAAAAGCAACAGAAACGAGATCAGCACTTCCTGAAGTCGTACACTAAGACGTACCCGTGCATAGTGGAATCCAAGTTGGATCAACTTTTGCCAGATGCACGGTGTGCGATTTCGACTTTGTAATTAGTGCCGGTGGCGCCAACGATGTTGGCAGGCACGTGAAGTCGGCAAGACATACGAAAAAAGGAGCAGCTCTGGTGCAATCGTCCAAAGTTACCATTTTTTCGACTCTGTCTCTTCCAAAGACAAATGTGATGAGCAGGATGTGATTCGTGCTGAAACCCTGTTCACTCACTTCCTCGTGGAGCACAACATTTCCACTGAGTGCTTCCGACCATGCTGGCCCTTGTTCAGAGCTATGTTTCCAGGCAATAAAATTGCCGAAAGCTATGCCTATGAAGTAGTATTATTGTGACACTGAAAATGAATGGATTATTTGTGCAACAAAGACTGACCTCCCTGTGACTAAACCAGAAACTGAAGCTGAATGGATTACTTGTACAACATTAATCTACAATTAGGTAGCAGGGCTTAAAATCCTCCTCGGATCCGAGAAATTCCCTTGGGAAGCCAAAAAATTCCTCGGGGAAAAAAATCGATTTCCTCGGGGAAAGAAACCCGATCTAAAACACCCCAAACGCGTCCGCATTCGCATATGGTTCTGATTCGTATTCGGTTCAAAGTCGCAAACAGCCATTTCGCACCGGTAGCTTAGGCGCCTAATCTATCAAGATGGCGACTGTGAGAATCATCGAACGTGGAGAGAAGTTTGACGAAAGCGGGATCAAAAACAAATGGAGGTGGAGTGGACTTTAAAGTCCGTGAAAGTGAGGTCAGATCCCGATGAATTCGAGCGGATCGGTCAACATATTCGAAAGGTTGACGTGCCAGGCAGTGCAAGATGTGTACTGTGCACCACAGACATCGTCTACACTTTCCGCGGGATCGTCGCACTGAAGAGCATCTTGTCACAAAGAGACACCGCGATCGCAGCTTTCCCCCTGCAGACAAGGGGAAGGAAAGAATATTTTCTGCAGCTTGGCTGTGCTTGTCGTAAGAGGCGACAGAACCAGCCCCTCTCAGATTTGCTTAGTTCCACATTCCAAACGTGAGTTTTGAATTTTGATAACTGTGTCTCCACCAATAACCATTTTGTTTTGTCTTGATAACCTGTTGGTCTTTTTTATGCTCTTTTCACATGAAATGTGTTGATTATAAATATCATTTTAGATTTAGATGTTTAAGACTTTGTCTTGTCTTTGACAGTGGATTGAATATCTGTATGGATGTACCTTTTCTGCATTAAATCTTGCACTTTTTCTGTGCAATTTTTTCCCCAAAAATAGGGCTCAGAATGAGCCAGAGTGCACAGATTTTGTTCTAGATTTTCAAAATTTTTCTGGGGGGGAATGCCCCCAGACCCCCTAGCAGGGCGTGCCTGCTTCGCAGGCACGCATTCGTGGCTTCGCCACTTCAGAAATTTTCCTCTGATTTTTGAATAGACCATTTTAAGCCCTGAGGTAGGCCTACTCCTTTGCTTGTATGTTTGTGTTTTTGTGCGACATCATGTTTTCCCCCCTGTGTATCTCTTCTGTGTGTCTGTATGACTGCTAGTGAACCATGGTTCTTTTATAATGATTTTTAGCTATAATTTTAATAATGTCTGTGTATGTTGTGTGTACATGTACATTATACTATATGCAGGGGTTATGTTTATAGGGTTTTTTTCTCATTTAAATAATATAATAAATATCTAACATGATTATGCCGTGCATGCGATGAAAATACTGGCAACTGCTTGAAAATACTGAGAACAGTTGAAAAAGATACCGACAAGCCATTTAGGTATTGGAAGGTCTGTATATGTCCTGTCTCCCATCAGTGGGAAATGGTTCTGCCAGGCTTAGGAACGTCTTCACTGTACCAAGGTGTGACCAGAAGGAGAAAAATGAGGAAAGCCATTCTTGTTAGCGGACAGACATCTGGATGATGAAGTCTTTTCATTGTTGTATTGTTACTGTCATCACTTTGTTTTGGATATACATGTATAATTTGTTTTAGATATACATGTGTAATGTTTGAAGTTCTATGATAAAGTTCTTTGCAGTGAATGACGAAATATGTGTGCATAGCAGGAAAGGAGGGGACTTCATCATTGTCATAGACATTCAGATAGCATTTGTGAGAGTGCTTAGAAAGATTTGGTGTGATTCAGAAAAAAAGGGGAAAAAAACCAGAATTCAGATAGCATTTATCACAGTGCAAAGAAAGAAAGGTTTGGTGTGATCCAAAAAAAGACAAATTTCAAACAGCGTTTGTCACAGTGCTTAGGTTTGATATGATTCAGAAAGAGACAAATTTCAGATAGCATTTGTGACAGTGCTTAGAGAGGTTTGGTATGATTCAGAAAGAGACAAATTTCAGATAGCATTTGCGACAGTGCTTAGAGAGGTTTGGTATGATTCAGAAAGAGACAAATTTCAGATAGCATTTGTGACGGTGCTTAGAGAGGTTTGGTATGATTCAGAAAGAGACAAATTTCAGATAGCATTTGCGACTCTGACCAGGAGAGGTTTGGTATGAATTAGCAAAAGGTCCGTTTAAAAAAAGAAAGAAAACTTTTGCTGTCAGGAGTTTGTGTTGTGTTGTGGTTTGAGGCCCATGTCAAGGCTGTATCACCGACGCTTCCTTTCATGATATATCCCAGTGACAGCTGTATCACCGACACTTCCTTTCATATTATATCCCAGTGACAGCTGTATCACCGACGCTTCCTTTCATCCCAGTGACAGCTGTATCACCGACGCTTCCTTTCATGATATATCCCAGTGTCAGCTGTATCACTGACGCTTCCTTTCATGATATATCCCAGTGTCAGCTGTGTCACTGACGCTTCCTTTCATGATATATCCCAGTGTCCGCTGTATCACTGAAGGTTCCTTTCATGATATATCCCAGTGTCCGCTGTATCACTGAAGGTTCCTTTCATGATACATCCCAGTGTCCGCTGTATCACTGAAGGTTCCTTTCATGATATATCCCAGTGTCAGCTGTATCACTGAAGGTTCCTTTCATAATATATCCCAGTGTCAGCTGTGTCACTGACGCTTCCTTTCATGATATATCCCAGTGTCGGCTGTGTCACTGACGCTTCCTTTCATGATATATCCCAGTGTCGGCTGTGTCACTGACGCTTCCTTTCACAGGCATGGTACATGTCCGCGAATTCGCGGAAATCCGCGAAAAGCAAAAAAAAAAAAAAAAAAAAAAAAACCAACCGAGCCGCGCCCGACGAGACCGGCCCTTTTAGTTCGTTTGAGGTCGTTCGCTTCAAGCCTTCGTCTCGCGAGAAGTAGCATTGAGCAGGACTTCCGCGCATGCGCTTTCGTGACATTTGCCACTGCTTTCCGCTCTGGGTCGGCGTGATCGAATTTGAACAAGGTTGAAGAAAAAGAAGGAAAAAATAAAAATGCCAAAGCGTACAGACATAGTTCCGCGGAATTCTCCGACAGAAAATATTGATGCTAGTGTGGCAAACAAATGGCGATGGGATTGGCTGAACAGGAGCCACGAAAATGAAACGTTTTCGTCGTGCTTGGAAAAGTTGAGAATCCGCGGCAAAGCATACTGTGTGGTGTCAAGTTGAAATCTGTTACGGGTCTGGCGGTGCGAGAAGCCTCAGCGATCACATCAAAGGGAAACGAAACAAAGAGAGAGTGAAAACTGCTGCAAGTAATCCCGTTCTGCCAGGTAAGATTCTCTCTCTCTCTCTCTCTCTCTCTCTCTCTCTCTCTCTCTCTCTCTCTCTCTCTCTCTCTCTCTCTCTCTTTCCAGGTTCTCTCTCTCTCTCTCTCTCTCTCTCTCTTTCTCTCTCTTCTCTCTCTCTTTCTCTCTCTTTCTTTCTTCCCCCCCTTCTTCCCCCCCTTCCTCCCCTCTCCCTTCCTCCCCCCCTCTCTTCCTCTCTTCTAGAGCTCTCACTCTCTCTTTCTTTCTCCCCCCCTCCCTCCCCCCCCCATTCCTCCCCTCTCCCTTCCTCTCTCATTCTCTCTCTCTCTCTATCTCTCTCCCTCTCTCTCTCTCTCTCTCTCTCTCTCTCTCTCTCTCTCTCTGTTTCTGACTTTCTCTGCCTCACTTATCAGCAGAGTAAGTAAATATTTTACAGTTTGATTTAATGTATGCCACCTAAAGCAATGTAGATATGTACTCATTTTTGCTATGTGATTACTTGGGTTTAAAACCTTCTTTGGGTTGAAGGAATGACTGATAAAGTGATTCTAGGAGAGCTTATTTTATGGCAGAAATTGCTTAGTATGAAGAACTGAAATTAGTTCAAGGAGAGGCTTTTTTACAGGCTAGAATTGCTGAAAAACCTTCAGCTTCAGGGGCGTTACCCCCTGACCCCCACAAGGGGCTCTGCCCTTGACCCCGCCAGGGGCTTTGCCCCCTGGACCCCCAACAATTTTCAGGGAAAAATGATTTTCCTCCAGTACCATGCCTGTTTCATGATATATATCAGTGTCAGCTGTGTCACTGAAGATTCCTTTCATGATATATCCCAGTGTCAGCTGTGTCACTGAAGATTCCTTTCATGATATATCCCAGTGACAGCTGTATCACTGACGCTTCCTTTCATGATATATCCCAGTGTCGGCTGTGTCACTGACGCTTCCTTTCATGATATATCCCAGTGTCAGCTGTGTCACTGAAGATTCCTTTCATGATATATCCCAGTGTCGGCTGTGTCACTGACGCTTCCTTTCATGATATATATCAGTGTCGGCTGTGTCACTGAAGATTCCTTTCATGATATATCCCAGTGTCCGCTATGCCAAGAAATGCTGTCACCTGCTGTGGTGGTCAGACAATGTGAGACATGCTGTCGGCTGTGTCTGTGGAATGGAGGAGACCTGAGTGTGTGGTTCTTGTCTTTCCCCCTGAGCCCATAGCTCCTTTCACTCCTGCTGCTGGGAGACAGCGTCCAAATAATGACTGTGACAGAGCCTGACCCAGTGACCTCCCTGTCATCAGTCCACAGTGGTGAGCAGTGCGACATGGGGATGGAGGAGTGTCGTCGCTTTTGCTGACAGTTCTTTTTGGTCATAGATGGGTCAAGTGTCTGGTGTGGATGACTGGCATGATGTGACACTGTGTGTCTGCGTCCTTGTCTCTGTGCGTCTGCCCTTTTCCCTGACTGGAGACTGTCCTCTGTGCGTCCCTGTCCCCGTGTGTCTCAGCTTCCCTCTCCCTGTGCGTCTGCCCCTGTTGTTTAAAGGGAGACTGTCCTCTGTGCGTCCCTGTCCCCGTGTGTCTCTCAGCGTCCTTCTCCCTGTGCTTCTGCCCCTGTTGTTTAAAGGGAGACTGTCCTCTGTGCGTCCCTGTCCCCGTGTGTCTCAGCGTCCCTCTCCCTGTGCGTCTGCCCCTGTTGTTTAAAGGGAGACTGTCCTCTGTGCGTCCCTGTCCCTGTGTGTCTCTCAGCGTCCCTCTCCCTGTGCGTCTGCACCTGTTGTTTAAAGGGAGACTGTCCTCTGTGCGTCCCTCTCCCTGTGCGTCTGCCGCTGTTGTTTAAAGGGAGACTGTCCTCTGTGCGTCTCTCAGCGTCCCTGTCCCTGTGCGTCTGCCCCTGTTGTTTAAAGGGAGACTGTCCTCTGTGCGTCCCTGTCCCCGTGTGTCTGTCAGCGTCCCTCTCCCTGTGCGTCTGCCGCTGTTGTTTAAAGGGAGACTGTCCTCTGTGCGTCCCTGTCCCCGTGTGTCTGTCAGCGTCCCTCTCCCTGTGCGTCTGCCCCTGTTGTTTAAAGGGAGACTGTCCTCTGTCTGTCCCTGTCCCTGTGTGTCTGTCAGCGTCCCTCTCCCTGTGCGTCTGCCCCTGTTGTTTAAAGGGAGACTGTCCTCTGTCTGTCCTGTGCATCTCTCAGCGTCCCTCTCCCTGTGCGTCTGCCGCTGTTGTTTAAAGGGAGACTGTCCTCTGTCCGTCCCTGTGCATCTCTCAGCGTCCCTGTCCCTTTGCGTCTGCCCCTGTTGTTTAAAGGGAGACTGTGCTCTGTGCGTCCCTGTCCCCGTGTGTCTCTCAGCGTCCCTCTCCCTGTGCGTCTGCCCCTGTTGTTTAAAGGGAGACTGTCCTCTGTGCGTCCCTGTCCCTGTGCGTCTGTCAGTGTCCCTCTCCCTGTGCGTCTGCCGCTGTTGTTTAAAGGGAGACTGTCCTCTGTGCGTCCCTGTCCCTGTGCGTCTGTCAGCGTCCCTCTCCCTGTGCGTCTGCCCCTGTTGTTTAAAGGGAGACTGTCCTCTGTGCGTCCCTGTGCATCTGTCAGCGTCCCTCTCCCTGTGCGTCTGCCCCTGTTGTTTAAAGGGAGACTGTGGGTGTTGTGTTGCCCCGCAGTGCCAGCTGCAAAGGCATCCCTCCTGCACCAACCTGAAGCAGTGGAAAGGGGGCCCCGTCAAGATTGACCCTCTGGCCTTGGTGCAGGCCATCGAGCGCTACCTGGTCATGAGGGGCTACGGCCACGCCAAGGTAACGCCTCTCAGCAACCCTTTGGCCTTCTGCCCCCCTCCTCCTCCCCCCTCCCCCCTTCGCTCACCCACCAGCCATCGTTTGTTCCTTCAGTGAATGCACCTTACACACGTTATATGCAATGACAGTTTGCCGTTTCCTTTTTCCTTCCTTCAGCAGTTTGTGTTGTTGTTGTTACCTGCACTTGTTTTCCTGTACTGTTCAGATGGTGTGCCTGGTGGAAATAGCCTGTAGATAGAGACTGGATCCAGTCTCTTAGAACAACTGGTGTTCAGATGGTGTGCCTGGTGGAAATAGCCTGTAGATAGAGACTGGATCCAGTCTCTCAGAACAACAGGTGTGCAGAATTGCCAGTGCCTGAACTCCCTTGGTATGTAGATCACACTGGAGGTGTGGTATGTAGATAACACTGGTGGTGTGGTATGTAGATGCCACTGGAGGTGTGGTATGTAGATGACACTGGAGGTGTGGTATGTAGATGCCACTGGTGGTGTGGTATGTAGATGACACTGGAGGTGTGGTATGTAGATCACACTGGTGGTGTGGTATGTAGATGCCACTGGTGGTGTGGTATGTAGATCACACTGGAGGTGTGGTATGTAGATCACACTGGAGGTGTGGTATGTAGAACCCACTGGAGGTGTGGTATGTAGAAGACACTGGAGGTGTGGTATGTAGATGCCATTGGTGGTGTGGTATGTAGATCACACTGGAGGTGTGGTATGTAGATCACACTGGAGGTGTGGTATGTAGATCACACTGGAGATGTATGTAGAAGACACTGGAGATGTGGTATGTAGAAGACACTGGAGGTGTGGTATGTAGATGCCACTGGAGGTGTGGTATGTAGATCACACTGGAGGTGTGGTATGTAGATCACACTGGAGATGTGGTATGTAGAACACAATGGAGGTGTATGTAGATCACACTGGAGGTCTCATACACACGCTTAAGATGTCAGTCCTGTAGGTTGTTTATGGAACGATGGAATAGTCTGCTTGTTCCACGTGGAGAGGAGATGGGCTGTGTCAGGCATTCCCAGACTGGGCAGGGAGATGCTGTCACTTGGCTCACACTGCTGCACATGTGTGGCACTTGACTTGGGGACAGTGTCCACGACAGCCGGCTGTGACCATTGGTCATGGATGATCTGACCTCTGCAGTGTTAACACCAGGATTGTAGGTCAGAGTGCAGTATGACCTTTACAGTTTTTACACCAGGATTGTAGGTCAGAGTGCAGTATGACCTCCACAGTTCTTACACCAGGATTGTAGGTCAGAGTGTAGTATGACCTTTACAGTTTTTACACCAGGATTGTAGGTCAGAGTGTGGTATGACCTCTACAGTTTTTACACCAGGATTGCAGGTCAGAGTGCAGTATGACCTCTACAGTTTCTCGTTGGTAAGATCTAACACCAGGATTGCAGGTCAGATTTAACACCAGGATTGTAGGTCGGATTGTAACAACAGGATTGTAGGTCGGATTGTTAACACCAGGATTGCAGGTCAGATTGTAACACCAGGATTGCAGGTCAGATTGTAACACCAGGATTGCAGGTCAGATTGTAACAGCAGGATTGCAACTCAGATTGTAACACCAGGATTGCAGGTCAGATTGTGACACCAGGATTGCAGGTCAGATTGTAACACCAGGATTGCAGGTCAGATTGTAACACCAGGATTACAGGTCAGAGTGCAGGTGTGAATGTTGGCTGTCAGTGATGAAAGAAGGGCAGTGCTGTCCACTGGTCAGTTTTGTAAAGGTGGAGTCACTGCACAGACTGATGCACACCACAGCACATGTTCTGTAAAGGTGACATCACTACACAGACTGGTTGACACACACCACAGCACATGTTCTGTAAAGGTGGAGTCACTGTACTGACTGGTTGACATACACCACAGCACATGTTCTGTAAAGGTGGAGTCACTGCACAGACTAGTTGACATACACCACAGCACATGTTCTGTAAAGGTGGAGTCACTGCACAGACTGGTTGACATACACCACAGCACATGTTCTGTAAAGGTGGAGTCACTGCACAGACTGGTTGACACAGACTTCAGCCATCAGTTAAGCCAGTGGGTGGGCGTGAACTAAAACATCATGAGAGGATAGCAGCCATCAGTTAAGCCAGTGTGCAGTGGGTGGCATGAACTAAAACATCATGAGAGGATAGCAGCCATCAGTTAAGCCAGTGTGCAGTGGGTGGCATGAACTAAAACATCATGAGAGGATAGCAGCCATCAGTTAAGCCAGTGTGCAGTGGGTGGCATGAACTAAAACATCATGAGAGGATAGCAGTCATCAGTTAAGCCAGTGTGCAGTGGGTGGCATGAACTAAAACATCATGAGAGGATAGCAGCCATCAGTTAAGCCAGTGTGCAGTGGGTGGCATGAACTAAAACATCATGAGAGGATAGTGTGCAGTGGGTGGCATGAACTAAAACATCATGAGAGGATAGTGTGCAGTGGGTGGCATGAACTAAAACATCATGAGAGGATAGTGTGCAGTGGGTGGCATGAACTAAAACATCATGAGAGAATAGTGTGCAGTGGGTGGCATGAACTAAAACATGAGAGGATAGTGTGCAGTGGGTGGCATGAACTAAAACATCATGAGAGAATAGTGTGCAGTGGGTGGCATGAACTAAAACATCATGAGAGGATAGCAGCCATCAGTTAAGCCAGTGTGCAGTGGGTGGCATGAACTAAAACATCATGAGAGGATAGTGTGCAGTGGGTGGCATGAACTAAAACATCATGAGAGGATAGCAGCCATCAGTTGCGCCAGTGTGCAGTGGGTGGCATGAACTAAAACATCATGAGAGGATAGTGTGCAGTGGGTGGCATGAACTAAAACATCATGAGAGGATAGCAGCCATCAGTTACGCCAGTGTGCAGTGGGTGGCATGAACTAAAACATCATGAGAGGATAGTGTGCAGTGGGTGGCATGAACTAAAACATCATGAGATGATAGTGTGCAGTGGGTGGCATGAACTAAAACATCATGAGATGATAGTGTGCAGTGGGTGGCATGAACTAAAACATGAGAGGATAGTGTGCAGTGGGTGGCATGAACTAAAACATCATGAGATGATAGTGTGCAGTGGGTGGCATGAACTAAAACATCATGAGAGGATAGTGTGCAGTGGGTGGCATGAACTAAAACATCATGAGAGGATAGCAGCCATCAGTTACGCCAGTGTGCAGTGGGTGGCATGAACTAAAACATCATGAGATGATAGTGTGCAGTGGGTGGCATGAACTAAAACATCATGAGAGGATAGTGTGCAGTGGGTGGCATGAACTAAAACATCATGAGAGGATAGCAGGCTATGGAGGACAAGACTCCACAGAGGCCTGACTTGAGTATCAACCTTTTGACTACTGTGTGTGTGTGTGTGACAAAAAAATCCACAGCCAGATGAACTTTTTGAAGGGTACCAGGCACAGCTGGAAACAGTTTCCAAACAGGAATGCAAGTCCAAATGGCATCTAGTATTGTGTGAACATCCAGTTTCCAAACAGGAATGCAAGTCCAAATGGCATCTAGTATTGTGTGAACATCCAGTTTCCAAACAGGAATGCAAGTCCAAATGGCATCTAGTATTGTATGAACATCCAGCAGTGATTGTAGCTTGCTGCCTCTGAAGTGTGAATGATTACAACGCCTGTGCAAACACACTGCTGTCAGAACCACTGTTATTTATTCAGTGGCACATGCCCTTTAAATTGTCCACAGGAATTATATGGGCTGACTCCTATCTGTCTGTCCATGTGAGCATCAGACATGAGCTGAAAAATATATTTTAACTTTCTGGAGTCAAATTGAACAAATGGTGGCAACTTTTGAGTGACCAGCCACCTTCAGATACCCCTTACAAAGCTCAGAGGTTGCCAAATGGTTCTGTGGGAACCGAAAGTCGTGTGGCCCTGGATGAACAGATGATCAGGTCACATGTGAGGCTAGATCGGTAGTCAAAAGATTGTTGCCTGGTTTGCTGTCAGGCCTTGAGTGGCTTCAGACGTATATGTTTTGCTTGTCGGTGTCTGTGAGAGGATTTCGTTATTTGAAGTTGATTGTGATTTGTAGTGTTTAACAACTTCAGAACAAAGGTCACTGCAGCACACTTTGTTTTTAGTCTACTGTTCGCAGCCATATCTATTCCACTGCTAACCCCAAGAACCATTGGGGCACTCAGCCCTCCTCCAATTCCTTTAAATTCTGCTATGGTCTGACATGGTAAAGTATATGACGCCAAAACGGGGAGTTTGTATTATACTTCCTGTTTGGCTAGTATACTTACCATGTCAGACTCTAATGCCCGCCCTACCTTCCCCGCTAGCGCTATGGTTCTCGGGTTACCTTGCGCATAGGCCTCGTTGAATGAGGAACAGGAAGTTGACACCGGCTTCTTCCCTGGCGGAAGTAGGGTGGGCGTCACGTGATGGTCTTATTACTGCATTAGCCACAAAAAATTCAGCCTTTCAAAGCTAACTGCCGTTGAATGCTATGGTCTGACATGGTAAGTATACTAGCCAAACAGGGAGTATAATACAAACTCCCCATTTCTGAAGACATGATCTTGCACAGGTTGAAATCTGTTGATGACTTTTCTTCCAAGGTTAGTAATTTATCTTCTCGATATTGCCAGCAGATGAAGAGAGAAAGATTTGTAGGCTGATCCTAACTGTTGTGAGGTGTTTGTGCAGGATGGTGATGATGATGATGTCAGCAATGATGATAACTCTGTAGGCTGATCCTAACTGTTGTGAGATGTTTTTGCAGGATGGTGATGATGATATCAGCGATGACGATAACTCTGATGATGAAATGCAAGAAACATTGGTGAGTTCATCGGCAAGTCTTGTCTTGAAAGAATTGTGTGTCTGTTTCTTCTGAGCATTTTTACTCTCTTTTTTTTCCCCCCCATGTCATTTCTTTTTTTTTTTATAGGAGAGTTTACAAATTTTTTTATTCCTTTCCTGCTCATTTATTTAGTTCATGCTTGTCTTACTTGCTGTGAATTGACTTTGCAAATGATAGGACCATCAGTGGCATTGCCAGAGTATGACTTCGATATACATTAGATTTATTAAACTAACCAGCAATTAAATATACATTAGATTTATTAAACTAACCAGCAATTAAATGTTCAGATTGATAGTGTTTTGAAAGTGAATGCAAAAATCTGAAGATCAGAATGCAGGTAGTGTAGTACACAAGTGTGATGGTAGTTAGCGGTGAAACAAGTCCAAAACCAACCAAGCAGATCATCAGCATTGACACCATATCTGCGTCTCTGCAGGCGGCGATGAGCTTAACGCAGGGTGCTACTCGCCATCGCCTGGAGTTTTTGATAGGTGACCGTGTGTTGCCATACAACATGACCGTGTACCAAGCCATTCGCCAGTTCACACCCACCGGTGATCGCGACCCCACAGACGGTGATCAAGACTCCGACAATCCTCTGGGTCACACGGGTATATGGGTCCAGACCCACACCATCAGGTGAGTCAATCCTGTGGGTCATATTGGTATCTGGGTCGAGATCCACAACACCATCAGGTGAGTCAGTCCTGTGGGTCACATTGGTATCTGGGTCGAGACCCACAACACTATCAGGTGAGTCAATCAGTCCTCTGGGTCACAAGGGTATATATAGATCCAGACCCACGCCATCAGGTGAGACAATTGTCAGGGAACACGGGTATATAGGTCCAGACCCACACCATCAGGTGAGACGATTCTCTGGGTCACACAGGTATATAGGTCCAGACCCACACCATCAGGTGAGGCAATTCTCTGGGTCACACAGGTGTATAGGTCCAGACCCACACCATCAGGTGAGACAATCCTTTGGATCACGGGGGTATATAGGTCCAGACCCACACCATCAGGTGAGACAGTCCTCTGGGTCACAGGGGTATATAGGTCCAGACCCACACCATCAGGTGAGACGGTCCTCTGGGTCACACAGGTATATAGGTCCAGACCCACACCATCAGGTGAGACAATCCTCTGGATCACAGGGGTATATAGGTCCAGACCCACACCATCAGGTGAGACAATCCTCTGGATCACTCAGGTATATAGGTCCAGACCCACACCATCAGGTGAGACAATCCTCTGGATCACAGGGGTATATAGGTCCAGACCCACACGGTCAGGTGAGACAATCCTCTGGATCACAGGGGTATATAGGTCCAGACCCACACGGTCAGGTGGTAATGTTTACATGTTGGCAAAGACTACAGCTGAAATGAAAAGATGAGTGTCTGAATTGGTTCCATGGGAAATTTTGAGTGTATGTCTGTGTGAGATTTACAAGTTAAACTTGCCCCAAATTTTGAGTGCAAAGAAAAGTTGGCTGAATGGGGTGGGACTGCTGAAAATCCTGTGCATGTGCTTGAGGTGCAGTTTGCTTTTATGTCATGTTTTTGAACAAACACATGAAGGTAGAGTCTGAACAGTCTGAAGCGTCTCCAGATCTACTACGTTAATTAACCCTCTTCAGTATGCACTTACCTGAGCTTAGTTACACCGAAAACCATCGGCAAGATAAGTAACTCCGTAATTTGAACATGGTTACCCATTTAAAAATTAATTTAAAAGAGAGGAAAGGAAATAATGAAATGAAAATCATTTTAAAAATCCCTACGAATATATATGTTGTTATATCATAAGTTTGAAGAATGTCACATAAGCCATTTACTCGAGGGGAGGGGGGGGGGGGGGGGGGGGGGGGGGGGGGGGGGGGGAATCTTCTTCTTAAGAACTTTCTTCCGAATCGTTTATCATATCTGGAACCTCATCCCAGTCGAAATCTAGGTCACTGTAAGCTTCATCACCCAGCACTTTCACTAAGTCTTCTGCCGTAAATCCCACAAATCACAGTATCTTCATTACAAGATCTCGTTATAGAACGGCAGAAATCAAGGTTAATCGGGGGGGGGGAGGGGGGGATCTTCTTCTTAAGAACTTTCTTCCGAATCGTTGTTTATCATATCTGGAACCTCGTCCCAGTCGAAATCTAGGTCACTGTAAGCTTCATCACCCAGCACTTTCACTAAGTCTTCTGCCGTAAATCCCACAAATCACAGTATCTTCATTACAAGATCTCGTTATAGAACGGCAGAAATCAAGGTTAGCCATGGTGAAAAACAGCATTTCGACCACAAAACTTTAAAAATTCATAACTCGAGAACTACGGCATGTATCGACTCGCGGTTTTTTGCAAACAGAAGTGAATGGCTACAGGAAGAAGGAAGTCATGTTCTCGCGAGACTTCCTTTATTATGAGAAACATGGTGGCACCCATTGTTGCCACGTGTTTTAACCGGGCGCTGGCAGGCGCTCAGCCTTTTGGCAGTGTGATTTCCGGTCGGGCGCTAGCGGGTGCATGCTTGTCAAGAGAGCTAAATGGAAAAATGACCCAATCAGAGGCTGAATGAGGTGGATTGTGGTGTAAAGGAGTGAAGGAATAAGATGGAACAAGGTAAATCAGTCGTGAAATCAAATGCTCTTCTTCCCTCTGTCTTCCTTCCCCCTTTCTCTTTCCTCTCCCCAGGGAATCAGTCGGTGCAAAATCATTGGTGAATCAGTAAACACATGTGTCTATGACAGTGAAATAGTTGGCTGCTCTCCTTGCATTTGATGAATCAAGAAACACATGTGTTCTTTACAACGTAATAGTGGGCTGCAGAGATAATGTTGCTTATAGCCCAGCCGACCGCAAAGGGCCACATCAGGGCTGATAGTGGGCTGCACCCCTTGTATTTGATGAATACATGTGTCTGCACCCCTTGTATTTGATGAATACATGTGTTTATGACAAAGAAATAGTTGGCTGCTCTCCTTGCATTTGATGAATCAATAAACACATGTGTTTATTACAATGTAATAGTAGGCTGCTCCCCTTGCATTTGATAAAAATCAATACATACATGTGTTTATTATCACGTAATAGTAGGCTGCTCTCCTAGCATTTGATGAATCAATAGACACATGTGTTTGTTACAACGTAATGGTAGGCTGCTCCCCTTGCATTTGATAAAAATCAGTAAACACATGTGTTTGTTATAACGCAATAGTAGGCTGCTCCCCTTGCATTTGATAAAAACCAACACACACATGTGTTTATTACAATGTAATGGTAGGCTGCTCTCTTTGCATTTGATAAAGATCAAACATATGTGTTTATTACAATGTAATAGTAGGCTGCTCTCCATGCATTTGATAAACATCAATACATACATGTGTTTATTACAATGTAATAGTAAGCTGCTGTCTTTGCATTTGATAAAAATCAATACACACGTGTGTTTATTACAATGTAATAGTAGGCTGCTCTCCTTGCATTGGTAGTCAACACCAGTGAGAAACAGTGCCACAAGCATCACCAGTATCACGGGGAAGGGGGTAAAGAAGCCCTGAGTTGGCTGCACTGTATCTGTGAGTGTGACTCACTCCCTGTGCTTAGCGCTGGGACCAGGGGAGTTAAAGAGGGGATAACTTGCTGTGTTGCAGTTACCGGCAGGCCTACTGTATCACTGGATGTGACTACCTGTGCTTAGTGCTGGGACCAGGGGGAGTTAAAGAGGGGATAACTTGCTGTGTGACTGCCTGTGCTTAGCGCTGGGACCAGGGGGAGTTAAAGAGGGGGTTAACTTGCTGTGTTGCAGTTACCGGCAGGCCTCTGACCAAGATGCCAGCACGGCCACCAGTCCCAAGAAAACCAAGTCTGAAGCCAAGAGTTCACGGTCTTCCAAGAAGAAGGGTCAGGGTATGTACCGCCGCTGTACCTGGCCTTTATTTGGGTCAGGGTATGTACCGCTGCTGTACCTGGCCTTTATTGGGGTCAGGGTATGTACCACAGTTGTACCTGGCCTTTATTGGGGTCAGGGTATGTAGCACTGCTGTACCTGGCCTTCATTGGGGTCAGGGTATGTAGCACTGCTGTACCTGGCCTTTATTGGGGTCAGGGTATGTAGCACTGCTGTACCTGGCCTTTATTGGGGTCAGGGTATGTAGCACTGCTGTACCTGGCCTTTATTGGGGTCAGGGTATGTACCGCTGCTGTACCTGGCCTTTATTGGGGTCAGGGTATGTAGCACTGCTGTACCTGGCCTTTATTGGGGTCAGGGTATGTAGCACTGCTGTACCTGGCCTTTATTGGGGTCAGGGTATGTATTGGGGTCAGGGTATGTAGCACTGCTGTACCTGGCCTTTATTGGGGTCAGGGTATGTAGCACTGCTGTACCTGGCCTTTATTGGGGTCAGGGTATGTAGCACTGCTGTACCTGGCCTTTATTGGGGTCAGGGTATGTAGCACTGCTGTACCTGGCCTTTATTGGGGTCAGGGTATGTACCGCTGCTGTACCTGGCCTTTATTGGGGTCAGGGTATGTAGCACTGCTATACCTGGCCTTTATTGGGGCAGTAATGGTTGTAGTTATGTTGAATGGGGGACAGGGTCAGGGTATGTAGCACTGCTGTACCTGGCCTTCATTGGGGTCAGGGTATGTACCATGCTGTACCTGGCCTTTATTGGGGTCAGGGTATGTAGCACTGCTGTACCTGGCCTTTATTGGGGTCAGGGTATGTAGCACTGCTGTACCTGGCCTTTGTTGGGGCAGTAATGGTTGTAGTTATGTTGAGTGGGGGTCAGGGTCAGGATATGTAGCGCTCCTGTACCTGGCCTTTGTTGGGGCAGTAATGGTTGTAGTTATGTTGAATGGGGGACAGGGTCAGGGTATGTAGCACTGCTGTACCTGGCCTTTATTGGGGTCAGGGTATGTACCGCTGCTGTACCTGGCCTTTATGGGGTCAGGGTATGTACCACTGCTGTACCTGGCCTTTGTTGGGGCAGTAATGGTTGTAGTTATGTTGAATGGGGGACAGGGTCAGGGTATGTAGCATCCTGTACCTGGCCTTGTTGGGGCAGTAATGGTTGTAGTTATGTTGAATGGGGGACAGGGTCAGAGTATGTAGCACTGCGGTACCTGGCCTTTATTGGGTCAGGTATGTACCACTGCTGTACCTGGCCTTTATTGGCGCAGTAATGGTTGTAGTTATGTTGAATGCATGGGTGCCACTCTTCCGTCTGGGTGACGGAAATCCGTTTTTTCGGCAAGGTCCCAGACGGAAAATTCCGTTTTTCAAGTTTCATCATTCAAAAAAAAAAAAAAAAAAAGTTTTCGGGGGAAGAACAGTTGAATCGGCGGTATTTTGACCGAAGCAGCACTGAAGCAGACGACCGGAAATGAGGAAGCGCTCTCTATCGGTGATGACAACACAGGTCCAGCCATCTTTGTAAGCCTACGTCGCGCCATTGTGTTGGTAGAAAAAGTTTTCCAGTTAGGCAACGTAAAGTTTTGTCATGCCGTTCTTACAAGAAGGGGATTCAAATCTCGCTACTGTTGAGAAAGGGGTGAAGAACAAGTGGAGATGGGAATGGCTGTCTGAGACAGCTCTGATGATAAACGACCGCAACGTGACTGGTGCAAAAAACTTGATGTTCCGGGCAAATGCTTTTGGGTTATCTGCAACCAGCCCATCAACTACGGAAACAACGGCAAAAAGAAGCTTCGAGAACACGCTGATCACGCAGATCATCGAAAAAATGTAAAGGTAAGCATAATTACATTAGCTAATGATCATTTCAATCCGATCCACTATCGTGGTGTAACTTCCACACTATCCCAGGGAGCCGGGAAGAAGGGAGGTTGAGCCCTCTCCATAAAAATGGAGAAAGAAGTTGAGGGATGGAGCCATTGGAGGGGAGGGTGGTGGAAGCATAGGGCGGAGGAGGAGGGACGGCTGGCCAGGAATCCTAAACTTTGTGTTGGTCTTGACGCTTACTCATCCTTACCCCCTTCCTCCCCCCCCCTCCCCTCCCCCCTTGCCGCTTACTCGTCTCTGTCCCCTTCCTGACCCCCGTCTCTCTCTCTTGATGCTTACTCCTCTCCTTTATCACCTACCCCACCCACCCCCATCAGTTCTACCTACCTCTCACTGTTCTCCCACCCTTTTAGCTGTCATCAGTGTGGTCTGGCTGTTGTCTATTCCAAAGCTGCCTTAGGTATATGTAAAAAGAGGAGGGGGGTGGTGTGTGTGTGTGCTGTCTGTACAGCTCTCTCTCTCTCTCTCTCTCTCTCTCTCTCTCTCTCTCTCTCTCTCTCTCTCTCTCCCCCCTCTCCCCCTTCCCTCTCTCTCTCCCTCCCTCCCTCCCTTCCCCTCCTCTCTCTCCCCTCCCTCCTTTCCCTCTCTCTCTCTCTCTTTCTCAAAGAGCAAAGGACTTGGATGTCGTCAGAAATCTCTCTCTCTCTCTCTCCCTCTCTCGTTTT
Organism: Conus ventricosus; assembly: GCA_018398815.1. Lineage (NCBI taxonomy): Eukaryota > Metazoa > Mollusca > Gastropoda > Neogastropoda > Conidae > Conus > Conus ventricosus. The sequence continues at coordinate 10,818,078 of CM031613.1, forward strand.
CCACACACACACACACACACACACACCACACACACACACACACAAGTCATTCAAAAGAATATCTCATTTTCACACACACACACACACACACACACACACAGCCATTCAAAAGAATATATCATTTTCACACACACACACAGTCATTCAAAAGAATATATCTCATTTTCACACACACACACACACACACACACACAGAGTCATTCAAAAGAATATCTCATTTTCTCACACACACACACACACACACACACACACAACACACACACACACACAGAGTCATTCAAAAGAATATCTCACATTTTCACACACACACACACACACACACACACACACACACACACACAGCCATTCAAAAGAATCTCATTTTTCACACACACACGCACATACACACACACACACACACACACACACACAGCCATTCAAAAGAATCTCATTTTCACACACACACGCACATACGCACGCACACACACACACACACACACACACACACACACACACACACACACACACACACACACACACAGCCATTCAAAAGAATATATCTCTCCTTTTCACACACACACACACACACGTACGCACGCATGCACGCACGCACACGCGCGCACGCACACACACACACACACACACACACACACACACACACACACACACACAGTCATTCAAAGAATATATCTCCTCGTTTTCACACGCACACGCGCGCGCGCGCATGCATGTGTGTGCTATGTTAGCAGCCTGTGAATACTGCTTTCTCTTTATAGTGTTGATTTTTTTTTCAGATTCGAAACTCCTGTACGACTCTGCTTAGCAGCAGTGGAGCCCCCACATCCCTCGGGGTGACTTCCATGGTGGAGAGGCAAGCTGAACAGAAGGCAGTCCTTCTGGCTTTTTTGGCAGAGCACTGCCTCCCTTTTTCTCTTGCTCCTGACCTGCTTGACTTATGCAAGCATTTAGCTGAAGACAAATCTTCATTGAAAAGAATGAAACTAAAGAGAACCAGTGCAACCTACACACTGACACATGGTGTTGCTGCAGCTTTCAAACAGGAGCTGAGTGAAAAAACTTAGGAGTGCCCCTTTTTCTCTAAATCTGGATGAAGCAACCAACAACAGTTGGGACAAGATCGTCAATGTCATGGTCCAGCAGTATGACGACGATGCTAGAAAAGTGTTAGTGCACCATCTTGCCTCGTTCAAAGTTAACCAGGCCACTTCAGAAAACATCTTTTCTGGCTTAAAAACCGCACTAGAGGACAGGAATATTCCATCAACAAATATAATATCATGCCTTATGGACAACTGTGCCACAATGCGGGGTTGCAAAAGTGGGGTGGAAACTCGTCTGCGGTCAGAGCATGGACAGCTTCTTTATGTTGCTGGGGACACGGCCCACATTGTTTCTAATGCTGCAAAGGCTCTGTTCAGCCAGTTCAGTGATGTGGAAGCAGTTTGTGGGGACATCTACTATGACATAGAAGTCTCCAAAGGCTAAAGACATTTTTGCTGAATTTCAAGAACTCGTTGGTATTGTCACATCACCCAAAAATGCTGAAGGCTTCTTGCACATGTTGCGTCCATGCCCAAGCAGATTCCTAAACATGTTGGTGGTGACACAACGGCTCCATAAAACAATGGATGCTCTGTTACTGTTTTACTTTGCCTACTTGACAAAAGAAGAACAGATCAAGCACAGGAAAATAATTGATCAAATCATGACAGAGAGGGGCACTTCTGATGCAGAGAAGACAAGGATTGAAGAGTTGCAGCTGGAGATGGGCAGACAGGCCCGGTCATCAGCCAATGAATCAAGGAAAGATCGTATCCTGACCCAGCTGTTTCATTATCACCACAAGTTCCGCACTTGCTTGAACTTGTACCGTGGGCTGCTCCCCAAGTTTGAGCCATTTGTGAAAACATACCAGACAGAGGCTCCACTCAGCCACCGCCTTCATGGAGAGATGTTTCATCTTGTCAGAGATGTTTTGAGTCTCTTCATTAAAGCTGATTTTATTCCTGAGGACTCGGTGAAGGAGCTTAAAAAACTTGACATTTATTCCAGTGACTGTCACCTTGAAGACAGTAGGCTGGCAGTGGGAGAGCATGCTCACCTTGCAGTCAGACGAGCCTTGAAGGACAAAAAGTCTGATCACTGGGTGAAGGACATCCTCAGCAAGCTCAGGGCTGGCTATCTGAAGGCAGCTGATATGCTTCTGAAGAATCTTCCTCTGGACAACAGAAACATCATCAGACTGACTTGTCTGGATCCCAGTGTCTGCACAAAAAGTTTTACATCTTCAAATTTTTCCCGTCTGGCTGAGGACTTGCCAAATGTTATTCCAGAAACAGAACTGGGGCTGTTGGACATGGAAGCTAGGGCATACACCATTGACAGACAGGTTGCTCATTTGGCAGAGGAGGCAGCCAATACCAACCCAATGAGAATTGATCAGGATTTCTGGCAAGTTGTTTTTGCCCTCAGAAGCAAAGATGACACAGGCAGAAGCCGTTTTCCAACTCTCACAAAACTGGTGAAAGGCTTACTGTCAATATTTTCTGGACCCATTGTAGAGTCATCATTTAATATCATGGATGACATAGTTTCCAAAGATCGTTCAGTGCTCTCACTGGAAAATTATGAAGCAGTGGCCATCATCAAGTCTGCTCTGAGAGCCAAAGGTCTGACTTCCACCAAGCTGAAAGTGTCACCTGCCATGAAGTGTGCAGTTGTGAAGGCAAAGAGCAACTACACAACATTCCTGGCTGAAAAAAAACGAAGAAGAGTAGCTGCAAAAGAGTGTAGGCTGCAAAAGGCTGCAGAACGTCTTCAGAGAAAGGCAAAGAACAAGGGCAAGTCTGGGCATGTCATACGGTGTGGTGTTGCTCCTGCAGCTAGACATGTGCCAGCATACAGTTCAACACCACCTTGTTCAGCTCCACCCACTGACACTTGCGACAGAGGCTCAGGCTCTCCAGGTTGTGCTCCTGCAGCAAGAAATGTGTCTGCCAAAGCTCAACATCTTGTTCAGCTCCACCCACTGACATTTTGTCCACCAGTCAGAAAACTGCCCCCCAGGGAAGTTCATCCACAAATCTGCCCTCTGCTCTACCTGGTACCTCGCCCAAAACAGCCACAAAAAGAAAGGCTCAGGGCTCAGCTGACCTTCGTCAGTATTTTTTCAAAAAGCAATGTCAATAGGGTTGTGTGTGTGTGTGTGTGTGTCGCACTGTGTGTGAGTGTGTGTGTGTGTATGTGTTAACAGTGTTAATAGTACAAAGACTATTGTTTCCAGTAGACCTTCAGGAGGTGTTTTTTCCCACAAGAAAATCGATGTCATGAGACAAGAGTGATGTTGAACTACCACAAGAAAAAACCTTGCAGTGTCTTTCTTTGCAGAATTTGCAATGACTGTTGTGAATAGTTTGTACAGTTTCCCTTCAAAGGAAAGAATGATTCTTCTTATTTTGTGGATGAGCTGTCTGCAGTTAATGACCTTCATGTGGAACATTAGAGGCTGCAGTTGTAAGGTGAGTGCTTTGCTTTGATTTTCCAATTTGATGCCAGAAGAGGCCATGAATGCTCTTAAAATTTCATAAAATCGTCTTTGGCCGGGGGGGCGTTGCCCCCGGGCCCCCCAGCGGGGCACTGCCCCTGCACCCCGCCAGGGCCTCGGCAGCCCCTGGACCCCTGCCTCATTTTCAGTTTTTTCAGATTTTCAAAGTGTCACCCATGTGAATGGGGGACAGGGTCAGAGTATGTAGCACTGCGGTACCTGGCCTTTATTGGGGTCAGGGTATGTACCACGGCTGTACCTGGCCTTTATTGGGGTCAGGGTATGTACCACTGCTGTACCTGGCTTTTATTGGGGCAGTAATGGTTGTAGGTATGTTGAATGGGGACAGGGTTCACTTTTTGGTCGTTCTGGTGGGGGGGAAGAAGGAAATTAAAGGATCCTGTTACAGTGTTGTTCATCCCAAAGTGAAGATCATGTTTTAGGGGGAAGAAGGAAATTAAAGGAGGAAATAAAGGATCCTGTTACAGTGCTGTTCATCCCAAAGTGAAGATCATGTTTTAGGGGGAAGAAGGAAATTAAAAGGATCCTGTTACAGTGCTGTTCATCCCAAAGTGAAGATCATGTTTTAGGGGGAAGAAGGAAATTAAAGGAGGAAATAAAAGGATCCTGTTACAGTGCTGTTCATCCCAAAGTGAAGATCATGTTTTAGGGGAAGAAGGAAATTAAAAGGATCCTGTTACAGTGCTGTTCATCCCAAAGTGAAGTTCATGCTTTAAAAACAGACTGACAAAACATGACACAATGTGAAAATTCTGCTTAATAACACAGAATTATCGAAGGCCCAGGCAATATTTGTTTGATCTGCTAAATATCTTTTGAGAGAGATGAAAGCATAAAGGTAAGGAAAAATGTCTCATGACAGCATTGGTAACAACCAAAATCAACAGACCGGGGAAAAAGCACTCTGTGGCATTATGTACTACCTTTCTCCTTGTGTTTGTGAAAGAAGACTTCAAAAATGATATGAGAATAAGAGTTAGATACAGGGTGCACAGTGCTGTTATCTACAGCAGCTCAGAACTTGGCGGCGGACCCAGGTCCCTTCAAGGTCTTGACACCAGGCCTCAGTGTGTCACATCATGGTTTGCTGCACTGTTGTTGCAGGTCGTAGAATCAGTGCCAGCTCAAATAGTTCCAGCGATAGTTTGTGTGAGTAGTGCCTGGTCATGGTTGGCCACTTGGCTTTGTTTATGGTTCTGATGTTTGGTTGGATTTTTTTCATTTTTACATTCATCAGATTTTTTGTTATTTATGCAGTTTATCTTTTCTTTTGTTTTGTTTTTTTGCACTTGATTTTCTTTTGAGTATGATTGTTTGTTCATGATGTCTTTAGGATTCTTTCATTCCTTTTGTTTGTTTGACCGGTGGATCTGTTTCGGACAGCTTTGTGTGAAAACACATCAGTGATCTTTTGGGTGAAGATGAGACTGGGTAAAAATTGGTATTGAGGTTAGAGAGGAACTCTGTCAACAAATGATGCTAGTCTACATAATATGAACTGACATGTCAGATGTATCTTTCTCATGATCTGTGTGTGTGACCAGATGGGGATGTCCAGTAATCATTCTCATATCTATGTCTGTGATCTGTGTGTGTGTGTGTGTGTGTGTGTGTGTGTGTGTTGTGACCAGATGGGGGAAGTCCCAGTCCAATCATTCTCATGATCTCGTGTGTGTGTGTGTGTGCCAGATGGGGGAAGTCCCAGTCCAATCTTTCTCATGATCTGTATGTGTGTGACCAGATGGGCAAAGTCCCAGTCCAATCTTTCTCATGATCTGTATGTGTGTGACCAATGGGGCAAGTCCCAGTCCAATCTTTCTCATGATCTGTGTGTGTGACCAGATGGGGGAAGTCCAGTCCAATCATTCTCATGATCTGTGTGTGTGACCAGATGGGGGGAGTCCAGTCCAATCATTCTCATGATCTGTGTGTGTGTGTGTGTGTGTGTGTGACCAGATGGGGAAGTCCCAGTCCAATCATTCTCATGATCTGTGTGTGTGACCAGATGGGGGAAGTCCCAGTCCAATCATTCTCATGATCTGTGTGTGTGACCAGATGGGGGAAGTCCCAGTCCAATCATTCTCATGATCTGTGTGTGTGACCAGATGGAAGTCCCAGTCCAATCATTCTCATGATCTGTGTGTGTGAGACCAGATGGGAGAAGTCCCAGTCCAATCATTCTCATGATGTGTGTGTGTGTGACCAGATGGGGGAAGTCCCAGTCCAATCATTCTCATGATCTGTGTGTGTGACCAGATGGGGGAAGTCCCAGTCCAATCATTCTCATGATCTGTGTGTGTGACCAGATGGGGGGAGTCCAGTCCAATCATTCTCATGATCTGTGTGTGTGTGTGTGTGTGACCAGATGGGGGAAGTCCCAGTCCAATCATTCTCATGATCTGTGTGTGTGACCAGATGGGGGAAGTCCCAGTCCAATCATTCTCATGATCTGTGTGTGTGACCAGATGGGGGAAGTCCCAGTCCAATCATTCTCATGATCTGTGTGTGTGACCAGATGGGGGAAGTCCCAGTCCAATCATTCTCATGATCTGTGTGTGTGTGACCAGATGGGGGAAGTCCCAGTCCAATCATTCTCATGATCTGTGTGTGTGACCAGATGGGGGAAGTCCCAGTCCAATCATTCTCATGATCTGTGTGTGTGACCAGATGGGGGAAGTCCCATGTGAACTGACCTGTCAGATGTATCTTTCTCATGATCTGTGTGTGTGACCAGATGGGGGAAGTCCCAGTCCAATCATTCTCATGATGTGTGTGTGTGACCAGATGGGGAAGTCCCAGTCCAATCATTCTCATGATCTGTGTGTGTGACCAGATGGGGGAAGTCCCAGTCCAATCATTCTCATGATCTGTGTGTGTGTGTGTGTGACCAGATGGGGGAAGTCCCAGTCCAATCATTCTCATGATCTGTGTGTGTGACCAGATGGGGGAAGTCCCAGTCCAATCACTGTCCTGTCCTCACCACCTACCTGACAGACCGCCTGCCATCGTTTGTGACGGTCACTGACACCTCCCTGGACACCGTGGCTTTGCTGCGAGTGCTGCACGCCCTCAACAGGCACTGGGCCTCACTGTATGACGTGAGTGGCCACCCTGTGTATATGTGTCTGTGTATGGAGGAGACCATGGGTTGGAGGGCCTAGTTAGAGATGGGCAAGGGGACTTATGGAATCTGATGAGCAAAGGTGTTGTTTGTTATTACATTTCTTATTTTGGAAAAAGGATCTGAGTGGTGGTGGGTGATTGCAGGTGTCGTTCTTCCCTCAGCCCTTTGTGTCCTCCACGGAGTTCGTCAGCTCCAAACTGACGGCCAAGGCCACACGTCAGTTGCAGGACCCGCTGATCATCATGACGGGCAACCTGCCGGCCTGGCTGGGACAGATCGGCAATGCAGCGTGAGTGCTGGGCTACAGCCTGCTTCAGGGCACCTGCTCTGCTGTCTCTTTGTGTGTGCATAGCCACCTCATTGTATGTATGTGTGGGGGCTACAGCCTGCTTCAGGGCACCTGCTCTGCTGTCTGTGTGTGTGCATATCCACCTCATTGTATGTATGTGTGGGGGCTACAGCCTGCTTCAGGGCACCTGCTCTGCTGTCTGTGTGTGTGCATATCCACCTCATTGTATGTATGTGTGGGGGTAAGCGTGTCATGTATGTACGACGAAGCACATGCTTTTGATGGCTGGATAGATGGATGAGGCTGTCGCTGTGAATTGTTCATATGTGTGTCCGCCTGTATGTGTGAAGGACAGTGGATGCAGGTGCGCTTTGTGTGTGTGACTGTTGCAGAGCGAATTCCTTTGCCAAAAAGAAGACTGTCACTATCCCTTAAACTACCCTTTTTCTTCTTCATTTGGAACATTTCTGTCACTGCCAGACTCATGTTTTTGAGCTCTAAACAACTTTAATTGACCTTTTGATGTCCATTACTTTTAAAAGAAAACCAGTGACAGATAGTTCGAAGTTCTGTAAAAAGTGGGTAGAGGTTGCCCACTGGCCATGTGTGTGTTGTTGATGTTTAAATTGCAAGTTCTGTAAAGAAGTGGGTAGAGGTTGCCCACTGGCCATGTGTGTGTTGTTGATGTTTAAATTGCAAGTTCTGTAAAGAAGTGGGTAGAGGTTGTCCACTGTCCATGTGTGTGTTGTTGATGTTTAAATTGCAAGTTCTGTAAAGAAGTGGGTAGAGGTTGCCCACTGGCCATGTGTGTGTTGTTGATGTTTAAATTGCAAGTTCTGTAAAGAAGTGGGTAGAGGTTGCCCACTGTCCATGTGTGTGTTGTTGATGTTTAAATTGCAAGTTCTTAAAGAAGTGGTAGAGGTTGCCCACTGTCCATGTGTGTGTTGTTGGATGTTTAAAACCGCGACGTCAGGGGTCACTTCCCTTCCTTCAGTGATGTGGAATCTGTTGGTACTGTTGACACCGACTCACCACTTACTGGTTACCTCACCTACAGCCATTGAGGTGTCAGACCAGCACTGACGCAGCCACACTGTCCACTGGTTTTTCTGAATGGTCATCACATGCTCAGCAGCACCTGGAGCACTCAAGTGTTATCAGTCATGTTGAATCTGCAGTCACCTCATGTTCATGGTCACACTTGACATGAGCTCAGAAATACTTGAAATTTGAAATTGCAGACAGCAGCCACATGTACAGCAGCACTTACCCTCAAATGGCACATCTAAACGTGCAAAGCTTACCAAATAAATACTATGAGAACTCGATGGGTGGTGTAGGATGGAATGAGAGTTATGTAGAAACGGTGGATGGACAGGGCACTTGCCAGGTGGTAACAAGATGAAATGTTGGTCCCGTTTTAAAATGATGGATTGTCCACAAGAAATGGCAGCCTGAAATAAGCTCCAGAAATCTTCACATAGGGTCTGAGGGAATTGGGAGGTCAGTCCAGTTTCCACAAAGGGTCTGAGGAATTGGGAGGTCAATGGGAGATCGGTCCAGTTTCCACAAAGGGTCTGAGGGAATTGGGAGGTCAATGGGAGATCAGTCCAGTTTCCACACAGAAAGAGAGGTTCCAGAGTGAAAGGAAAGTCTTGGAAAAGGAAGAGAGTTGTGCTAGGGATGGTGTGAGAAACAGAGGCTTCATGGTGTTGTGTGTTGTGTGTGCAGACCCTTTCTGTTTCCATTTGACACCCGCCAGCTGCTGTTCTTTGCCACGACCTTTGACCGTGAACGTGCCATGATGCGTCTGCAGCAGGACAACACGGGGGATAGTAACACCCAGGAAAATGAGAGGGTGGCTCCTCGCCTGCAGAGGCAAAGGGTAAAGGGCACAACAGTGTCTGTGTGTGTGTGTGTGTGTGTGTGTGTGTGTGTGTGTGTGTGTGTGTGTGTGGCATTACTGGTGCTACTGCATTGATGATAGGCATACATGCTTTTGCTGTGATGTGTGCATGTGTATGTGTGCTGTTGCTGCTGCCATTCTCCATTTCTTCCTGTGATTATAAAGGTTTAATTGCGTTTACCTCAAACAGAAATTTTTTTTCTATTGGGATGGGTTTGTTTATCGTTGTTCACATGTTTAAAACGAGTTTGATCTTACTGTGCCTTTTCTTCATAGCAGAAGCCTTGCAGTCATGACACAGGCCCCTTTGTGGCTTCACTGATGTGGACTGACACCTTTTCTTCATAGCAGAAGCCTTGCAGTCATGACACAGGCTACTGTGCCTTTTCTTCATAGCAGAAGCCTTGCAGTCATGACACAGGCTACTGTGCCTTTTCTTCATAGCAGAAGCCTTGCAGTCATGACACAGGCTACTGTGCCTTTCCTTCATAGCAGAAGCCTTGCAGTCATGACACAGGCTATTGTGCCTTTCCTTCATAGCAGAAGCCTTGCAGTCATGACACAGGCCCCTTTGTGGCTTCACTGATGTGGACTGACAAGCTTTGATCAAGAATTGGGCTCCTTGGGTTTGGGATGTGCCTTTAGGTTGGAAATTGTCATCAGCTTGAAATAGGCTATTTTCTCTTTTTATGAAGGCAGTAAAGAGAGAGTGAGAGTGTGTGTGTGTGTGCTCTTATACATGTGTGTATGCTTAATACATGCGTGTGCTGATACATGTGGTGTATACATGTGTGTGTGTGCTCTTATACCTGTGTGTGTGCACGTGCGCTGATATGTGTGTGTGTGTGTGCACTTGTACATGTGTGTGTGTGGTGTTGAAGAAAACGGTGAGCCGAGTGGAGCTGATGAAGCAGGCAGAGAAGGTTATGGAGGACACGGGCCACCTCAACACCTTGCTGGAAATACAGTATGAGAATGAGGTGAGTGCAGAAGCAGCCGCCTTCAAGCTCTTTGCCTGCTTGGCTTTTAACACATTGGTGCATGCATGCTGAATGCATGTAACATCATGGAGAGGCACATTTTCTGTGCAGAAGAAAACTATAATGAGTGAAAATTGCACTGAAAACTATGGGAAGGAAAACATCAGCATATAATAAATAGCAGGAACACTTTCTGTGCATGTTTTTATGCTGTGTGTGTTTGTCCCACTTGCTTGTCCAAACAAGTACCTTATTCATATCATGCTTGAATAGTGCCATAGCCATAGCCTGTTTGAGATTTGGAGAGGGAAGCGAGATTAATCTATCTCTAATTGCCTTAACAGAGCTCAGGATTCCAGAGTTATTTTCCTTGATAGTGAGTCGCTTGCACTTCCCTAAAGTGATGTCTTCAGTTTCTTTTCTGTCTTGGCAGTAAGGAAGAAGAAAAAAACTGTTTGATGTGCCAAGCCTGTCCATCCATATATTTTGAGTACATTTTGTACACCTTTTTTACGAAAATTCGCCTACTGCTGTGGAGTGGTGATTAGTGTCACAGAAGATAAGCACCCCCCTCCCTCCCCAACTTCCCCCATCCCCACCCTCACAAGAAGAAATGATGTGGTGTATTCTGACCTGACATCCTAAAGATGGATGGACCAAGATGTGACCCCTATGTCTGTGGTCAGGTGGGCACTGGTCTGGGCCCTACCCTGGAGTTCTACGCCCTGGTGTCTAAAGAGCTGCAGCAGGCAGACCTGGAGATGTGGCGCCTGGAGGAAGAGGTGACTGCTGCCAGCCAGTCAGGTAGGGGAGCTCGTCAGGGTTCTTCTTCTTCCTTGTCAGCGACCACAATCAACTTGATGATTATTCTGACCCTGAAATGGCCATGCTCTGCAGTGAATTTTGCTTCATGTTTGATTGGATCCATGGACCTTTCTGTGTCATGTCCTTTTTGTGTGTGTGCATCCCTGCTTCTGCCATTGTTGTCTCTAATACTGTGCCAGTTAACTAGGTGTCGTGAAACCCCAAGTGCATTCATAGTCCTGTAGCAGAAAGCTTGTGGACATCTGCACATAGCTGACAGCCATTAGTACATTAGACGTTTAGTTTTTGTTTTCGTTTTTTTTATGTTTAGCAATTATTATTGTTTGAAAGCTTCAGTGCAAAGTAGAATTTTCTTCAAAGTTTAATAACTATTAGAAATAAACATGAAAGCAAAACACACAGAAAAACGGCATGACTTTAAAAAAGATAAAAGGGAAAAAAAGATGAAAGCAAAACACACAGAAAAACGGCGTGACTTTAAAAAAGATAAAAGGGAAAAAAAGATGAAAGCAAAACACACAGAAAAACGGCATGACTTTAAAAAAGATAAAAGGGAAAAAAAGATGAAAGCAAAACACACAGAAGAACAGAACACCAGTGTTTGGCGTCATATGCTGTACCATGTCAGACCATAGCATTCAACTGGCGTCATATGCTGTACCATGTCAGACCATAGCATTCAACTGGCGTCATATGCTGTACCATGTCAGACCATAGCATTCAACTGGCGTCATATGCTGTACCATGTCAGACCATAGCATTCAACTGGCGTCATATGCTGTACCATGTCAGACCATAGCATTCAACTGGCGTCATATGCTGTACCATGTCAGACCATAGCATTCAACGGCAGTTAGTTAGCTCCACCAGGCCGAATTTTGCGGCTAATGCAGTGATAAGACAGTCACGTGACGCCCACCCTACTTCCGCCATAGGAATCGCCCGCCGCGCGAGACACATAGCGGGGACCCGCAATCCTGGCAGACTCCCTCAGCCGGTCCAGGTCCCTCCTTCACACGGAATGGACCCTCGGCAGGCTAACCCTGACTGCGGTGTGGGAACATTGGTTCAGGCCCATGGTCGACCTCTTTGCCACCTGATTCAACCATCGTCTGCCAGTATGTCTCTCCGGTCCCCGATCCCCAAGCATATGCAGTCGACGCTCTCTCCCTTCCCTGGTCGGGCCTCATAGCATACGCCTTTCCTCCATTCCCGATCCTCCACAAAGTGATCAGGAAGGCAAGGCTGGAAAGACCCAGGCTTATCCTCATAACCAGGGATGAAAACTACTCCGCCGTCTCCGCCGTTATTTTTTCGCATCTCCGCCGAAAGAAAAAGTCTCCGCCGAAAAATTATTCGAAGAATGATGCTCAGAAACAATCTCAACTGGTCTGCACAGCAAATTTCTTCTCTGTCGGTAATTTTCTCAAACGGCGTAGTTCTCATTCTGTTTCCTTCCAGTATCATTTCTCATCATGGCGTCGATTCACAGTGAGAGTTTGCCGCCAGTGAGTGCAAACAAAACGAAAAAAAAAAAGAAAGAAGTGTGTGAACCACTAGAAGACCGAGTGGCAGCAGAAGGACGTGTGTGACCGCAGAGTCGCGGATGTAATAAGAAAACATGACAAAGACGGCGAATTTGAAGTGTTTTGCGAGCCTTGCCAAAAACGTGTCTACTTTGGTAGTCGTGGCTTTGTGGCAATCAGAGATCACATCGAGCGTCCCAGTCACCAACAGAAAATGTGTGTGTTTCCCACACCATTACAGCATGTTTTCAGATCATTGGGTATACAACAATCTACGTTTAATTTCCAAAGATAGTTTGACTCCTACTCTAAGTACTTCCACTCGTAGAGTCTTCAAAGCAAGGGAAAAACGTCAAATTGACGAAAAGAATATAAAAGAACAAATGACATCAAAATAAACTGATGTCACAACAGTATTGTGTAACACTTTTCCCCTGGTATAATGCAAACGTTTGCTACATTTGTTAGGTGTCTGCTAACAGCCCCCTTATAAAATTCTTTTCCACCAGCCCACTCCCCCCACTACCTGTATACTTCCTCTACTCCTCCTCCTTCTCCCCCAACCCCCACCCTCACCCCACAATACACATATCCCACACACTTCGCCCCCTCCTCCGTCCCCACCTCACACACACACACACAAACACCCCCCCGCCCCCCTCCACACACACACACACAATCACCCCTCCCCCCCCCCCCCCCCCACACACACACACACACACACACTTGTCAAGAGGGGGGGGGGGATATGATTAGTTGTAAGAGGGAAGTTGTGGGGGGGGGGGGGGTACTGTTGTGACATCAGTTTGTTTTTATGTCATTTGTTCTTTTATGTTCTTTTTTGTGTTTAGTGTTTCCTGACGAAGGGTCTAAGGCCCAAAAGCTTCAGTTTTTTTTTTAAAGGACTTCAAAGTAATCATTTTTTCATATTGTTTTATTGAAGTCTAGCAGTCGTTTTCATACATCTGATTTACTCAGTTTGATTTCCCACTCTGATTTACTTATCTACAGGCCTTATTCCTTATGTCCTGAAAGCACTGTTTGTCAAATTTTCTTTAGCTAGAGTTTTGAGGATTCATCATACTAAATGTTTGTCTCAATTGACATAGTTTCTTTCCACATCAGTCTCAGTCTTCATGGTGTTGAAAGCTGTTCTATAGAATGAGTTGTTTAGAAGCAAGAAAGTGATTTCTAAAGATTTTTATGCCATATTTAATACAAAATATGCTTCAGCTTCAGGGGGCGCCGCCCCCTGACCCCCGCCGGGCTGTTGCCCATGTACCCCACTGGGGGCCCATGGTGAACCCCCAGATCCCTGCCAATCTCTTTTTTTTTTAAACTGTTTTCATCCCTGATAACCCCGTGGTGGCTGACCCAGTCCTGGTTTCCAGACCTCAAGTCCCTCACCCATGTTCCCCCTCTCCAGTTGAACACTTGGTGGGACATGCTCAGACAGCCTTGCTCGGGTCGCCCCCACTCCAACCCACAGATGCTCCGCCTTCACGCCTGGCTACTGTGCCAGCCTAATTGTGAGCATCTGCCCCTCCCTCGCAGACAGATCCCAGTCCGTCCTAGACATACTCGCTGGGGCTGGGGCCTCGCAAGACCTACTGGACTTAGAGATGGCCTCGCGCAGAGCCAGCACCGAGTCCCTCTATGATTACCGATGGGAGAGATGGGTCTCCTGGTGCTCAGACAACTCTGTTCCCCACAATCGCCCTTCCAATATCCAGATAGGCAACTTCCTATCTCACCTATCCTCTTCGCTTAGGCTCTCTGCTAGCTCCATTCTGGGCTACAGGTAAGCTATCTGCACCACTATTCGCCAACTCGGCAGACCCTCCTTTAAGAATGACTTCCTTCTCAGAGAGATCTCTAGGGGGGTGGCTCTACGTGATTACCAGTCCCTTAGGCGCATCCCCCTTTGGGACCTCTTAATTGTCCTTGACGCTCTCAGAAAACCCTCTTTCGAGCCTATCGCCACCCTTCCCCTTGACCTTCTTTCTCTCAAGACCACATTTCTCCTCGCCCTGGCTTCGGCCAGAAGGTGCAACAAAATTCATGCCCTCAGCGAGGATCCCAGAGACATTGCCTTCCACAGGGACGGCTCTGTCTCTCTAAAGTTTCATACCGAATTCTTAGCTAAGAATCAGGAACCGGGCACGGTCTCTCCCTTCCTTGTCATCCGCTCACTGGCGGATGTCTTGGGAAGACGGGAAAGCGGGGCGGACATGGACCTGTGCCCTTCTAGGTGCCTGAGATACTACTGGGAACGCTCGCGCCCCAGGCGCTCTTCCAGAGACGTCTCCTCATTTCTATCAACCCCGATAATAATAAAGACATCTCGGCGGGCACTATCTCTAGGTGGCTTTCCAAGACGGTCAGATCTGCCTACGCCCAGGCGTACAAGGATCTCCCCGTCTTATCTCCCCGGGTTCATGAGGTCAGAGCGCTGGCCACTTCCGCAGCATTCCAGCACTCTGTCCCCTTGCGCCATCTACTGGAGGCAGCCTACTGGCGTTCGGAAAATCCCTTCATAAACTTTTATTTAAAGGATATCCGCATGACCATGGTTGATGGTTCTAAAGGGATCTCTTTTGTGGCGACTAATGCAGCTATATGGGTTCCGCCCTCTAACCCCAAGAACCATTAGGGCACTCGGCCCTCCTCCAATTCCTTTCAATTCTGCTATGGTCTGACATGGTACAGTATATGACGCCAAAATGGGGAGTTTATATTATACTCCCTGTTTGGCTAGTACACTTACCATGTCGGACTCTTAATGCCCGCCCTACCTTCCCCTAGCGCCAAGGATCTCGGGTTACCTTGCGCGCAGGCCTCGTTGAATGAGGAACAGGAAGCGGACACTGTCTTTCTTCCTATGGCGGAAGTGGGGTGGGCGTCACGTGACTGTCTTATCACTGCATTAGCCACAAAAC
Source organism: Conus ventricosus (assembly GCA_018398815.1). NCBI lineage: Eukaryota > Metazoa > Mollusca > Gastropoda > Neogastropoda > Conidae > Conus > Conus ventricosus. Next base: position 10,833,232 of record CM031613.1, read on the forward strand.
TTCGGCCTGGCAGAGCTAACTGACTGCCGTTGAATGCTATGGTCTGACATGGTAAGTATACTAGCCAAACAAGGAGTATAATACAAACTCCCCATTTTCCTGTGTGCGTTGCAATCTGAAGAAAATGATCTGTTCCTGTAGTTTCTGATGGTATTTTTCTTTGACTCATAAGTTTCAAAGTGTTCCATTCAGTTGCTGCCATCACTCGTACAGGGAAATGGCTGAAAATGGGTATGTCTGCTTGAAATATTTCTGAAATGTTTATCAACAGATGTTCGTCAAACTACGTTGAAAATATCATTGTTCTAGAGCGGTGGTCTAAGCATTCCCTGCCCAATGAAGATACCATTTTTTTTGTTTGATTTTTATGCAACAGAGTAAATGAAGTAAAATGATGAGATAAAACAATTTTGTGGATACAGGATTTCTGACATGACCACAGTCAAATAATGAAGTTGATAAGAAGTAGAAATGTGCATTCTCGCTGACTGTTGCATTTTCATGGACCAGTTGAGTTGTCTGCAAGGGATATTACTCTACAGGTGCCAATTTAATGTACAAATAATGCCTGAAAATATTGCAGTGTTGGCTGAGCAAATGTCAAAACTAGGGGCTGCCATGATCTTCCAAGAAGCAGGGAAAAAGATTCCAGTCAAAATTCACCAAAAACTACATCAAATTGACCAAATAGAAGTCATGCTTACAACTTTGCTGCTAGTGTTATTCTTTGCAGAAGAGGAATAAACATCCTCTTGGCCTCAGAGGAGCTTTGGCCAAGTGTTGTGGCATTTAGAATGTGGTGGACTGCAAGGCAGGGTTTTAAGTGATGAGAACATGTGTGGTGTGGATGGGTACGATGTGTGAAGGCAGTGTGATTTTGAGTCAGGGAGCCGCTTTTTCCCTCCTTGACTTGCGGAGATACTCCTCAACGGCATGGCTGTGAAACCTCGACTTGTGGAGATACTCCTCAAAGGCATGGCTGTGAAACCTTGACTTGTGGAGATACTCCTCAACGGCATGGCTGTGAAACCTTGACTTGTGGAGATACTCCTCAACGGCATGGCTGTGAAACCTTGACTTGTGGAGATACTCCTCAACGGCATGGCTGTGAAACCTCGACTTGTGGAGATACTCCTCAACGGCATGGCTGTGAAACCTCCCAGTTATCAGCTGACCTGGTTTTTAAGACTTGTTTCCATGATCATGCTATATAGTGTTCCACCTAGTTCTGCTGAGGTGTGGTAAGAAGACAGGAATTTCCAGTAACCCACTCTTCCTCCATTGTTTTCTGTTGTTTCATCAGTAAGCAAAACCTGGTGCTGAAAATGGCAACACTGTAGCATAATAAGTGAGTAGTGATAAAATTGTTCCTGTCAGCATATGTGTGGCACATGGACCTTCAGTGATAGAATTGTTCCTGTCAGCATATGTATGGCACGTGGACTTTCAGTGATAGAATTGTTCCTGTCAGCATATGTAATGGCACGTGGACTTTCAGTGATAGAATTGTTCCAGTCAGCATATGTAAGGCATGAGGACCTTCAGTGATAGAATTGTTCCTGTCAGCATATGTAAGGCACATGGACTTTCAGTGATAGAATTGTTCCAGTCAGCATATGTAAGGCATGAGGACCTTCAGTGATAGAATTGTTCCTGTCAGCATATGTAAGGCATGAGGACCTTCAGTGATAGAATTGTTCCTGTCAGCATATGTAAGGCACATGGACTTTCAGTGATAGAATTGTTCCTGTCAGCATATGTAAGGCACATCAGGACTTTCAGTGATAGAATTGTTCCTGTCAGCATATGTAAGGCACATGGACCTTCAGTGATAAAATTGTTCCTGTCAGCATATGTATGGCACGTGGACCTTCAGTGATAGAATTGTTCCTGTCAGCATATGTATGGCACGTGGACCTTCAGTGATAGAATTGTTCCTGTCAGCATATTTATGGCACATGGACCTTCAGTGATAGAATTGTTCCTGTCAACATATGTATGGCACATGGACCTTCAGTGATAGAATTGTTGCTGTCAGCATATGTAAGGCATGAGGACCTTCAGTGATAGAATTGTTCCTGTCAACATATGTAAGGCATGAGGACCTTCAGTGATAGAATTGTTCCTGTCAACATATGTAAGGCATGAGGACCTTCAGTGATAGAATTGTTCCTGTCAGCATATGTAAGGCAGGAGGACCTTCAGTGATAGAATTGTTCCTGTCAGCATATGTAAGGCACATGGACCTTCAGTGATAGAATTGTTCCTGTCAGCATATGTAAGGCACATGGACCTTCAGTGATAGAATTGTTCCTGTCAGCATATGTAAGACACATGGACCTGAACCGCGGTCATCGCATAATTGGATCATCTGACCGGTCACATGATATTGTTTACTTGCTTGCAAAAGACGGCTCCCATACAGTGTGTTTGAAGCGATTTCTCAGCAAGTTTTGGTCGATTTTGACGCGTTTTTTTTTGCGTTTTGTAAAGCGAAAATTAGTTAAGCAGATCAACATGGCTGCCAGAAGATTTACAGCCGAAGAGGTAGTGAGAATTGTGTTTGAAACGCCGTGCGAAGGTGAAATTAGCAACGACGAAAGTGAAAGGAAAATGAAGGTGACGTGGTTGTCGTCATCCTGACAATGAGTCAAGTGATTCGGATTACCGGATGAAGATATTGATTACCAAGTACATCGACAGGTAGGGGGTCGTGGTCGTGCTGGTAGTGGGCATAGTTGAGGACGTGATAGGAGAGTAAAAATTGTTAAAATGTGACGCAAAAATTGTTAGAGTTGTGGTGACAGTGGTTGACAACACTTGTTATGTTAATATTTTTGCCTTTTTTTTTTTTTTTTTGTAGTACGGATGAAGTGCTAGTAAACGTCGCATCTCTAGCCGACATTGACATGCATTTCTCAATGCATCCCTGAACACACTGTGTGCTTTTTTAGTAAATAATTGCACCTGGTTCTTATGTCCTATAGATTTGTGCACATTTCAATACCATGTCCACCTGTGATATATTGAGACTTGAATTTTCATGGATTTTTTTTCTCCAAAATATTGTATATTTTTTCATAAAATCTTGGTTATCTTCCCATGATTGTGAGTTATCCATCCTGTCAACATGAAACATATGATAATTATATTCTCCATTCATTTTCCTTCAAGAAAATGTATACTTCTGTATATCTTAGAGCAATACTTGAATTTTTGCGATTTCTTTTGTAAGGTTGGTGTTTTTTCCCAAAAATTACAATAGTTCTGGGAGTCAAAGGGTTAAATGTTAGTATGTGGAACATTGTGTCTGGACACTTCAGCATCTCCATAAAGATCTCTTCTGTTCACAGACCCATGGTAAAGAATTGGAGGAGGTCTTTATCCACAGGTTTCACATACTTTTTTTGTTTTGTTTTTTTTGCATTCCAAAGGCTGGTGTAAGCCAACAGACATTCCATTGGTGGCAGCGTTTGGTCATGTTGCAGAACCCGACTCCAAGGTGACCTACACACACAGCAGCCGAGGTCTGTTCCCAGCCCCTCTGGCCCGCAATGCCAAGGCCACGCAGGTCAACAAGGTCAAGTCCAAGTTTAAGTTCCTGGGCAAGTTCATGGCTAAGGCGTTGATGGATTCCAGAATGGTCAGTGAATGTGGCAAGATTCCTCCTTTGACTGCTTACCTTGACTAAATGCAAACTAGTGAATAAGATTTTAAATCACATCAGTATACCTTGAGTAGAATTTATAGGTTACCATTGCATGTGCTGAAGTAATGCACACTATTACTTGTGACCCAAGAGAAGACAAATATCACACTTGACACCTCACTTTCTCTGCCCATGGCATTATACAAGGATCCTACAGTCTCTCACTGCCTGCCATACATGCAAGCACCATTCAAAGGCTTAGTAAATGGTTTGGTTTTCAACTGTGATGTTTTGTGGTCGTTTTCTTTTTGTTTTTCTGCCAAACTTACATCTAGTCAGCATGTGTAGCTTACAAGCTTGAAAAAAGAAGAAAAGCTATCTTATAAAAGAAAAAGAAAGAAAGAAAGTCAACATAAGAATGTGTCATTTTGGTATTTTAACCTTCGTGCGTAAGTGAAACATTACAGTTGGTAAACTCACTGTAGTTTGGGCCGCCACCAGTTTGCGCATGCACACACACACTCGCACATGCGAGCGCGCACCCACACACACACACACACACACACACACACACACACACACACACACACACACACACAAAAGTGCTTTCATACTCTTTTTGTCACTCACACACATCCACTGTTCAAGAGAACATAACATGTATTTATATTCGATGGAAAAAGCACTGCTATCTCCTCTCCACCGACTGCAGGCGCACCAGGTGTTGTCGTGCATTGTGATGTTCGTTGTGTGCAAGGGTCAGTGGTGGTGTGTGCTGTGCAGATCGACATCCCGCTGAGCCCAGTGTTCTACAAGTGGATGCTGTGCCAGGAGCACAGCCTGGGCTCGGCTGACCTGCACACATCGACCCCATGCTGGCCAAGACCTTCCTGCAGCTGGAGGAGATTGTCCACCAGAAGAAACACATCTACACCGACAGGTCGCATGTGAGTCCCACTCCCTGCTACACCCTCTCCTGGGGCTCTTCAACCCCAATGTGTTGGTGAAGTTACCGAATCAAGTGGTAAACACTATGGACAGAGGATGCCATGGTCATAAATCTCACTATATACAAAAAGAAGAAAAAAATCAGTTTGCATGCATATAACTAAGTTATCAGCATGATTATCCAGCATAAACTGATAAGACTTGAATGACTAACAGTAGTTTTACGATGCACTACTCAGTGTGGAACATGGAAGACTTGAATGACTAACAGTAGTTTTACGATGCACTACTCAGTGTGGAACATGGAAGACTTGAATGACTAACTGTAGTTTTACGATGCACTACTCAGTGTGGAACATGGCTATTTTACCAGGATCTTCAAAAGGAAAAAAAAAATTGGGATGACAGTGGCTGCAATAAACACAGTTACTATGTTTCTTATTTTCATTCTGAGTTTACAGTAACTACAGCCATTCATACTTGTGATACTCTGAAATTTGCATGTGACTATGCAGATAGATGAGTTTACAGTAACTACAGCGATACTCTGAATCGTGATACTCTGAAATTTGCATGTGACTATGGAGATAAAACTCTTTGCTTACTGTCCTCTTTCTGCGCACTTGCGCTTCTCCAGTTATTTGAATTTTAAAGAAAAAGATCTTCCGTAGTTCAGCTGAACTTCTTGCTGGAATAACCAAGACCACACAAGTTTTCGGTTAAAGTGAAAAAGTCTAGTTTTCCAAACAAGGGAGTTCTTCTAACACCAGACGCACAAAATCTGGTCACCACAAACCGTTTCCTGAGTTCAAACTGCAAGCTGTCTTCATAAGTTTCAGAAATGGTCACTACAAATTATAGTCAATAAAATTATTGCTGCCTCCAGTGTCTTGACTTGAGTCAACTCCACTGCATACACGTTGGTCACATTCATGTCAGTTTTAATGGCAGTCTTGTGGATAGTATGGTAAAAAGGAGGTAAGGTGTCTCCTAATGCCCAGATTTTACCTCTCAGAGGTGTAGAAACCCTTTAGCTTCCGGGGCTTTGTCCCCTGACCCCCGACAAGGGGCTCTGTGCCTGGACCCCACCAGGGGGCCTAAGGCGGTCTCCGGGACCCCTGGCCTTCCTGCTTTTTATTTTTTCCTGGTTTTACCCATGTCAAACATGTAACTGTCTTCATCCTCCAGAGATCGTCATGAAGGTTTATATACCAACATTCTAAATAAACTGTAATGCCACGCCGGAGCAATTCTGGCAAGACCCCTGTTGTAAGGGGAACATTGAGAGCAAAAGACATAGGTGTGCTGAGTACAGTGATAGCAGCAGGAAGGGCAGACATATGACTCCGTGGGTAGCAACAGGAAGGGCAGACACATGACTGGATAGCAACAGGAAGGGCAGACACATGACTGGATAGCAACAGGAAGGGCAGACACATGACTCCGTGGGTAGCAACAGGAAGGGCAGACACATGACTGTGGGTAGCAACAGGAAGGGCAGACATATGACTCCGTGGGTAGCAACAGGAAGGGCAGACACATGACTGTGGGTAGCAACAGGAAGGGCAGACACATGACTGTGGGTAGCAACAGGAAGGGCAGTCACATGACTGGGTAGCAACAGGAAGGGCAGACACATGACTCCATGGGTAGCAACAGGAAGGGCAGACACATGACTGTGGATAGCAACAGGAAGGGCAGACACATGACTGTTAATAGCAACAGGAAGGGCAGACACATGACTCCATGGTAGCAACAGGAAGGGCAGACACATGACTGTGGATAGCAACAGGAAGGGCAGACACATGACTGTGGATAGCAACAGGAAGGGCAGACACATGACTGTGGATGGCAACAGGAAGGGCAGACACATGACTGTAGATAGCAACAGGAAGGGCAGACACATGACTTCATGGCAGCAACAGGAAGGGCAGACACATGACTGTGGATAGCAACAGGAAGGCAGACACGTGACTGGATAGCAACAGGAAGGGCAGACACATGACTGTGGGCAGCAACAGGAAGGGCAGACACATGCCTCCAGGGCAGCAACAGGAAGGGCAGACACATGACTGTGATTAGCAACAGGAAGGGCAGACACAGACTCCATGGGTAGCAACAGGAAGGGCAGACACATGACTCCATGGGTAGCAACAGGAACGGCAGACACATGACTGTGGATAGCAACAGGAAGGGCAGACACATGAGCAGACACATGACTCCAGGGTAGCAACAGGAAGGGCAGACACATGACTGTGGATAGCAACAGGAAGGGCAGACACATGACTGTGGATAGCAACAGGAATGGCAGACACATGACTGTGGGCAGCAACAGGAAGGGCAAACACATGACTCCATGGAATCAACACGAACGGCAGACTCATGACTCCATGGGAAACAACAGGAAGGGCAGACACATGACTGTGGGCAGCAACAGGAAGGGCAGACACATGACTGTGGGTAGCAACAGGAAGGGCAGGCACATGACTGGGCAGCAACAGGAAGGGCAGACACATGACTCCATGGGTAGCAACAGGAAGGGCAGACACATGACTCCATGGGAAACAACAGGAAGGGCAGACACATGACTGTGGTAGGAACAGGAAGGGCAGACACATGACTGTAGGCAGGAACAGGAAGGGCAGACACATGACTGTGGCAGCAACAGGAAGGGCAGTCACATGACTGGCAGCAACAGAAAGGGCAGACACATGACTGGGCAGCAACAGGAAGGGCAGTCACATGACTACATGGGCAGCAACAGGAAAGGGCAGACACATGACTACATGGGCAGCAACAGAAGGGCAGACACATGATTGTGGATAGCAACAGGAAGGGCAGACACATGACTGTGGGCAGGAACAGGAAGAGCAGACACATGACTGTGGGCAGCAACAGGAAGGGCAGTCACATGACTCCATGGGAAACAACGGGAAGGGCAGTCACATGACTGGGTAGCAACAGGAAGGGCAGTCACATGACTCTGTGGGTAGCAACAGAAGGGCAGTCCATGACTTGGGTAGCAACAGGAGGGCATCACATGACTGTGGGTAGCAACAGGAAGGGCAGTTACATGACTCTGTGGTAGCAACAGGAAGGGCAGTCACATGACTCTGGGTAGCAACAGGAAGGGCAGTCACATGACTCTGTGGGTAGCAACAGGAAGGGCAGTTACATGACTGTGGGTAGCAACAGGAAGGGCAGTCACATGACTCTGGGTAGCAACAGGAAGGGCAGTTCACATGTCTCTGTGGGTAGCAACAGAAGGGCAGTCACATGACTCTGTGGGTAGCAACAGGAAGGGCAGTCACATGACTGTGGGTAGCAACAGGAAGGGCAGTCACATGACTGGGTAGCAACAGGAAGGGCAGTCACATGACCCATGGGTACAACAGGAAGGGCAGTCACATGACTCATGGATACAACAGGAAGGGCAGTACATGACTCTGTGGTAGCAACAGGAAGGGCAGTACATGACTCTGTGGTAGCAACAGGAAGGGCAGTCACATGACTCTGTGGGCAGCAACAGGAAGGGCAGTCACATGACTGTGGGCAGCAACAGGAAGGGCAGTCACATGACTCGTGGGTAGCAACAGGAAGGGCAGTTACATGACTCTGTGGGAAGCAGAGGGCTTGCAGGACAGGAAAAGTCTGCATAAAGCACATGTCAGAACCAAGTGCTGGACAGGGACAGTGATGACCTGGGTTTGCAGACATGAAGTTCTGCCTTATGAATAAAGAGAGAAGCAAACTTCAACAAAAAGGAAAGCGAGCTAAAAAGGCTGCTTGAGAGGATCAGAGAGTGCTGAAAAAAAAAAACTTTAAAAAATAAAGAGACATGAACCGCCAAGGAAAGGGAGAAAAGTGACCTAGGTTTGGGTATGATTCAAAAAAGTGAACATACTAAGGGCGATCACTCGTCTGTCGGTATCAGGTATGGAGTTATGATTAACACCCTGTCCAGATAGGTAAAAGGCATGTGTTTGGCCAGACAAGTGTAGGTAAACAATGCACACATTACACCATGGACTGTTGACTGGGTTGAACAATGCGCACACTGGGCTGAAGCCTGAGGACAACACTGCACACAACACTCCATGCAGCACTGTGACATGTTTGGGTTGAACAATGCACACACTGGGCTGAAGCCTGAGGACAACACTGCACACAACACTCCATGCAGCACTGTGACATGTTTGGGTTGAACAATGTACACACTGGGCTGAAGCCTGAGGACAACACTGCGCACAACACTCCATGCAGCACTGTGACATGTTTGGGTTGAACAATGCACACACTGGGCTGAAGCCTGAGGACAACACTGCAACACAACTCCATGCCACTATGACATGTTTGGGTTGAACAATGTACACACTGGGCTGAAGCCTGAGGACAACACTGCGCACAACACTCCATGCAGCACTGTGACATGTTTGGGTTGAACAATGCACACACTGGGCTGAAGCCTGAGGACAACACTCCCCCATGCAGCACTGTGACATGTTTGGGTTGAACAATGTACACACTGGGCTGAAGCCTGAGGACAACACTGCACACAACATCCATGCACCTATGACATGTTTGGGTTGAACAATGCACACACTGGGTTGAAGCCTGAGGACAACACTGCACACAACACTCCATGCAGCACTGTGACATGTTTGGGTTGAACATGTTACACACTGGGCTGAAGCTAGAGGACAACACTGCGCACAACACTCCATGCAGCACTGTGACATGTTTGGGTTGAACAATGCACACACTGGGCTGAAGCCTGAGGACAACACTGCGCACAACACTCCATGCAGCACTGTGACATGTTTGGGTTGAACAATGCACACACTGGGTGAAGCCTGAGGACAACACTGCACACAACACTCCATGCAGCACTGTGACATGTTGGTTTGAAATGACCTGGCGAAGCCTGAGGACACCTGCGCACAACCCATGCAATGACATGGTTTGGTTGAACATGTACACCTGGCTGAAGCTGAGGACAACACTGCGCACTACACTTCCATGCGCACAGGTGACAGTTGGTTGAACAAGTACAATGGCTGAGCCTGAGACACACTGCCACAACCTGCAGCAGTCATGTGACATGTTGGGTTGACCAATGACAGCATGGCTGAAGCTGAGTACAACACTGCGCCATACACTCATGCACTAAGATCTAGGTTGGGTTGAACAATGCACCACTGGGCTGAAGCCTGAGGATCAACACTGCACAACCTTCGATGCGCACTGTGAAGATCTGATTTGGTGAACATGTTAACACTGGGCTGAGCCTAGGACACACTGCGCACAACACTCCATGCACTGTGACATGTGTTGGGTAGAACATGTAACACGGCTGAGCTGAGGCAACACTGCGCACACACTCCATGCACTATGACATGTTTGGGTTGAACTAATCTCACACTGGGCTGAGGCCGAGTGACAACCTGCGCACACCTCCATGCAGTAGCTGTGAAACTAGGTTAGGTTGATCAATGCGCACACTGGTGAAGCTGGGACACATGCGCACAACTCTGCAGCACTGTGACATGTTTGGGTGAACATACACATGGGCGAAGCCTGAGGACAACACTGCACACAACACTCCATGCAGCACTGTGACATGTTTGGGTTGAACAATGTACAACACTGGGCTGAAGCCAGAGGACAACACTGCGCACAACACTCCATGCACTGATGCCTGTTGTCTTGTGACCTTGCAGACGGAGGACAGCCGGCAGCAGGCCCTGCAGAAGCTGCTGATGGACGGTGTGAGTGTGGATGACCTGGGCCTGTACTTCCAGCTGCCAGGGTCGCCCATAGAGCTGAAGAAGGGGGGTAAAGACATACCAGTCACACTGCACAACCTGCAGGAGTATTTACAGGTGGGTGGGCCAAGTGCTGCTGTCACCTTGGATAGACTCTGTGAAGATCTAGAGTTTGGAGTATTTACAGGTGGGTGGGCCAAGTGTTTACTGTCACCTTGGATAGGCTCTGTGAAGATCTAGAGTTTGGAGTATTTACAGGTGGGTGGGCCAAGTGTTGCTGTCACCTTGGATAGGCTCTGTGAAGATCTAGAGTTGAGAGTATTTACAGGTGGGTGGGCCAAGTGCTGCTGTCACCTTGGATAGGCTCTGTGAAGATCTAGAGTTTGGAGTATTTACAGGTGGGTGGGCCAAGTGCTGCTGTCACCTTGGATAGGCTCTGTGAAGATCTAGAGTTGGGAGTATTTACAGGTGGGTGGGCCAAGTGCTGCTGTCACCTTGAATAGGCTCTGTGAAGATCTAGAGTTGGGAGTATTTACAGGTGGGTGGGCCAAGTACTGCTGTCACCTTGATAGGCTCTGTGAAGTTCTAGAGTTGGGGGAATTTAACCGTCTTTAGTATGCACTTACCTGAGCTAAGTTACGCCGAAAACCCATCAGCAAGGTAAGTAACTCCGTAATTTGAACATGGTTACCCAATTTAAAAATTAATTTAAAAGAGAGGAAAGGAAATAGTGAAATGAAAATAATTTTAAAAATTCCTATGAATATATATCTTGCTATATCATAAGTTTGAAGAATATCATATGAGCCATTTACTCGGGGGGGGGGGGGGGGGGGGGGGAATCTTCTTCCGAATCATACCTGGAACATCATCCCAGTCGAAATCTAGGTCACTCTAAGCTTCATTACCCAGCACTTTCACTAAGTCTTATGCCGTAAATCCTACAAATCACAGTATCTTCATCACTAAATCTCGTTATAGAATGGCAGAAATCAAGGTTAGTGATGGCGAAAAACGGCATTTCGACCACAAAACTTTAAAAATTCGTAACTCGAGAACTACGGCATGTATCGACTCGCGTTTTTTTTTAAAACGGAAGTAAATGGCCACAGGAAGAAGGAAGTCACGTTCTCGCGAGACTTCCTTTTCTACGAGAAATATGGCGGCGCCCATTGTTGCCACGTGTTTTACCGGACGCTAGCAGTTGCTCAGCGTTTTGGCTGTGTGATTTCCGGTTGGGCGCTAGCGGGTTCTCGCCTGTCAAGAGGGTTAAGAGATTGTTTTCAAATCTTTGTAAACTGGACAAGAAATCGTATGTCTTTGAAGAAAAAAACAAGACCATTGATTATCAGGTTGGTGGTTATCAATTATCAGGTTGGTGGTTATCATAATTCAGAGTATTGACATAGGAGGGAGGAAGAAATTGTAAATATTTCATTTTCTTGTTCAAGTGCTATGTTATTATGTAGAACCAGAGCTTAATCTAGAGCGTGGGATTGGTACATTCCCCCCAAAATCTGTTCCTTCCCGCAATTATCGAGTCTTACCGCAGGCAGACTCCCGCACATTTGCAGAACTGCCCGCCCTGTTCACTGATCGTTGCGGGCGCTCATTTGTCATCGCTTGAAAAACTGAAACTACGACTGAGCAGGAGCGAACGATTTCTTGATGTTTCATTGGCTGTTACTGTAAATCAACCAATCGGCGGCGTTCATCTCCTCCATCTCGATCATTGACGAGAAGTTGCGAGAGTTTAAGGCGCCATATTGGATATTTTCCAAAATGAAGCATGCACCCACCCTATTTGACTTCGACTTTCGTGGAGGAAAAGTAAAAAAATTTAAAAAAAGATTCTGTGCCATGCGAGGGTGGAGAAGATCATGAAGAAACCGCGACTACATCCAAAAGCTCGGAGAAGCAGCCCGAAAAGAGTGTCGGTGCAAGGGAACACCGGTTTCAAGACAGTTGGCTGAAGAAGTGGCCCTGGATGTCTAAGCTGAAGACCGGTGGGATGCGATGTGAATTGTGTTTGAAACACAAGAAACAAAACGTATTTACGTGGCCCCAAGGTTGTACGAACTTCTGCACTAACACCATCGAGCGCCCCCCTTTATTTGATATGAGGGGGGACTGCCCCCCATTTTAAAAAATCCTAGATTAAGCTCTGTAGAACATGAGAGAGATCTTTCTTTTTCCTGTTTTTCTCTCCCCCCCCCCCCCCCCCCCCCCCATTTTTATGTACATAATTTTGTTTGTGGTTTCTGTTCTGTGACTTGCTCATGACATTATTCCATGTGACATTATGCCATGTGACATTATTCTATGTGACAGAGCGGCAGTGAGGATTTTGGTTTTTTTTATAGTTTGCCTTTGTTTTTTTAACTTAAAAAGATGAAGAGCACATAATATGAAAAGGTTTCTCCAAGTTGTTGCTGATGTTTTATGTCCCAATTACTACAGTCAGTCTGCTGTACAGAAAACTTGCTGAGTAGTATGGGATACTGATGTGTGTGGGCAGACTATGTCCATTTACTGAGTAGTATGGGATACTGATGTGTGTGGGCAGACTATGTCCATTTACTGAGTAGTATGGGATACTGATGTGTGTGGGCAGACTATGGGTCATTTGCTGAGTAGTATGGGATACTGATGTGTGTGGGCAGACTATGTCCATTTACTGAGTAGTATGGGATACTGATGTGTGTGGGCAGACTATGGGTCATTTACCGAGTAGTATGGGATACTGATGTGTGTGGGCAGACTATGGGTCATTTGCTGAGTAGTATGGGATACTGATTGTGTGGGGCAGACTATGGGTCATTTGCTGAGTAGTATGGGATACTGATGTGTGTGGGCAGACTATGGGTCATTTGCTGAGTAGTATGGGATACTGATGTGTGTGGGCAGACTATGGGTCATTTGCTGAGTAGTATGGGATACTGATGTGTGTGGGCAGACTATGGGTCATTTGCTGACCGCACCAACCATGTCATCAGTGGTGGTGGTGGTGATTGAAGTGAAGCTGGGAGTAGTGAACGTGTTACATTGAAAGCCTGCAGTCAAACTTTTTCCTGTGAAAGATTTGCTTTGTGTTCCTAACTTCATTTTTAAAGAGAAAATAGGTTTATCACACTGGTTTTGTCACAGTCTGGCTGCCTATGTATTTGGCTTAAGACAGTGTATGTCAGATGTCAGTCTGAGAAAGACTGCATAGAATTGTCGCAAGATGTGAATGTGTTAGTACATTGTGTTCTGACTTTCTCTGTGCGCAGCTTGTGATTCACTGGAGTTTGGTGGAAGGGGTTTCTCGCCAGTTTGAAGCCTTCAGGGAAGGCTTTGAAAGTGTGTTCCCTCTGTCGTCCCTGCAGTGCTTTTACCCTGAGGAAGTGAGTGGCAGTTGTTGCAGCATGTTAATCTGCTTCACTTGCTGTGCATTTGAGCTGCGCATGTGTATGTGTGCCTGTCGTGTGTTTAGCTTCGATTGGCTTTTATTTTGCTGCATTTACTTTTAAGTGTGTGTGGATGCGTTAAGAAAGAGGCTTTTTATGATCTCTTTTCAAGTTATCTTGAAACTATACTTAAAGAACATTAATGAAAGAGTGAATTAATTGTTACAAAGTTGAGGTGTAGAGTATGTGTTGACTGAAATGAAGATGTCCAGTTCAAGTTGTCTGTTGGCTTGTCATTAAATGACTATGGATCAACGGCAGTTGTAAGTCATTATTGGATTGGCATGAGGACAGCATGTGATAAATGTTGACAGAGATGGATAGTGACTGTGGTGATAGTGTGTTCCTACTGCGTTAGATGTGTAGTGTGAGGACAGCATGTGATAAATGTTGACATAGTCTTGCTAGTGCATTAGATGTGTAGTGTGAGGACAGCATGTGATAAATGTTGACATAGTCTTACTAGTGCATTAGATGTGTAGTGTGAGGACAGCATGTGATAAAGGTTGACAGTGTCTTCCTAGTGCATTAGATGTGTAGTATGAGGACAGCATGTGATAAGCGTTGACAGTGTCTTCATAGTGCATTAGATGTGTAGTGTGACAGGGTTCGTACAGAGTCCTGGAAGTCTGGAAAAAGTATGGAAAAATGAAAAAATCATTTCCAGGCTGGAAAAGTCTTGTAATTTGTGGACATGGGTCTGGAAAAGTCCCTAGGGGTACAGGACGTTGGGGGCAGACCTATTCCGCCCCCCACTTGGGCAACGTCCACGGTCCCGTTCCTCCGGGGGGAGGATCTACCCGCGGGACCACGGGTGTCCTGCGTGATCATTACCTGGTGCATTAGATGTGAAAGGTGATCAAACAGAAGTGAACTGGCCATCTCATGCACACCCTTCAGCATGGTAAGGTCATGGAGCCAAACAAGGAGGCCAACACAAGCTGCCCATGTCCATGGAACAGTTCTCATGCACACTGCCCTGTGACTAATGGTCATTCCTTTTCTTGTGATGGAGGACACATGTTTACTTACAACCTTTCCTTCAGTGAATAACATTTGTTTGTTACTGTGTTCATGATTCCATCACTTAGTCCCATCTTCCCACAGGTCGGTTTACCTTTGATGGCCTTATTGTGTCCCATCTTCCCACAGGTCGGTTTACCTTTGATGGCCTTATTGTGTCCCATCTTCCCACAGGTCGGTTTACCTTTGATGGCCTTATTGTGTCCCATCTTTCCACAGGTCAGTTTACCTTTGATGGCCTTATTGTGTCCCATCTTCCCACAGGTCGGTTTACCTTTGATGGCCTTATTGTGTCCCATCTTCCCACAGGTCGGTTTACCTTTGATGGCCTTACTGTGTCCCATCTTCCCACAGGTCGGTTTACCTTTGATGGCCTTATTGTGTCCCATCTTCCCACAGGTCGGTTTACCTTTGATGGCCTTACTGTGTCCCATCTTCCCACAGGTCGGTTTACCTTTGATGGCCTTATTGTGTCCCATCTTCCCACAGGTCGGTTTACCTTTGATGGCCTTACTGTGTCCCATCTTCCCACAGGTCGGTTTACCTTTGATGGCCTTATTGTGTCCCATCTTCCACAGGTCGGTTTACCTTTGATGGCCTTATTGTGTCCCATCTTCCCACAGGTCGGTTTACCTTTGATGGCCTTACTGTGTCCCATCTTTCCACAGGTCGGTTTACCTTTGATGGCCTTACTGTGTCCCATCTTCCCACAGGTCGGTTTACCTTTGATGGCCTTACTGTGTCCCATCTTCCCACAGGTCGGTTTACCTTTGATGGCCTTATTGTGTCCCATCTTCCCACAGGTCGGTTTACCTTTGATGGCCTTATTGTGTCCCATCTTCCCACAGGTCGGTTTACCTTTGATGGCCTTACTGTGTCCCATCTTCCCACAGGTCGGTTTACCTTTGATGGCCTTATTGTGTCCCATCTTCCCACAGGTCGGTTTACCTTTGATGGCCTTATTGTGTCCCATCTTCCCACAGGTCGGTTTACCTTTGATGGCCTTACTGTGTCCCATCTTCCCACAGGTCGGTTTACCTTTGATGGCCTTGCTGTGTCCCATCTTTCCACAGGTCGGTTTACCTTTGATGGCCTTACTGTGTCCCATCTTCCCACAGGTCGGTTTACCTTTGATGGCCTTACTGTGTCCCATCTTCCCACAGGTCGGTTTACCTTTGATGGCCTTACTGTGTCCCATCTTCCCACAGGTCGGTTTACCTTTGATGGCCTTATTGTGTCCCATCTTCCCACAGGTCGGTTTACCTTTGATGGCCTTACTGTGTCCCATCTTCCCACAGGTCGGTTTACCTTTGATGGCCTTACTGTGTCCCATCTTCCCACAGGTCGGTTTACCTTTGATGGCCTTACTGTGTCCCATCTTCCCACAGGTCGGTTTAACTTTGATGGCCTTATTGTGTCCCATCTTCCCACAGGTCGGTTTACCTTTGATGGCCTTACTGTGTCCCATCTTCCCACAGGTCGGTTTACCTTTGATGGCCTTATTGTGTCCCATCTTCCCACAGGTCGGTTTACCTTTGATGGCCTTATTGTGTCCCATCTTCCCACAGGTCAGTTTACCTTTGATGGCCTTATTGTGTTCCATCTTCCCACAGGTCGGTTTACCTTTGATGGCCTTACTGTGTCCCATCTTCCCACAGGTCGGTTTACCTTTGATGGCCTTATTGTGTCCCATCTTCCCACAGGTCGGTTTACCTTTGATGGCCTTACTGTGGTCTGGTCTGGTCTGGTCATGATGTTGCTGTGAGCAAGATGCTGACAAAGGCCCTGAATGGCTGTGTGTTTGGTCAGTTGGAACAAAGGCCCTGATTGGCTGTGTATTTGATGGTCAGTTGGAACAGACAAAGGCCCTGAATGGCTTTGTGTTTGATGGTCAGTTGGAACAAAGGCCCTGATTGGCTGTGTGTTCGATGGTCATATGGAACAAAGGCCCTGAATGGCTTTGTGTTTGATGGTCAGTTGGAACAAAGGCCCTGAATGGCTGTGTGTTCGATGGTCAGTTGGAACAAAGGCCCTGAATGGCTGCGTGTTTGATGGTCAGTTGGAACAGACAAAGGCCCTGAATAGCTGTGTGTTTGATGGTCAGTTGAAACAAAGGCCCTGAATGGCTGTGTGTTTGATGGTCAGTTGGAACAAAGGCCCTGAATGGCTGTGTGTTTGATGGTCAGTTGGAACAGCTGTTCTGTGGGAGTCAGTGGGGTCCTTGGGACGTGAAGATGCTGATGGAGAACTGCCGGCCCGACCATGGCTACACCCACGACTCCAAGGCTGTGGTGTTCCTCTACCAGCTGCTGGCCTCTTTTGACCTCCAGCAGCAGAGAGACTTCCTGCAGTTCGTCACAGGGTCGCCAAGGCTGCCTGTCGGAGGTGAGGGACGAATGACTGATGGGATGGGGAGGAGGGGGGGAGTGTTATGAGTGGAGTGAGATGTATTAGTGTGAATCTTGAATGTGATAATGAACATTCTATACATGTGTAAATTTACGCAAAATCCATGAAATTGATAGAAATTGTAGAAAGTGATTGGACTAAGGAAGAGTAATTATTGGAACTGGAGTTACAGTCGGTGTTATGGAAGGGAATGAAAGCTAAGTTTTCAAGAAACGTGTGTGCTCACGTGCATGTGTGTGCATGCATAAATATCAGTGTGCAAGAATGTAGCAAACATTTTGTTTGATATGGGCGTTGTTGATAGAGAAGGGAGCATTCAATGAATAAGCTTGAATGGTGGCTACTTGCTTGAGTGTTCTGAGCCACTTTCATTTGTTGTCTTCAAAATGGCAAGGGAAAGACAGGCAATGACAACTTGTTGACCTTTAAGGACTTGTGTGTACTCCAATGCTTTCATCTCTTTTTCACCAGGGTGTGACGTTTGTCTCCATGTTGGATTCTGTCAGTTCAATTAACTAACACTTCAGCTGACAAGTTTTTAAGTCTAAACTGTGCTTCATCATGCCAACAGTGCCTTGACGTCATTGAATCTTACATGAATTTGGATGCTTGGTAACATGTATATATTTAGGCTTACGTGTAACTTTAATTCATTTTATATTCCAAAATCTATAGGGTTTTTTTATAGTTGTTTTTTTTTTTGGTTGGTTGGTTGTTTTTTGTGGGTGGGGGGGGGGGGGGGGGGGGGTTGTTTTCGTTAATTGCAGAATTTTGGATCTAGTAAAACTGACTGTACATGGTCTGATGATATCAAACTATTTGTGGCTAAGGTAGTAGAGCCTCCAGTGTTGCGTGATTTGTCCATTTCCCATGATGCATGATTTGTCCATTTCCCATGATGCATGAGTTGGACATTTCCCATGATGCATGAGTTGGACATTTCTGCTCTTTTCTGCTGCAGGGTTCCGCAGCTTGTCCCCACCGCTGACCATCGTGAGGAAAACGTTTGAGGCCGGGGAGAACCCCGATGACTTCCTGCCCTCTGTGATGACCTGTGTGAACTATTTGAAGCTTCCAGATTACACCAGCCTGGAGATCATGAGGGACAAATTCAGATTGCCTCCCGTGAGGGCCAGCTGTCCTTTCACTTGTCATAGTGGACAGCCAGCTGTCCTTTCACTTGTCATTGTGGACAGCCAGACCTGAGGACTCCAGTGTGTGTGTGTGTGTGTGTGAGAGAGAGAGAGAGAGAGACTGTGTGTGTTGTCTGTTTTGTGCAAGTTGTGTTTGGGTGCATTAATGTCGTAGAGGGTAGATGCTGCATTTGTAACATTGGAGATGGAATGTGTCTGTGCACCTCTGTAACGTGGAGAAAGGAAGAGAGACAGAGAGCAACGTGTGGCGGAGAGTGGGCTGACTGGCCTTGTCTGTGTTTGTTGACCAAGTCAGCAGAGTGTGATGTTCATCACAAAGCTAAAGCAGTTGAGCGTGGTGTTGTGTCTGTGCCAATAAGGATCTTTATTTGCTAACTGAAAAGAGAAGGTCTATTTTGTTATTTATTCATGACGTGCTGCGCTGCCCTTTCCAAGCCCTACCTACACTTTCTTTTTGTTCTGAATGGTAGGCAGGCAGTGGGAGCTGTGTTGAAGTCCTGTTGTGTGTGCTGCCCTTTCCAAAGCCCTACCTACACTTTCTTTTTGTTCTGAATGGTAGGCAGGCAGTGGGAGCTGTGTTGAAGTCCCTGTTGTGTGTGCTGGCAGAAGGTGAGCTGTTTGACTTGACCTGATGTGGTCAGATACAACTGAGAGATGTCCTTGGCCTTAACGTCTGCCTGCGCTGTGTGGCCGCCCTGGCACTGCAGTGGTATTAAAGATACTGAACCTGAAAGCCTTCACAGTGCTGGTCTGGGTGGGGTTTGTGTGGGTGTGTGTGGGTGTTGTTCAGCATTTGCCTCACCTTCTTTTGGTTCATAGTTCGACCTGTTCTCGGTGAAGAGGATGTCGCTTGTTCATTTGTTGTTGTTTTTCCTTTTTCTTCATTTTAAACATTAACTGTCCTTTGTCGTATTGATGTGCGATGTATAACTGTGAACTGGAGTGTTTTCTCACTTTTTTAATGAGGCCTGACGTGAAGAGCACCAGGGTCTTTAACAGCTGCAGGGGATCTTTTCAGTGAGAGCCAAGTTTGTTTTGATCATAAAATCCCATTCAGTGTTGACAGTTTCAGTGAACATGGAAAATGTCAGCCTAAGCTGAAGCTGTGGAAGTAGATCATGATTGGAAAGGAAGGAAAATCTGTTTTGTTGTTTGTCCTCCCTGATTCCTGCCCATGTTTGTTGCCTGTTGAGACCTACACCCCAGTGGGGACGCCAACCTTCACACCTTGTTGACTGCGTGCCTCATGGTGGCCAGGTTATGCCGTGCAACCTGAGCACACACTGCACATGTGCTCCATGGGACGCATATGCAGATAAATGCATAGACGCACGCTCATACACATTGGCTCAAAGTTGCTTTTTTTTCTCCGCTGTACTTTTTAACCTGTACTCGTGTTTCAAGTCATCTGTAAACGATGAAAAGATGCTGTTGTGTAGAACAAGAATGTGTGTAGATTCTGTTTGTGTCAGGACTGCACCTAGGTGTGCATGGTTAAAAGGAATCTCCCTGCCTTGAAATGTTAAGGTAAACAACAGCTATCAAATCAGTTGAATTGGTGAAATGGTTGGCGTACTCCGTAGATCACCTTTCTCTGTTGTGTTCCAAATTTCATACATCATTCTCTCTCTCTCTCTCTCTCTCTCTCTCTCTCTCTCTCTTGCAAACACACACACACAAACATGCACACGCCCACACTCATGGCATACTAAAACTTCACCCCCATGGAATATCTTCACTCTTGCCCAGATTCTGGAGACAGAAAAGAAAAACCAATGTTATCTGTTTTGTTTGCAAGTTAGAAAACCAGTAATCCTGATGTAAGACCACATGTGCCTAGCAAAAGGTGTGAGAGGACAAATATGACCAAATTGATGAATTCAACCAACCAACCAAACCAAGGTCTTTCTGACCCAGTGAGACCTGTGATATGATCTGGCCAAGTAAGACACCATTGGCCAAGCCATCAGCATTTAAACTGACTGTTCACCCCAACCCTCCACCCACTAAAGAAGAGAAAAGATACAGGCACAGATGTATGCACGTTCAGTTTAACTCTCCTACTACCAAGGATTTCTGCTGCTTACTTACTGGTGGAAACCAAGTAATTCTTTAAAGTTTGTGAAAATTTTCACTTGCTTTCATTGAAAATAAAAAGAGTTATGCATGAATTTGCATGAAGTTTTGTATTCATGTGCAGAAATGGATGAATAAAAGTATGAAATGAAATTAAATTGGATATGAGTTTTTCTAATGTTGTCTATTTCAAAATCTCTCGGCTAATGATCAAAATCATAGGCACAGACGGATGGATCGCTGTTACTTGCATCTTCGTCCTTGGAATCACTCGAAAGATCCCCCTAATCAACATAAGCTTCAAAGTTCTGCCACTTCACAATATTTTTTTATGCATTTCAGTTCACTTTCACTAATTTCTTCAGCAGTAAAACCCTGAAAGGTTTTGTCATGGCTGACTCCATCTTGCAGCAGCTGTCGCCAGAAGTCTTCATTTGTGTCCAATGCAAAAATTGTTCAAAAATACTTTTTCTTGGTTCAAACCAAAACAAACTGCCATTTGCAAAGCCAGTCCATCCAGAATCGACTGCACACGCATGTGCATGTATTAAGGGAAAGTGTGATGTAGGCTGGCCTAAGTCGCAGAAAAGAAGGATGGAAGGGAGACACCGGAATGGCTGCAGGCATTCGGCGGCTGTGCCCGCCCACGGTTCCTGTGTATAGCAGAGATAGTTGGCGGTTCTACCCGCTGACGGCAGTAGGAGAGTTAAAGTGTAGATAAAACACTTGTTTGAAAAAAAAACAGACAGTCTTCTGCTTTCCCATTGTGAAATGTAGAGGTAGAGTGTGGATGGTGTGTTTGACACTCTGTTGTCTGACCTTGTTTCCCTGGTCCAAAAAGACAGTCTTCTGCTTTCCCATTGTGAAATGTATGGATAGAAGTTGGATGGTGTGCTTGACACTGTTGTCTGACCTTGTTTCCCTTCCCCCTTCACCTCAACCCCTTCACCACCTCCAGCTTTTTTTTTTCTTCTGTTGCTGTTTGTCGTGTTCCCCCTGACTCATCGCTGAGGTGCATGTATTGACCAGGGCACAAGATCGCCACACAATCCACCTTTCACACAAAATGGCATAATATTGGAACCTTTCTCTCCTGTCAAATGGCCAGACTGTTGATGGTGTTATCATGGCCTAGGTGATCATTGTGTTCAGCCTCATCCACAGGCTGGTGGTGTTCCTGTCCTGGTGTCTGTGGTGGCCTTCACTGAACACCTGGCACATAAGATAAGATAATGTTGCTTATAGCCCAGCGACCGCAAAGGGCCACACCTGGCACATGCCAAGTTGTAGGCAGGTGTGACCGACAGTGAAGGAAGACATGTCATCCTGGGGAATGACACAGACACACGAACAGCAGGCGATGCTTCCTTTGATGTTGGTCATTTCATCCAGCTTCAGGTTGTTTGTTCTCCCTCCTTCTTGCAGTTTTCACATTGCAGGCATGTCTGCATTTGAAATAAGTTTCAAACAAGGGAAGATTCTGACTCAAGAACTCAGAAAAGAGGCATGGAGATGATGACTGCAGAGGAGAAGTGTGACACAGTTGGTGGATGTAGGGAAAGGAGGAGGGAGGGGGCATGACTGGGTTTGATCTGGTGGTGTGAGTGGATGACCAGCGGAGACCGTCTGGCAGGCTGACGTGCAGACATCAGTTGGCACATCCTGTTCACCATGTGGGCTAACAGCAGGTGTGGGCCCAATGTGCACCAGTCCTGACAACGCTAGCTGTCAGTGAACTGGATGGTAGGTCACAGTGTGGGGGGATCAGCAAGAACACACCCTTCCTGTGTGGAGTTGCCGTTGATAGTCCCCCGCTGTTGGTTGTCCACGGTGCAGGTGTTGCCCCCTTTTGACTTGGTGGTGTTTCTCTCCATGTGTCGTCCGTGCGGTCTGGACATCTGACAATCCACAGGGTCTGGGTTTGGCCTGGTTCATCAGCATGGTGGTCATTGTAGGGGAGGTGACTGGACATCTGACAGTCCACAGGGTCTGGGTTTGGCCTGTTTCATCAGCATGGTGGTCATTGTAGGGGAGGTGACTGGACATCTGACAGTCCACAGGGTCTGGGTTTGGCCTGGTTCATCAGCATGATGGTCATTGTAGGGAGGTGACTGGGGGCTCACACAGCAAGCCATGGTGGTAACATGGCCTGTGTTTGGCTCATGGTGACCATTACAATAACGTGTATAAGTATGTGTGTGTGTTTTCAGTATGTTTTTATTCTTTTTTAAAATTTCATAATTGAAGAGGCTTTGGGTACAGAGATTACCTGTGAATGTTCTGGGGAAAGGGGTGGGTGTCAGATTTTGTTCACAAAGATGATGTATGGCTCATATTTTTTCATGATTCAGTACATTGGTGAGTATGTTGGCGTTTCCAAAATCAACTTTGGTTTCGTCTGTTTCCAGTTTTTGCCCTGTGCAGAGTGTTGAGCGAGTCGGTCCTGTGATGACTAGGGAAGAGATAGCAAAAGATTTGTCTCCCCTCGTTCAGTCATTTTGCAAAGGGAATTTTTTTTTTGCTGTTCTGTTCTTTGATGATTTCCATTGCTATTGTGTGTGTGTATGCAGGAATGTGCACAAGTGTGTTTGTGCTCACCTCTATGTGGTGGATGGACATTTTGGGGTCTGTTGTATGTAGGTTTCTGAAAGAATGATACATCCTTTTCAGGGAAGTCGGGGGGAAAAAAAATTCTGTTTCGAGGTAGACTCGTCTCTTCCACACCTTTAGTGTATGAGAATTACCATAATTCTTTCACTTTCTGTGTTTTGTTGGGGGGGGGTTTGTTTTTATTTTAGTTTGTTTTTCTGTGTGTGTTTTGTTTATTTTTATTTTTTGTTCGTAATGTGGTCCTGTCTTTTGTCCCTAACATCTCTCTATAGCCTTGGAGGTGCTGGTAAAGCCGTTCAGTTCTGGCCACTGAGCAGTGCCATTGTCCCCAACATCTCTCTGTAGCCTTGGAGGTGCTGGTAAAGCCGTTCAGTTCTGGCTAATGAGCAGTGCCATTGTCCCCAACATCTCTCTGTACCCTTGGAGGTGCTGGTAAAGCCGTTCAGTTCTGGCTACTGAGCAGTGCCATTGTTCACACCTGGAGGTGCACTGAGTGGTGGTGGTGTTCACACCTGGAGGTGCACTGAGTGGTGTCGTTCACACCTGGAGGTGCACCGAGTTGTGGTGTTCACACCTGGAGGTGTACTGAGTGGTGTCGTTCACACCTGGAGGTGCACTGAGTGGTGGTGTTCACACCTGGAGGTGCACTGAGTGGTGGTGTTCACACCTGGAGGTGCACTGAGTGGTGGTGTTCACACCTGGAGGTGCACTGAGCGGTGTCGTTAACACCTGGAGGTGCACTGAGTGGTGTTCACACCTGGAGGTGCACTGAGCAGTGCCATTGTTCACACCTGGAGGTGCACTGAGCAGTGCTATTGTTCACACCTGGAGGTGCACTGAGTGGTGGTGTTCACACTTGGAGGTGCACTGAGGGGTGGTGTTCACACCTGGAGGTGCACTGAGTGGTGGTGTTCACACCTGGAGGTGCACTGAGCGGTGTCGTTCACACCTGGAGGTGCACTGAGTGGTGTCGTTCACACCTGGAGGTGCACTGAGCAGTGCCATTGTTCACACCTGGAGGTGCACTGAGCGGTGTCGTTCACACCTGGAGGTGCACTGAGCGGTGTCGTTCACACCTGGAGGTGCACTGAGCAGTGCCGTTGTTCACACCTGGAGGTGCACTGAGTGGTGGTGTTCACACTTGGAGGTGCACTGAGGGGTGGTGTTCACACCTGGAGGTGCACTGAGTGGTGGTGTTCACACCTGGATGTGCACTGAGTGGTGGTGTTCACACCTGGAGGTGCACTGAGTGGTGGTGTTCACACCTGGAGGTGCACTGAGTGGTGGTGTTCACACCTGGAGGTGCACTGAGTGGTGGTGTTCACACCTGGAGGTGCACTGAGTGGTGGTGTTCACACTTGGAGGTGCACTGAGTGGTGATGTTCACACTTGGAGGTGCACTGAGTGGTGGTGTTCACACCTGGAGGTGCACTGAGTGGTGGTGTTCACACTTGGAGGTGCACTGAGTGGTGGTGTTCACACCTGGAGGTGCACTGAGTGGTGGTGTTCACACCTGGAGGTGCACTGAGCAGTGCCATTGTTCACACCTGGAGGTGCACTGAGTGTGTCATTCACACCTGGAGGTGCATTGAGCGATGCAATTGTTCACACCCGAAGGTGCACAGAGCAGTGCCATTGTTCACACCTGGAGGTGCACTTGTGGTCCTAACTGCAGTGACACAGTTTGACACTATTGCCTTTTTTTTGTTTGTGTACTAGATGTTCTCTTTATGTTGACCCATTTCTAATTTGGATGTGACAAGCAGGCCTATCTGTCGGACTGTCCCAGTCATTGCTAGATGTTTTGAAAAAGAAAACCTTGTTCCTGTATGTTTGGTTTGTTGGTTTTTGTCGTTTGGTTTGTGGATGATTCAGGATTTTTTGTTTTTGTCATTAACCCACCACTTCTGTTTTGATAAGAAAAAATTTATGTTTGAATGGTTTTTGTTTTTGATGTGTTTTCTTCATGTTCCATTCTTGAGGTTTGGGTTTGTAAACAGTTTTGCTTGTGGCATGCATTCAGCCAAAGGTACAGCATAGGAGGTCAGCTGGGAAATAGACATGAACATCTCCAGTGGAGATGTACAGAATGAGTTGGTGCAGGTTGAAGCCTCAGCTCGTTCATGACATGCTGTGCCTAGGAATGGAACTCCATTTCACTTCCTTCAATTCATGGATTACCTTGGCACTAAGTCACTTTTAAGAGGGTTTAATCCAGTGCATTTTAATTCACCTCGCAAGTTTGAACAAAAAAATGATGGCTATAAATCCCAAACTATGGTGGTGGATTGTTTTCCAGCCAGGTGGGCTTGTATTGCTGTGTTTTGTTGCATTCTCATTTCATGGACATTCAGCATGTTGACTTGTGTGTCTTGCTAGTGGGAGTCTGGTGGAGTGTCAGAGACTCTGCCCTACGTTTTGCACAATAGAAAAGCCGCATAGTGTGTGAAGATAAGATTGTTGTATTTTCCACCGCATTCATATCAAGCCAATGACATGTGAAAGGGGTTGTAGGGTCGGAAGGTAGTGAAAGCTACAGTACTGTTATTTTGCTGTTTGTGAACGTTGAGAACAGCTCTGAAGATTGTTGAGAAAAGAAAAGAAAACATCCAGAACAGCCATTGTAATGTGTGGCATTTTGAATCTCATGTCTGTCATCATGTACTGTGTTGATCAGGGTGAAGGCAACAAAAGCATTCCACAGGCCTGCCTCTCCTTTCAGTCTGCCCACATGATGATGGCCTACAGCCGCTGTCATTCAGTGTACACTAGGTGTAGCCGTTCAGGGTCCAGCATCATCACACTGCATGTCCATGACAAAGGATTGTTGTATCATTCAGGCTGGACAGCCGGCAGTCCATGTGTCATGTCATTATGCTGTAGCTGGTCTGTAAGTTTGCATTTTTCTTCTTTGCCACACACGTCTGACCAGCTACACAAACATAAAGAGCGCAACAGTTATTTTCATACTTTGAATGGTTACTGTACAAAGTTGTTTTGCTTTGTTCTTGTTTTGGCTGGGCAGTCGGAGACATTGCATTGTCTTTCAGAATTTTGGGTAGGGAAGGCACACAGGTTAGCGTCCAGCACCACAGATGGCTGAGAGAGAAAGGACGAGCTGGTATATACTGAGCGGCCTTGTGCAGAGATGTGTGTGTAGTCCACTGGCACACAGGTTAGCGTCCAGCACCACAGATGGCTGAGAGAGAAAGGACAAGCTGGTATATACTGAGCGGCCTTGTGCAGAGAGCTGTGTATGTAGTCCACTGCAGACTTGGGTCTGTGGGACCTTGTGTCCCTAACTAGTGAAGGAGACGGGAGATGCATCACCCGATCTGCCAGCTAGCATCCTGTTTAGAGGTAGGCAGGTCTGATTCCATCCGGTGTTGTTCTGTGACAAAAAAAGTAGTGTATGACAATGGCAGAGTGGTTGGTTCATCATTAGAGACTCCTAGTGGCACCTTTAATCCGCACTTTTTAATTAATCACATCACAAAATGATGCATTGTCAGATGTGGGTAGATCCGTTATTGTTTACATGGGATGGAGTGTGTGTTGGAAAGTGACAGAGAAGTATATATGAAAATATCTGTTAACTAGTTTCTTCCTTTCTGCTAAAAAGAAAACTGGGAAGACATGTATTTAGGTTTGATTTTGCTTCTATTATGTTTTTGGCGTATGTGTAGATGTGTGTTGCTGAATTACTTTTTGAGTTCTGTTGGTGAAATCGTACTATGATGTTTGTGTGTTTGCAGTTGTTAAAAACCTTGTAGTGATGTTGGATGTAAAGAGATGAGGAGTGTCCACAGGTATTTCCTCGCAGACTGTCTCTGGACGTCCTGTGCACAGGCTATAAGTCTGTTTCAATTTTTGGTTTTGTGGAACTGTTTGGGGGGGTTAATGTCCCATCTTTACTTTTGTTTATTGCAGAATGAGTATGTGTTCATGGATGATATGGGTAAATGTGCACTGTTTTCCATTAAAGCAGGGGGTAGAATCTGCACATGTTGACAATGCCTGAGAAGCTGGGAAAAAATGTAGAACAAACAGGAACACAAGGTTACTGTGGGGACATGTGTTGGCCAGGTGAGAGTGTCCTGGATGTTGTGCGTCTTCATTTGTATGGTCTAAAGAACACATTTAATCGCTGTATACTTTGGAGAAGAAAAAAAAAGTGTGATGATTATGATGATGTTATGATCAATAAATTTTTGTCAAAACTTAATTTTGTGGTGTTTGAAATGTCTGCTTTTCAAAGAATTTGAACTGTGCTCAATTGTATTGTGTGCATGTTTGCATCGTGTGTGTGTGTTTGCATGGTGTGTGTGTCTTTGTGTTTGTGGGGCCCTTTTGGATTCTTCCTCTCTGCAGACATTAGGTTATGATTGCCTTCACCCCTTCCCACCTACCCCCTCCTTTCCCCCTCCCCTCTGTGTGTGTGTGTTTCTATGGAATATACAAGTGTGTTTGTGTGCGTGCATGTGTGTGTATATGCATGGGGATTGTGTGTGCGTGCGTGCATTATGTGTGTGTGTGCTCTTTTTTCCTCCATTCCGGGTTTGTTATCTCCTCTCAAACTTTACTAGGACAGAAATCTCTCAATACTAGTCTAACCTGGACACTTTACACACACACTCACCAATAATGACAGCACAGACCCTTTATTTCACAATGGATTGTGAGGAAAGGATGGCAGCCAAGGAGGAAGGTAACATAAAATGAGTATTAATTGGTGTCGGCTATACATCAAATTTGAAAAGAAACCCTAGAAACAATGCAACCAACAATATACAGTCAAAGCAGGTGAATACTGTGTGAGGCAGATGAGTGGAAGAAATGCGATTCAACCCACTCACCACACTCGCAGCGAACACAAGGGGTGATATGTGCGAAAATGGAGTTAGGAACACAAACAAAATCCCCTCGGTAATACAGACAAAAATCCCTTCTGTAACAAACAAGATCCCTTAAAAAAAAACACACACAAAAAAATCTCTTCAATCAGTAACGCTAGCAGCCAAAACGAAGTTTTGCCACTAAAATCCCAAACTAAACAACACTACCCTCAACGTCCTTTAACATATAATAACAATCATCATCCCTTCACATACCATAACAATCATCACCTTCACATACCATAACAATCATCATCCCCTTCACATACCATAACAATCATCACCTTCACATACTATAACTATCATCACCTTCACATACCATAACAATCATCATCCCCTTCACATACCATAACAA
This sequence comes from Conus ventricosus, assembly GCA_018398815.1. Classification (NCBI taxonomy): domain Eukaryota; kingdom Metazoa; phylum Mollusca; class Gastropoda; order Neogastropoda; family Conidae; genus Conus; species Conus ventricosus. The sequence goes on from CM031613.1 coordinate 10,861,565, forward strand.
TCATCACCTTCACACTATAACAATCATCACCTTCACATACCATAACAATCATCATCCCTTCACATACCATAACAATCATCACCTTCACATACATAACTATCATCATCACCTTCACATACCATAACAATCATCATCCCTTCACATACCATAACAATCATCACCTTCACATACCATAACAATCATCCCTCACTACATAAAATCACACCTTCACATACAAACATATCCTCAAACATCTATCACCTTCACATACCATAACATCATCCCCTCACATACCATAACAATCATCACCTTCACATACTATAACTATCATCATCACCTTCACATACCATAACATCATCATCCCCTTCACATACCATAACATATCATCACCTTCACATACTATAACAATCATCACCTTCACATACTATAACTATCATCACCTTCACATACCATAACAATCATCATCCCTTCACTACCATAACAATCATCACCTTCACATACTATAACTATCATCATCACCTTCACATACCATAACAATCATCATCCCTTCACATACCATAACAATAATCATCACCTTCACATACTATAACAATCATCACCTTCACATACTATAACTATCATCACCTTCACATACCATAACAATCATATCCCTTCACATACCATAACAATCATCACCTTCACATACTATAACTATCATCACCTTCACATACTATAACATTCATCCCTTCACATACCATAACAGTTATCACCTTCACATACTATAATATCATCATCACTTCACATACTATAACTATCATCATCCTTCACATACCATAATCATCTTCTCATACCATAACAATTATCATCACCTTCACATACCAAATCATCATCCCTTCGCATACCATATCACATCACCTTCACACACCATAACAATCATCTCCTTCACATACCATAACAATCATCCCCTTCACATACCTTAACAATCATAACTTTCACATACCATGACAATCATCATCCCCTTCACATACCATAACAATCATCCCTTCACATACCATAACAATTATCATCACCTTCACATTCCATTAAAATCATCACCTCCACATACCATGACAATCATCATCCCCTTCACATACCATGACAATCATCATCCCCTTCACATACCATGACAATCATCATCCCCTTCACATACCATGACAATCATCATCCCTTCACATACAATAACAATCATCCCCTTCACATACCATGACAATCATCCCCTTCACATACCATGATAATCATCATCCCCTTCACATACAATAACAATCATCCCTTCACATACAATAACAATTATCATCACCTTCACATTCCATTAAAATCATCACCTCCACATAACAATTATCATCACCTTCACATTCCATTAAAATCATCACCTCCACATACCATGACAATCATCATCCCCTTCACATACAATAACAATCATCATCACATTCACATATAACAATCATCATCACCCCTTCACATACCATAACAATCATCATCCCCTTCACATACCATAACAATCATCCCCTTCACATACCATAACAATCATCATCACCTTCACATTCCATTAAAATCATCACCTCCACATACCTGACAATCATCATCCCCTTCACATACAATAACAATCATCACATTCACATATAACATCATCATCACCCCCTTCACATACCATGACGATCATCATCTTCACCCCCCCTTCACATACCATAAACAATCATCCATTCACCTTCCACATTCTTAATATATCTCTGATGTCGTTCTCTATATACTGCTGATTCTGTGTTCTGTATTCCTGTTCAATACATGTCTGTATTCCCTTTTAATCCTGACTAATGTCTGTTTCTATATGTCTGCTGATGTCTGTGTTCTATATGTCTGCTGATGTCTGTGTTCTTATCTGCTGCTGATGTCTGTGTTCTATATGTCTGCTGATGTCTGTGTTCTATATGTCTGCTGATGTCTGTGTTCTATATGTCTGCTGATGTCTGTGTTTTTATGTCTGCTGATGTCTGTGTTATATGTCTGCTGAGTCTGTGTTCTATATGTCTGCTGATGTCTGTGTTCTTATGTCTGTTCTATATGTCTGCTGATGTCTGTGTTTATATGTCTGCTGATGTCTGTGTTCTGTATAGTCGTACGTGTTCTATATTGTCTGCTGAAGTCTGTGTTTTGATATGTCTGCTGATGTCTGTGTTCTGTATGTCTGTGTTCTGTATGTCTGCTAGTTCTGTGTTCTATATGTCTGCTGATGTCTGTGCTTCTGTATGTCTGTGTTCTGTATGTCTGCTGATGTCTGTGTTCTATATGTCTGCTGATGTCTGTGTTCTGTATGTCTGTGTTCTATATGTCTGCTGATGTCTGTGTTCTGTATGTCTGCTGATTTCTGTGTTCTGTATGTCTGTGTTCTATATGTCTGCTGATGTCTGTTATGTATGCTGTATGTCTGTGTCTGATGTCTGTGTTCTGTATGTCTGCTGATGTCTGTGTTCATGTATGTCTGCTGATGTCTGTGTTTGTTAGTCTGCTGATGTCTGTGTTCTGTATGTCTGCTGATGTCTGTGTTTGTTAGTCTGCTGATGTCTGTGTTCTGTATGTCTGCCGATGTCTGTGTTCTATATGTCTGCTGATGTCTGTGTTCTATATGTCTGGTATGGTGTATCTGGTGTTTCTGTGTGTCTGCTGATGTCTGTGTTCTATATGCCTGCTGATGTCTGTGTTCTGTATGTCTGTGTTCTATATGTCTGCTGATGTCTGTGTTCTGTAAGTCTGCTGATGCCTGTGTTATGTATGTCTGCTGATGTCTGTGTTCTGTATGTCTGTGTTCTATATGTCTGCTGATGTCTGTGTTTTGTATGTCTGCTGATGTCTGTGTTCTGTATGTCTGTGTTCTGTATGTCTGTGTTGTGTATGCCTGCTGATGTCTGTGTTCTGTTAGTCTGCTGATGTCTGTGTTCTATATGTCTGCTGATGTCTGCGTTCTATATGTCTGCTGATGTCTGTGTTCTATATGTCTGTGTTCTGTATGTCTGCTGATGTCTGTGTTCTGTATGTCTGCTGATGTCTGTGTTGGCCAGGGCACGGTAATCTGTCTTGCAGTGGATACTCATTGTGACTCCCAGTTTCTCTACTTGTAGGATTATGGAGCAAGAAGTGATCTTCAGCGAACAGCCTGTGTGCCTTGTATCTGTAGTCTGTGTGCCTTGTATCTGTAGTCTGTGTGCCTTGTATCTGTGTGTGCCTTGTATCTGTAGTCTGTGTGCCTTGTATCTGTAGTCTGTGTGCCTTGTATCTGTGTGTGCCTTGTATCGTAGTCTGTGTGCCTTGTATCTGTGGTCTGTGTGCCTTGTATCTGTAGTCTGTGTGCCTTGTATCTGTAGTCTGTGTGCCTTGTATCTGTGTGTGCCTTGTATCTGTAGTCTGTGTGCCTTGTATCTGTAGTCTGTGTGCCTTGTATCTGTGTGTGCCTTGTATCTGTATCTGTAGTCTGTGTGCCTTGTATCTATAGTCTGTGTGCCTTGTATCTGTAGTCTGTGTGCCTTGTATCTGTGGTCTGTGTGCCTTGTATCTGTAGTCTGTGTACCTTGTATCTGTGTGTGCCTTGTATCTGTGGTCTGTGTGCCTTGTATCTGTAGTCTGTGTGCCTTGTATCTGTGTGTGCCTTATATCTGTAGTCTGTGTGCCTTGTATCTGTAGTCTGTGTGCCTTGTATCTGTGTGCCTTGTATCTGTGGTCTGTATGCCTTGTATCTGTAGTCTGTGTGCCTTGTGTCTGTGGTCTGTGTGCCTTGTATCTGTGTGTGCCTTGTATCTGTAGTCTGTGTGCCTTGTATCTGTAGTCTGTGTGCCTTGTGTCTGTGTGTGCCTTGTATCTGTGTGTGCCTTGTATTTGTAGTCTGTAGTCTGTGTGCCTTGTATCTGTGGTGCCTTGTATCTGTAGTCTGTGTGCCTTGTATCTGTAGTCTGTGTGCCTTATATCTGTAGTCTGTGTGCCTTGTATCTATGTGTGCCTTGTATCTGTGTGTGCCTTGTATCTGTAGTCTGTGTGCCTTGTATCTGTAGTCTGTGTGCCTTGTATCTGTGGTCTGTGTGCCTTGTATCTGTGGTCTGTGTGCTTTGTATCTGTAGTCTGCAGCCCTGATGTGGCCCTTTGCGGTCGGCTGGGCTATAAGCAACATTATCTTATCTTATCTTATCTGTAGTCTGTGTGCCTTGTATCTGTAGTCTGTGTGCCTTGTATCTGTGGTCGGCCAAGGCTGAATCGGGCGTGTGTTTATGTGGGCTGTTTAAACTGTGATAACCACATTGTGGGCTGTTTAAACTGTGATAACCACATTGTGGGCTGTTTAAACTGTGATAATCACATTGTGGGCTGTTTAAACTGTGAAATCATATTGTTGGCTGTTTAAACTGTTAAACCACATTGTTGGCTGTTAAAACTGTGATAATAACATCGTTGGCTGTTTAAACTGTGATAATCACATTGTTGGCTGTTTAAACTGTGATAATCACATTGTTGGCTGTTTTAACTGTTATAACCACATTGTTGGCTGTTTTAAACTGTGATAATCACATCGTTGGCTGTTTAACTGTGATAACCACATCGTTGGCGTATATAATTGATTTAATCCACTGTTACGACAGCCTACGTGTGTAATTTAATATAATCCACTATTACGACAGCCAACGGAATTATGTTCAGCACGGCACCAGTTGCATGTGTATATGCTCTGTGTGTGTGTGTGTGTGTGTGTGTGGGGTGTGTGCGCCGCGGGGCGTGCGTGCGTGTGCGTGTGTGTGTGTGCGTGCATCCGTGTGTGTGTGTGTGTGTGTGTGTGTGTGTGTGTGTGTGTGTGTGTGTGTGTGTGTGCGTGCGTGTGTGTGTGTGTGCGTGCGTGTGTGCGTGCATACGTGCGTGCATGCGTGTGTGCATGCGTGTGCGGGTGCGTGTGTGTCTGTGTCCGTGCTTGAGTGTGTGCGTGCGTGCATGTGTGTGTGTGTGTGTGCGCGCGCCGCGCGCGCGTGTGTGTGTGTGTATGTGCGTGTGTATGTGTGTGTGCGTCCACCCCCCCCCCTCTCACTCCTACCCTACCCTTCCTGACCTGTCCCAAGCAAGCCATCAAATGGAACTAACAGCAGTCCCTATCAACTTGCCACCAAATGTCACTAACAGCAGTCCCTATCAACTTGCCACCAAATGTCACTAAAAGCGTCCCTATCAACTTGCCACCCAATGGAATTAACAGCAGTCCCTATCAACTTGCCCCCAAAAATGTCACTAAAAGCAGTCCCTATCAACTTGCCACCAAATGGAATTAACAGCAGTCCCCATCAACTTGCCGGTATCAAAGACCGCGACACGAACTTAACCACCGTACCAACATGGAGATGAAAAAGAAGCTGAGATCATGAACAGAGCAGGCCAGACCACAGAATGGGAAGTTGTTGTTGTTGTTGTTGTTGTTGTTGTTTTCCAGAGAAAGAAAATTGTAATTGAAAACGAATAATGGCACGGGTGATGCCAAGGGTTCAGTTCTGGTGTCAGACTACACGAGAACCTGTACTCGTTCATCCCAGGGTGGAACAGCCCCGGGAGGTACAAAACAACCTGTACTGTTGGTGAGGATGTTTTTGAGCAGCGCTGTCAGAAATGCATCTCTCTTGGGGAAGAAAGTGAATTATGTGGTACTACGAGTCTGCACATTGGATTCCTTACCACCCACAGACTGGGTAAGAGCAGAAACAGACATTGTGCACTTTTTCATGGAAAGCCAGCTGTGCTGGTTTCGGCTGAATCATTGTGACGCATTTTCCTTTTTCTTTTTTTCTTTGTCGTTGTTGTTTATCATTTGGCACTTGCACTGGGTTTTTTTTTTGTTTTTTTAGCCCTTCCCCACATGTTTTCTGTGTTTGCTGGAATGTTCGTTTCTGTTGTGCTTTTGTTCACTTTTGTAATGAGTCGCCCTGTCCTTTGTAAAAGAGTCCCCTGTCCTTTGTAATCAGTGGCCCTCCTTTGTAATGAGTCGCCCTGTCCTTTGTAATGAGTCGCCCTGTCTTTTGTAATGAGTCGCCCTGTCCTTTGTAATGAGTGGCCCTGTCCTTTGTAATGAGTGGCCCTGTCCTTTGGAATGAGTCGCCTTGTCCCTTGTAATGAGTCGCCCTGTCCTTTGTAATGAGTGGCCCTGTCTTTTGTAATGAGTCGCCCTGTCTTTTGTAATGAGTCGCCCTGTCCCTTGTAATGAGTCGCCCTGTCCTTTGTAATGAGTGGCCCTGTATTTTGTAATGAGTCGCCCTGTCTTTTGTAATGAGTGGCCCTGTCCTTTGTAATGAGTGGCCTGTCCTTTGTAATGAGTCGCCCTTTCTTTTGTAATGAGTCGCCCTGTCTCTTTGTAATGAGTGGCCCTGTCCTTTGTAATGAGTTGCCTTGTCCTTTGTAATGAGTCGCCTGAGTCGCCCTGTCCTTTGTAATGAGTGGCCCTGTCCTTTGTAATGAGTCGCCCCGTCCTTTGTAATGAGTCGCCCTGTCTTTTGTAATGAGTCGCCCTGTTCTTTCTAATGAGTCGCCCTGTCCTTTGTAATGAGTGGCCCTGTCCTTTGTAATGAGTGGCCCTGTCCTTTGTAATGAGTCGCCCTGTCCTTTGTAATGAGTCGCCCTGTCCTATGTAATGAGTCGCCCTGTCTTTTGTAATGAGTCGCCCTGTCCTTTGTAATGAGTCGCCCTGTCCTTTGTAATGAGTCGCCCTGTCATTTGTAATGAGTCGCCCTGTCCTTTGTAATGAGTAGCCCTGTCCTTTGTAAAGAGTGGCCCTGTCCTTTGTAATGAGTCGCCCTGTCCTTTGTAATGAGTGGCCCTGTCCCTTTGTAATGAGTCGCCCTGTCCTTTGTAATGAGTCGCCCTGTCTTTTGCTCGTAAGCAAACTTGCACCTGTGTGTGTGTGTGTGTGTGTGTGTGTGGTGTGTGTGTGTGTGTGTGTGTGTGTGACCCTCTCACCTTTTTACCTCGTTCCTCCCTCCCTCCCCCCCTCTCTCTCTCTCTCCTCTCTGTCCCCTCTCTCTCTCTTACACACAAAACAGCGTGAGAGAGGTGGGGGGAGGGGGGAGGTGATCAATGAGGAGTGGGGGAGAGTGCGGAGGGTAGTGTGTTGCCCCCCCTTCACCCTTCAGCCACACCACACGTGCAAGCTTCCCCAGCCAGGACGGAGTAAACCCTTCATGTGTGGGCGACTTTCATGCTTCCCCGCCAGGACTGGAGTAAACTCTCTGTGGGGGCATTTCAGTCTTCCCCAGCCAGGATGGAGTGAAGTCTCATGTGGGGGGCGATTTTCGGTTCCCCCCCCGGACGGAGTGAAGTCACTTTGTGGGGGACTTTCGTGAACACAACCCTTTTGTTCACTGTGGGGACCTAAAGCCCCCTCAATTCCGTCACTGAGTCAGCCTGACCAACCCCCATTTTCGCCTGTTAGGGACCTAAAGCCCCCTAAAAACACTGCCCCCACTATTTGGGGACCGTCAGTGAACACAACCCCATTTTTCACTCGGGGACCAAAACCCCCTGCGCACCCCCGCACGCAGTGAAACAACCCCCATGTTCACGTCAGGGACCTAAACCCCCTTTAAACACTGCCCTCGTTATACGGGGTTGACCGCAGGAACACAACCCCTTGTTTCTCTGCAGGGGCCCAAAAAATCCCCCGCAACTGTCCGTCACTGTGTGGGGCTGACTGTCAGTGGCACAACGCCCATTGCACCTACAAACAGGGGCCTAAAGTCCCCTCTAACACTGTTTCGCCCACAGGAACATGAAGAGTTGGGATCAGAGCGAAGGACAATCAAAAAATTTCGCATGACATCGATGGTGTGTGTGTGGTGTGTTGGTGGGGGTTTTGTTGTGGTGGTGTGTGTGTGTGTTTGAGAGAGAGGAGAGGAGAGAAACCTTTTACACTTGATATTTTCATTGTCATTACCAAAAGGGGTTATACAAGGGGGGGGGGGGGGGGGGGGGGAGAGAAGGAGAGAGAGAGAGAGAGAGAGAGAGGACAGACAACAGACGACAGACGAAGACAGAGAGAGTCATACTTATTACTGTCACTAAACGTTTTATTTTCAGACCACCAGCGCTTTCCCTCCCCGGTGTTACGACCAAAAGTTGGAAACACCTCAACAGACAAAAGGGTGAAATGAGAGCGGAACAGGGAAAAGGTGCTGGCGAAAAAGGGGGGAAAACCCGGGAAAAGAACCTGGGGGAGATAAGCCAAATCCCAGTGGAAAATTCCACAAAAACCGTTGTTAGCGTCTGTGAGTAGCAGGCAAACGTGCAGCTAAAGCTGATCACCCCTTTAAATTCTCACGCCACAGAAAGGGGTTGTATTCCCCTAACATTGTGACTTTTAGAACGCTTCGTTCCCCTCCTTTTTCATTTTGACGTTTCACATTTTTTTATTGATTATTTTCCCCCTGTGTGTGTGTGGTTTTGTTTGTGTGTTTTGTGGTGCCTTTTTTCACGATGTCTTGTAATTTCTTTTTTTCATTTTTTTTATTTTTTGTTTTTCCCTTTTTATTCCCTTTAAATTGTTCTTTTTTACTTTCAAGATTTTTTGCATTTTTAAGTGTTATCTTTTCTCGCTTTTTTTGGGCCCTTTTTATCCCAACTGCCCAAAATAAACATGGAAAAACATTGTATTATAACTGCTTGGGCCATCCACACCTTTCCCAAACTTTATAGCCCGCAACTGCCCAAACAAGCTGGTAAGCGGGCCTTTCAATTGGCCAAGGTCACAGGGAAAAATCAGAATCACTGATTTTTGACGACTGAAATCTACTCCCCCCCCCCCCCCCCCCCCCCCCCCCCCCCCCGAAATCAGCCCCAAATATGTTGAAAACTTGTGATCTAGCGAACAGAAACTTCCAGGGTGAATTGAGCTCTCTTCACCATCTACAGTGCCTCGCTGTCGGCTGGGCTACAAACACCATTCAATGATGTGAATTGTCCCTAGTCATGACGCTAATGTCAATGATGCGAATGTCCCTAGTCATGACGCTAATGTCAATGATGTGAATGTCCCTAGTCATGACGCTAATGTCAATGATGTGAATGTCCCTAGTCATGACGCTAATGTCAATGATGTGAATGTCCCTAGTCATGACGCTAATATCAATGATGTGAATGTCCCTAGTCATGACGCTAATGTCAATGATGTAAATGTCCGTAGTCATGACGCTAATGTCAATGATGTGAATGTCCGTAGTCATGACGCTAATGTCAATGATGTGAATGTCCCTAGCCATACGCTAATGTCAATGATGTGAATGTCCGTAGTCATGACGCTAATGTCAATGATGTGAATGTCCCTAGTCATAACGCTAATGTCAATGATGTGAATGTCCCTGGTCATGACGCTAATGTCAATGATGTGAATGTCCCTAGTCATGGCGCTAATGTCAATGATGTGAATGTCCCTAGTCATGACGCCAATGTCAATGATGTGAATGTCCCTAGTCATGACGCTAATGTCAATGATGTGAATTTTCCTAGTCATGGCGCTAATGTCAATGATGTGAATTTTCCTAGTCATGGCGCTAATGTCACAATTCACGACGCAACCTCAAGAAAGTAAGGTTGAAGAGCAAAAGCAAGCACACACACCACACACCACCACGCACGCCGCACGCACGCACGCACGCACGCACGCACGCACGCACACACACACACACACACACACACACACACACACACATGCACAGACACACACACACACACAACACACACACACACACACACACACACACACACACACACATGCGCGCGAGCGCGTGTGTTCATGCTGTCAAAGCAGAAGGGAACAACAGGTGTTCACATTGTCAAACTGTTGTTGGCCATTGACCAGTCGAGAACTATGTCGCAATATCTTACAAGCGTTCAATCGTTCAAACAAGTCACTGCACTTCATCGTCGAAAATCTGTCATGATCTCCTTTGTTAGGCCTAGCTGTAAAACATCAGTAAAGCAATCACAATACTCCGATAGGAATAACACACGCCATCGAATTCTCAGAACAATACCCCTACCCACCTTCCTTCACCCCCTCCCTCTCAGCATCTCTGATCAACAACGTTTTTGTTGTCAAAATATTGTCTTCACTGAACGAGAATATTCTGCCGTTTTCTGTATTTACCTCCGTTGTAGCCCTCATCCCCCACCCTGACTTTCCTCTTCACTCTATTCCCTCTCACAGCAGTCCCACGAATTTTGAGGGTGCTGTAGACCTATGCACAGAAAATGAACGACCCCCCCCCCCCCCCCTCTACTCCCACCCTTGACAGAGGTTGTGGTCCGCCCCTTGAATAGTCACCTTACAACAGGATGTGAATTCTCTGGAGATATGTCCAAACTGTTTGCGATTTTTCTTCTTTTTTTTTTTTTTTTATTTTTTTTTGGGGGGGGGGGGGGATCAGACAGACAAATGGACAGATACACGGACAAACGGATGGACAGGCAGACAAACAGACATACAAACGGACGGACAGACAGGCAGACATACGGACAGACAGACAAACAGACAGACAGACAAACGAACGGACAGACAGACAAACGGACAGACAGACAGGCAAACAGACAGACAAGCGGACAGACAGACAAACGGACAGACAGACGGGGCGAGACACAGGAAGGGGTGGAGGTGGGGAGGGGAGAGCTGGTTGAGGAGGTGGGGGAGGTGGACTAGGGGGAGACAGGAGGGGGCAGCGGAATGTGCTCCTCAGCTCTGACGAGTAACTGATGGCTTTGCCCTCTGAGGTCACGGTCACTCTCCGCGCATTTCTGGCCAGG
>CM031613.1:10877361-10879861 GCA_018398815.1 Conus ventricosus
TGTGAGGCTCTTACAGATAAACGCACGTTGCCGTACTAGGGTTACACTATGTCCAAGAGAACTGGAAACGAGTTTGGCCGGACTCCCTAGCAATCCGGGTGAAGAAGTGTATACTATCCAAACGTACGATGCGTTTGTGGCCGTCCAATATCTGGTGGGTGTACAGTCTCTCAGAGCCCTGTTTTCAGCCCTCAAGGAATCCGACATTGACAGTGCCAAAGTGAAGCCCGTTGAAAGTGTTGTCAGAAACCAGAAATGACTGATCTAGCACAAGTGGTTTTGAGTTCCCACATGGGGACATACTTTAATAAATCTACACTATCTGTCGCGTGAATTAGGCAATACACTTTGACCTCTCTCTCTCTCTCTCTCTCTCTCTCTCTCTCTCTCTCTCTCTCTCTCTTCTCTCTGAGTGTCTGTGCCTCTGTCTATTTGTCTGTCTGTCTGTCTCTCTCTCTCTCTCTTTCTGTCTCTCTGTCTCTCTCTGTCTGTCTGTCTGTCTCTCTCATCTTACAGTTTCTCCACCACCACCACCCCTCTCTCCGATTTAGTTGCTCTCTCTTCCTTCCTCCTCCCCACCCCCCCCCCCCCCCCCCCCCCCCCTTGTCTAAATATATTGTATTATATTCATTGTGAGTTTCGTGTGTATTCGTCGTCTATGTGTTGATACGCAGTTTTGTGCGATGTTTTCTTTTCATATATTTGCAGATATTTTTTCTTGTTTGAGGCCCGGATGAAAAAAAAAGGCCGCTGACTTTGTTTTCATTCCTATTCCTTTGTGTTCATTTCTCTTTGTGTTTATCCCCTTTCCTTTGTGTTTATCCCTTTTCCTTTGTGTTTATTCATTTTCCTCTGTGTTTATTCCTTTTCCTCTGTGTTTATTCCTTTCCCATTGTGTTTAATCCTTTTCCTATGTGTTATATCCCTTGTCCGTTGTGTTTATTCCTTTTCCTTTGTGTTTATCCTTTCCTTTGTGTTTATTCCTTTCCCTTTGTGTTTATTCCTTTTCCTTTGTGTTTATTCCTTTCCCTTTGTGTTCATTTCTCTTTGTGTTTATTCCTTTCCTTTGTGTTTATCCCTTTTTGTTTGTGTTTATCCCTTTTCCTTTGTGTTTATTCCTTTCCCTCAATAGAAAACATTAAGTTCCTTCGTTCCTTCGCTTTCTGTGTCTTTGTCTCTGTCTGTCTACCCAGTTACTGATGAACTTAATAGGAGTCCAGTTTGAAAAACAAAAAGTAACAGGATTTTTCTTCATCACCATTTGGTGAAGTGCTTCCTCTTCGAAAACGCATCGGTATTTGTGTTTGCAGTTTTAGTTGAAGTAGGCCTACAAACGGTAGAAATCTCTCTCTCTCTCTCTCTCTCTCTCTCTCTCTGCCTTTGATGACATCTGTAAGAAGGGAGACAATCAGCCCGTTCGACACCTACAATACGTGGAGTCACGGTCTCCTCAGGACAGCAAATAGTCAATCCCAAGCGGGAGCGGAGGTGAGAAAAAGCTTATATTAAGACAGGTCTGCGCTATCTGCTTCTTTGAAAACACCCACCCGCTGTGCGCCAGTGATAACGTAGTTTGGCGGGCAGGCGGTGGGTCGAATGAGGACATATAACACGTTCAAGGAAAGGGGGGGGGGGGAGGGAAGGCCGAGTTTCAGTTTTTCGATTCATCAAGGTGTCACCGAATGCGGGCTTGTCCGTACACGCTACACCACATCGGCAAAGTTTGGAGACCACACTGTACATGATTTAAAGCTGATGGAGAAATGAATTTATGACCAAGAGAAGAGAATTTAAGAAGAAGGTCTCATAGCTACGACTTTGCAGATGTCTGACCTACGCATTAGCTCAACACACTGGTCAGATCTGGGGTACCTACCTAACATTGGCTGTGCTATGGTTATCAGTGTGTGTGTGTGTGTGTGTGTGTGTGTGTGTGTGTGTGTGTGTGTGAGTGAGTGTGTGTATACGTGTGCGCGCGCATGTGTGTGCCCTCCCCCTCCCCTACCTGTGTGCGTGTATGTGCGCACGTGTGTGTGTATGTATGTGCGCGCGCATGCATGTGCATGCGTGTGTGCACTGCACGTAAGCGAGAGCGCACGCGCACGCATGTGTGTGCATGGGAGCGGGGCGGGGAGGGGGGGGGGGGGCAGAGAATAAAGGAAGTGTGTAGCCTGTCTTGGAGAGGCCGCTTCCCGAGCGATCAGCTGTTGGTCACGTGCCTTTTTAGTGTCCACCGCCATCTTGGATTCAGGCCACAACTTGGGGAATGTTGTTCCCGCTTCCATTTCGGATTTCCCCGCTTTCATCGGGTCTGTTCTTTTTTGTTCTTTTCTTTTAATCTAGTGTGACGAACTTGTTTGGATTGGTGTGTGTTGTTCTAAAAACAATTAAGGCTGTTTGATATGCTGTTTTTCTTCTTCTTTTTTGTTTGTTTGTTTGTGCTTGTGTGGCTTTACATGCTTGATTCACCACGTATGAGGGCGTGTGACTTTGCTGCATT
>CM031613.1:10882361-10893140 GCA_018398815.1 Conus ventricosus
CAATTACTTAGGAAAGATTCAGATTTTTAAAGAAAAAGAGGGTTTGGGAAAGGGCATTGGGGGGGGGGGGGGGGGGGGGGGGGGGGGCAAGAATAAGAATGAAAAGTGTCCGTTAGAGTACGAATATAAAATCCTTCACTAACAGCACATGGAGGTCATGACAGTGTGCAATGAAAACAGAAGTCTATGTAATGATTGACCAGAGGCCTTTCGTCCCGTGAATGGGACTCATCAGTCAGACCCGGCCAATTTGGTATGTCAAGTCAAGTTTTGTTTTGAGATGGTACATTGAATGAGCCGAATCTGCTTTTTTTCCCATTAATCCAGCTGCCAAACAAGACAAAATGAATAGTAAGAAAAAAATCATATGCAAACACATCCAAATAAAGAAATAAGGTGAAATGTTTACGACATGAGCAAAGACAAGAAATTGCAAACATTCATCCTTTTCAGTATCATCACTCACTCTTATGTATGTGGCAGTACATTGTATACTAACACATATGCAAATATTTCATGAACATGTGTAAAATTAGTAGAGCATAATTCTGCACGACATGGCTGAAATAAATAGACAGATAAGGCAAAATACGGTGTTAAGTACTTTGAAAATGAAACAAATGCATGAATTAAAACATAGATGAACGAATAATAAATAATTGAAAAGGAAGGAAAGTAAGATTTGAAGAAAGCATCAATTATATGCTTTAGACCGCATGGTTTTGCTGGCTAGATGAACTTTCATATTTTTCTTGAAGTGGAATTTGCTCTTGATGCTTTTTAGTCTTGGCAAACTTCCACAAATCACCCCCAGAGTATAACAAATCCAATTTGTTATGTAATTTAGGTCAGGAAAGCGACATTGCGTGTTTATGTCTGTGACGATTAAGTTTAAAAAGTGTCTCTGATAATTTTAGGAGCATTTCCATTTATAACATTATGCATGCATACTGATTTGTTGTAGATGAGCCTCTTATCTAAAGTTAAATTTTGGAGTTGCTTATAGTCCTCAGCGGTTAGAGAGCTTGATTTCAACAATGTTATATTTTTTTTTGATGCTCTTTTATTCATACAGTGAACCAGTTTTATGTTTATGTTAGTACAGCTGTCCCATAAGGTTGAAGCATAATTATGGGGTCAATCAAAGATAAATCTTATTCAATGAATGACGCCCAGTATGTCATGCGAGTCGACTTCTTCAATTTTATAAATACAAATAATGGGTTAAATTGTGAAATCATTTTTTGTCTTTTTTGGTCGCGCACATATGTAAATGCACTTGGTTTTATTTGCATTAATGAACATGTGGTTTAGCTGGGTCTAACTGAAGAGTGTTTTAATGTCATTTTGAAATTTATTTGTAAATTTGCAGATATCAGAATCACTTGAATAAATAGAGGTATTATCTTCAAACATTCGCAATTACCTTTATGAAAGCAAGGTAAGTTATTTACATATATCGAGAACAAAAGAGGTCCCAGATCCCTGTAGTACTCCCTATTTAACGGACATAAGTTTAGGTGTTTGATTATTTACCGTAACTGACTGCTTTTTCTCAGAAAGAAAAGATGACATGAGGCAAATAAATTCAGGAGATAATCTATAGAATTTACGCAACAACAAGGAATGATTAATTCCATCAAAGGCTTTTTTAAAGTCTACGAAGATAATGCCAGTAAATTTATTTTCATTTATGTGTACAGTAGACTATCAATAAGTTGTATGAATGTCGTATGACAAGATTGATTTTTAAGATTGTTCTTAATAAAGGTAAGAATACAGACACTCTGTAATGTGTTTTAGCAATAGGTTTTGATGAATAGTCAAATATTGAAATGTGGGGTTGGGGTGGTGGGTGAGGCGAGGGGGATGGGGGGGAGGTGTCACCGTTCGTTTGATGTTCCCATCGCCCGTTAGCACATTTCCATGGAAATGGTAGCCAGAGTGGCTGGTTGAAAGTGTTGTGGTGCGATAAGGTTATCTGGCGATGGGTGTTGTGTGTTTTTTGTGGGGAATCTGTTGTTGTGTTCTCACATGGTCCGCGTTGTGGTGTCTTGTTGTGCCTGTGTCGGTCACAATGTAATTGCTGCAGTCTGGCCCGCAAGGTAAACAAATAGACATACAGACAGACAGAGAGACAGACAGACGGAGATGCTGGGAGGAAGATTGAAATAACACCAGAGAGAGAGAAGGTGTGAAGCGTGTAATGAGGCGAGGAAGTGAGAGGAGAGAGAAATGAAAGAGTGCTGGGGTTGGGGATGAGGTGGACAGATAAGAAGAAGAAAAAGAAAAAGAAGATAAGGAGAAGGAGGAGAAAGAAGAGGAAAAGGAAAAAGAATAAAAACAGGAGAGAGAAAAAAGGATGAAGGGGAAGAAGAAGAGGAAGAAGACGACAAGGAAGAACAAGAAAGAGAGGAATGAGAAGAAGAAGAAGAGAGGAGGAGGAGGAGGAGGAGGAAAAATGAAGAAGAAAGAGAGAAGGAGGGCAAGGAGGAGGAGGGAGGGAGGGAGGGATTTAAGACAAAGAAAGAGACAGGAGTGAAAGAGAAGAGAGCGTGTGTGTGTGAAGGCACAGAACATACTGGACTAGGGGAGAGAGAGAGAGAGAGAGAGAGAGAGGAGGAGAGAGAGAGAGAGAGGGGGGGGGGGGCGCCGGAGAGATAGACAGACAGACAGACAGACAGAAGTCGCAGAGAGAGAGAGAAAAGAAAGGAAACGAGAGGGGGGAGAGGCAGGGGGGGGGGGGGGGGCAGGGGGGGGGGGGGGGAGGGGGGTGAGGAAGGACGGAGACAATCTTACATGGAAGACAGAGAGCAGAAAGCAGTGTGGCAGTGACAGATACGACCTGTCAGGAAAACATGCCACAAGAAGAATGGCAGGTCCGCTGCGGTAACAATGCGCCTTGTGGCTTTCCGCGCAAATTAATGGCCAGTCACCGGGATCGCCCACTCCTTGGCCTAGGGCGCGTTTCACACCAACAAATTGCTAGATTCTTGCAGGTTTTCGCGGAACAGCGAGCGTAACTCGTGAGGGCGGGCACGCTAGCGAAAATAGCGCGGCACAGTAGATTGAATTGGTGAAAATAGCGCGCATAGTAGATTGAATTGGTGAAAATAGCGCGGCACAGTAGATTGAATTGGTGAAAATAGCGCGGCACAGTAGATTGAATTGGTGAAAATAGCGCGGCACAGTAGATTGAATTGGTGAAAATAGCGCGGCACAGTAGATTGAATTGGTGAAATAGCGCGGCACAGTAGATTGAATTGGTGAAAATAGCGCGGTGATTTGAAAGGAACAGGTCTTCAGCAGCCGAGAAAAGCGGATTAACTTTGCCAGGACCTGGTGTAAAAATCAGCAAACATTTTTTCGTTAATTTTGGAATGCACGAGTATGTTTTAAAGTCGGCTTATTCTATTCGCATACTATAATGTCATCATCGCACAAGGTCTGTCACTCTGTCTGTCTGTCTAACTGTCTGTCTGTCTGTCTGTCTGTCTCTCTGTCTGTCTGTCTGTCTGTCTGTCTGACTCTGGGGGTGGGGGTCCAGTCCTCTGACTGGCCCAACACTACAGTCCACGGGTGGTGCTCAATAGTCAGCCATCTGACTGGCCCAACACTACAGTCCACGGGGTGGTGCTCAATAGTCAGGCATCTGACTGGCCCAACACTACAGTCCATGGGGTGGTGCTCAATAGTCAGCCATCTGACTGGCCCAACACTACACTCCACGGGTGGTGCTCAATAGTCAGCCATCTGACTGGCCCAACACTACAGTCCACGGGGTGGTGCTCAATAGTCAGCCATCTGACTGGCCCAACACTACAGTCCACGGGGTGGTGCTCAATAGTCAGCCATCTGACTGGCCCAACACTACAGTCCACGGGGTGGTGCTCAATAGTCAGCCATCTGACTGGCCCAACACTACAGTCCACGGGGTGGTGCTCAATAGTCAGCCATCTGACTGGCCCAACACTACAGTCCACGGGGTGGTGCTCAATAGTCAGCCATCTGACTGGCCCAACACTACAGTCCACGGGTGGTGCTCAATAGTCAGCCATCTGACTGGCCCAACACCACAGTCCACGGGTGGTGCTCAATAGTCAGCCATCTGGAGACCAGCCACCAGAAGAGACATTCCACTGCTGTGGGGTGACTCAGGTGGGTGTTCCGAGATGCCTTCTCTGATCCAATGCAGGCAGGGCACCACCTGTTCAGCCCCTTGCTGATGACAGTAATGGCTGACTCGCTGGGCTGAATGGACGACCTTGCCCTAAGGGAGGCGCCACCTCCTCCATCCATCGGTAAACTTCCTGAGCTAGCCGACACTCATGACTTCAACATCAACTTTCTGCAGGCTGGACCAGAGGGGACATCAAAACTCGAGTCTCCACGAGAGCTACACGAGAAGGGGCACAGGTTTTGAGACTTTTATTTTTGTGTTCAGAATGATGAATAGGAATGAGAGAAATGGAGACGAGGCTGTGGTGGTGAGTCGTGGTCTGGCACTACAGGCCAGGACTGCGCGCCACAGGTCTGTCCACAGCGCGTGCCTTGGCGTCAGCCAGGTCACAGATAGGTCATAGCAGTCAGCCAGGTCACAGATAGGTCATAGCAGTCAGCCAGGTCACAGATAGGTCATAGCAGTCAGCCAGGTCACAGATAGGTCATAGCAGTCAGCCAGGTCACAGATAGGTCATAGCAGTCAGCCAGGTCACAGATAGGTCGTAGCAGTCTGGGAACAGTCCATCGACGCTTTCAGGCCAGCATCCAGGAAATGGACAAAACTGGATCGTGTGGTTCCTGTCTTCCCATCTGAGCACACAGTTCTGTGGGAACTGCCCGGAGTCAAGGAAATACCATGAAATACCCATTCCTCAGATGAGATTCAAACCCAGGATCCCTCAGCTTGCAGCCATTGGCTCTAACCACCGCACCACGTCTATTTGTCTCCCTAAAAATAGCACGAAGGACCAGCCAACCACAGGTCGTCATCAGTGTCCAATTTCAGGCTATTTCTGGCTCCCAAATGACGTCATGACAAGTGTAGGCTGTGTTTTAAGATGGGGGGTCTGTGAGCGAGGTGTTGTGGTCCAGCTCTGGCCCTCAGCTGTTGGCAGTGCCACACACAGTGCCACACAGCCACACACAGTGCCACACACAGTGCCACACAGCCACACACAGTGCCACACAGCCACACACAGTACCACACACAGTGCCACACAGCCACACACAGTACCACACACAGTGCCACACACAGTGCCACACACAGTGCCACACACAGTACCACACACAGTGCCACACACAGTGCCACACACAGTGCCACACACAGTGTCACACACAGTGCCACACACAGTTCCACACACAGTAAACCATGCACACACAGTGCCACACACAGTGCCACACACAGTGCCACACAGCCACACACAGTGCCACACACAGTGCCCCACACAGTGCCCCACACAGTGCCACACAGTGCCACACAGTGCCACACACAGTGCCACACACAGTGCCACACACAGTGCCCACACAGTGCCACACACAGTGCCCCACACAGTGCCAAACAGTGCCCCACACAGTGCCCCACACAGTGCCAAACAGTGCCCCACACAGTGCCCCACAGTGCCACACACAGTGCCCCGGCACACAGTGCCACACACAGTGCCACACACAGTGCCACATAGTGCCCCACACAGTGCCCCACACAGTGCCACACACAGTGCCAAACAGTACCCCACACAGTGCCAAACAGTGCCCCACACAGTGCCCCGCACAGTGCCCCACACAGTGCCCCACATAGTGCCCCACACAGTGCCAAACATGTGCCCCACACAGTGCCCCGCACAGTGCCCCACACAGTGCCCCACACAGTGCCCCACACAGTGCCAAACGTGTCCCACACAGTGCCCCACACAGTGCCCCACACAGTGTCCCACACAGTGCCCCACACAGTGCCCCACACAGTGCCAAACAGTACCCCACACAGTGCCCCACACAGTGCCAGTGTCCCACACAGTGCCCCGCACAGTGCCCCACACAGTGCCCCACACAGTGCCCACACAGTGCCCCACACAGTGCCAAACAGTACCCCACACAGTGCCCCAGCCCACACAGTGCCAAACAGTGCCAACAGTGCCCCACACAGTGCCCCACACAGTGCCCCACACAGTGCCCCACACAGTGCCAAACAGTACCCCACACAGTGCCCCACACAGTGCCAAACAGTGTCCCACACAGTGCCCCGCACAGCGCCCCACACAGTGCCCACACAGTGCCTCACACAGTGCCCACACACAGTGCCCCACACAGTGCCCAACAGTCCCCACACAGTGCCCCACACAGTGTCCCACACAGTGCCCACACAGTGCCCCGCACAGTGCCCCACACAGTGCCCACAAAAGTGCCCCACACAGTGCCAACAGTGCCCACACAGTGCCAAACAGTGTCCCACACAGTGCCCCACACAGTGCCCCACACAGTGCCCCACACAGTGCCAAACCAGTGCCCCACACAGTGCCAAACAGTGCCCCACACAGTGCCCCACACAGTGCCAACAGTGCCCCAACAGTGCCCCACACAGTGCCAAACAGTGCCCCACACAGTGCCCCACATAGTGCCCCACACAGTGCCCCACACAGTGCCAAACAGTGCCACACACAGTGCCCCACACAGTGCCAAACAGTGCCCACACAGTGCCAAACAGTGCCACACACCACACGTGTCAGGCCAAACACTGATTTCACTGAATCCTTATCACAGACAGAAAGGGGGACAACTCCTGTCAGATCAACTTCCGCATAGCGCCATTCCTGTGTTGTGTCGCTCACCTGGCCACAAGATACCTAGGTCCCCCCCCCCACCCCACCCCCAACAACACTCACCACAGACTGTGTATGTCCTGTGTTGTTTACCTCAACACGTGTCCATACACAGTTTTCCTCGCGCACGCGCGCATGTGTGTGTGTGTGTGTGTGTGTGTGTGTGTGTGTGTGTGTGTGTGTGTGTGTGTGTGGTGTGTAGTAGTAGTAGTAGTAGTAGTACTTTAATTTTACGTCTTTTCACAAACTATGTGATATTAGACAAGAAAGGAGAGATAGACAGGCAAACAGAGGGAGGGAGATAGAGTTTGTTCATGTTGCATACAAGTTGTGTGTGGGGGGGGGGGGGGGGGGGGAGCGGGGGGGCTGGGAGTGAGCGGAGGATGGTGTACATAAAATCAGAAAACAATCAGACAGACAAACGAATAAATAAACAAACCTACACACACTAACAATATCAGATTAAAGCAAATACCTGACTGGACTACAAATCAAGCAGAAAGTAACTTTCAAAGCAAAATCAATATCAGAAAAAATATCTGTCACAGACATGCCTGATAAATATGGCAGAAATGCCTTGAGAGGCACACATTCGAACAAAACATGATGTCTTGTCAATTTTGTTTCCCCGCATATGCATTTTGTTGCAGAGCTATATTTAGTTCTAAAAGCATCCAGTTTCAATCGATGGAATATTGAAACGAAGTTTCTGTATTGATGCATATCATACATGTGCAGATTTTGGATGCTTTTGAAATGATCAATACTAAAAAGAGGATTATTTTGTGTCTGAACATGAATAACAGCGTTGTTCTGCCCATTTCTGAAATATTCCCAAGCTGTTTGTTTTAAAATTTGTTGACTCTTTTCAAAGTGACGGCATGGAAATAGTTTGTACCCTCGTTCCATTTTCAGCGCCTTTTTTCGCACATCTGTCAGCAAGTTCATTGCCCGAAATTCCACAGTGTGAAGGAACCCAGAAGAAAGTTATATCTATTCCTTTACATATCAAGACGTGGATTAAATGTTGAATTTCCTTCAAAATAAAGTTATCTGAATTTGAATTAAAAAACTTGATCGATTGTAACACTGACAGCGAATCTACACAAACCAACACTTGAAAAATTGACTGCGGTAAATCAATTAGAAATGTCAACGCCATAAGCATCGCTATCATTTCAGCTACGAATATGGAGCGATATTTTCCACTGAAATATGCTTTTTGTACTTTCAGCGATGGAATAACAAATGCTGATCCGGCCTCTTTGTTACTCGTCAACGATCCATCTGTGTACACCTTAAGATGGTTGGAATATCTGTCTTGCATTTGCATCTTCGTTAAATATGACATCGTGTGTGTGTGTGTGTGTGTGTGTGTGTGTGTGTGTGTGTGTGTGTGTGTGTGTGTGTGTGTGTGTGTGTGCGTGCGCGCGCGCGCGTGTTGTTTCGTAAATATTTTGGATTCTTGAGTTTATCTAGCGGGTAAGCGCCCACAAATAATTGTTGTTGTCATAATTGTTAACAGAAATAACAGCAGCAGTAGCAACAGCAGTGTTAGTAGTCTTAGCAGCAGCAGCAGCAACAGCAGCAGCAGCAGCAGCAGTAGTTGTTGTTACGGCTGTTGCTGTTGTTGTAAGTTGTAGGTGTAGTTGTGATAGTGGACGAGGAGGAGGAGATGAGGAGGAGGAAAAGATGAAAAAAAGAGACAAATTGTGCGTTAAGGACACTGAACACTGTATTTTGTTCGTCTGTTTTGCCGCATCTTTGTGTCGCCTTGAAAGGGCTTAAAATCAGCCCATTTCAGATTGTACGTATGGTTGGAATAAGACAGAAGTGAAAAAGAAAGCGAAGATTTAAACATGACAGTCTCTTATACATCTTTTTTTTCCAACCCCCGTTTACAATCCACCTCGGCTTTCATCCACACAAGACAAATGTTGTTTTGAATGCCAGAGGTCAGACAGGAACTATTTACTAGTGACGTTTTCTGGTGTGTGTGTGTGTGTGTGTGTGTGTGTGTGTGTGTGTGTGTGTGTGTGTGTTGTTTGTTTGCTTGTTTGTTTGTTTGTTTGTTCGTTTTTCTCCCAGTATGCCTACACCGTCACTAATTCTTCAGGTCATTTGACGTCACTAATTCTTCAGGTCATTTCATGTCACAAATTTTCAGGTCATTTGACGTCACAAATTCTTCAGGTCATTTGACGTCACAAATTCTTCAGGTCATTTGACGTTGCTTAGTGTCTGGTCTCTGTTCCAGTGTCGCTGGCTCTGGCTGGCGACGAAGATGCGCGTGCACGCCATGACGTGGCACTGGCTCGGAGCATGCGCAGTGTCCCGAGGAGAGGCGGTCGCCGTGGCAACGAACGAGTGGTGGGGACAACGGCGGTGGTCGGCGTGGTAATCGCCGTGGTCACAGGAGAAACAACGATGGAGGTGAGGGGGGGGGGGGGGGGGGTTGACACTTCAAGGCAATGAGGATCGGAGGGTGGGGTGGGATGAGGGTGGGGTAGGGAGGACAATTAGGGGTTCTAGAGTTTCGCCCCCTTCCTCTTCTCCATTCCTACACCACACACACACACAACCCCACACACACACACACAGAGCGTGCGCGCGCACCTTCCCCCACCCCATATAATACCCTCCACGAACCCAACCCTGGCCCAAATCCCGAGAAACAATCTGAAAGTACGTTGAAGATGTCTTGCAGGGGAAAGATGCCATCAGCCACAGCACTGGAGTGTGCAGAGATGGCCACTCTGCAGAAAGCTCCACCTCAACTCGGATATCTCAAGCTAATCTGCTGTGTACGAGTTACCTGTCAACAGAAACAATGTGAATATTGTGTTTCAGGGTTAGAGGTCAAAAAGGGGCATCTGTTCTGTTCAAGGTGTTCCGGGGAGACAAGTCAGGAGAAGAGGACACCTGTATTTCCATTGCAGATAGGATTACCTTCTCTTCAGTTTAAGAGTCGAGCAACTGAACCTTGGGAGTCAAATATTTGATTTGCAGCGCAAGCCAGGAGAACGATGGGGACATGGACTGTCTGCACTGCAGGCACGCCGTCTGACTCCCATGCTTTGGCACTGCAGCCCTCTGGGGGAACTGTTCAGCCGACTGATGGCCAACGGTGCTTTGGGTGTGCTCACTAGCGGCGCTCTGTCCCCTGCAAACGGCGGGGTCACTCTCGCTGGACGCGAGTTCTAACACAGATGACCTCCCTTGCAGATTTCTGAACATCGTCTCTACTGTCCAGCCATTCTCTGGTTCGTAGCAAGAATTGTCGGCATTGTTACTCTGGTTCGTAGCAAGAATTGTCGGCATCGTTACTCTGGTTCGTAGCAAGAATTGTCGGCATCGTTACTCTGGTTCGTAGCAAGAATTGTCGGCATCGTTACTCTGGTTCGTAGCAAGAATTGTCGCGTATTCGTTACTTGGTTCGTAGCAGAATTTCGCATGTTACTCTGGTTCGTAGCAAAGGATTGTCGTCGTCATTCGATTGACTCTGGTTCGTAGCAAGAATTGTCGGCATTGTTACTCTGGTTCGTAGCAAGAATTGTCGGCTTGTTACTCTGGTTCGTAGCAAGAATTGTCGGCATTGTTACTCTGGTTCGTAGCAAGAATTGTCGGCATCGTTACTCTGGTTCGTAGCAAGAATTGTCGGCATTGTTACTCTGGTTCGTAGCAAGAATTGTCGGCATCGTTACTCTGGTTCGTAGCAAGAATTGTCGGCATCGTTACTCTGGTTCGTAGCAAGAATTGTCGGTATCGTTACTCTGGTTCGTAGCAAGAATTGTCGCATGTTACTCTGGTTCGTAGCAAGAATTGTCGGCATTGTTACTCTGGTTCGGGATTATAGCACAAGAATTGTCGGCATTGTTACTTCTGGTTCGTAGCCATAGACAGAATTGTCGGCATTGTACTCTGGTTCGTAGCAAGAATTGTCGGCATTGTTACTCTGGTTCGT
>CM031613.1:10893240-10978504 GCA_018398815.1 Conus ventricosus
AAGAAACCCGCGGTCCCCCTTTCCGCAAAAATTTTCACTCCCTTGCCTTTTTAATCTCGCGTCTGCTTGGCTAGTAATCTACCGAGCGAACCAAGCGAGCTGTCATCGAGCTATCAGCTATGTCAAGGTCAGCTTGTGCACATGAGCAGTAGGAACTGAATGTAAACGCATGTCTGTATAGTCAACTGCGATTGGTTGGAAAGTTTGCTTTCAGCCAATCACAGCTCGCGGTACGGCAGCCCTGCGTTTCTGCCTGAGGTTCCATCATGGCGAAACGAGGCACGTTGTTGGATTTTTCTTTTACCCGAGGGGCGAAGAAATCGAAGAGAGGAGGAGAGGCAGATGATTCTTTGGATGTACAAAGCGAGTGTTCGACCGTCACTGAGCAGCCGCCTAGTTATCCTTCAACGAGTGCCAGTGCCGACAGTGGAGATGTAGATACGCGATCGCAATCAGACTGTCAGTCGGACCGGGTTAGTTCTGTTTCGTCATGCGAGCGGGAATCGGAGCCTGTGTCAAGTTTCTGTGATCATGATGGTGGTTCGGGATTTTCGTCATCAAAAACCAGACGGTGTTGTGTCTGCAAGCGACATGCCTGAGACTGAGTCAGGGACCGCTTCAGAGACGCTTGTGGACAGTAGTACAGTGAAGCCAGACACAGAGGAGACAAACACCTGCAGTCACAAAGAAAAAATTTCAAGACAAGTGGCTCAAGAAATGGTCATGGCTCAAAGTCAGTGACACCAGCGCTCGTGGCATGCAGTGTAGTTTATGCTTGAAACACTCCAAATCCAACACATTCACAACTGTCGATGGATGTACAAACTTTCGTACTTCAACTCTGGAGCGACATGCAGAGGCAGCAGATCATCAACACTCACTTCAAGGAGAGGCTATGCAGAAATCGTTTGCCCAGGCAACCCAACGGCTGTGCAGAAGAGCCTGACAGGTGTAGATGAAAGTGTTGTGGCTGCACTGAGAACTGTACACTGGATGGCAACCGAAGATCTTTCCCATAAAGAAATATTCAAGCCTTATGGGATTGCTCCAGACTCAGGGCTGTGAAGCAGCAACAAAACTCTCTGTAGGTGGAAATGCGACGTACATGTCGCGTGGTGCTGGCCAGGAATTTCAAGAGTGTGTTGCTGAATCGATACACCAGAACATTGTGCGAAATATTCTAGACGCAGGTATGTGTTCCATCCTCATTGATGAGAGTTACTGATATTTCTGTTTCAAAGCATATGGTCATTTATGTTCGGGTGGTAGACTCTTCCTTTGTTCCTCACACATACTTCTTGAAGAATGTTACTGTGGATGACCCCAAGTCAAACGCTGATGTCTTGTTTGGTTGTCTCAAGAAAAGATTGGTTGAAGAAGGCATTGACATGGGCCAAGTGTATGGCTTTGGTTCGGACGGTGCTAGTGTCATGGTTGGCAAATCCCACAGCGTGTCTGCTCTCCTGAAGAAAGAAAATCCACATTGTGTCAATGTACACTGCATGGCTCATCGGCTAAACCTCGCTTCCTCACAAGCCTCCAAAAACATTCCTTTCCTGAAAGAAGTAGAGAGAAAACTGGGAGACCTGTACCACTACTTTGGGGGGAGTAAGTCAGGCAACTTCTATGGATCAAAGCAAACGAAGGGGGAGAAAATCAGCCAGCCATTGATCGATGCAGATACATGCAAGGAGGAGTGGTCCGTGGCAAAGCAGCTTGTTCTTCACAACAAGTATCCGAGGGAGTCGGTGAAGCTGCTGTACAAGCTCCTGTTCCAGTTTCATCAAGAGAGCTGCCCAACTTGTTGAAAACTTGCCCAGGCTTGCGCTTCTTATGCCCCTTCACACAGCAGATTGCGAGAGGGGATTCAGTGCCCAAAATGCCATCAAAACTGCCAGACGGAGTAAACTGGGGAGAGAGCACATGTGAATGTGCTTATGACCATCAACATGTGAAGGAGAACCAACTGACAAGCAGGACTTGTCAGATGCAGTGAAGTTGTGGAAGGAGAAGAAAGACAGGAGGCTTTTGAAACATTGAGTGATGACAGTCATTAGATTTTCTGTGTGGCACTGTGCTGAATGGGATGGATTAAACATTGACTTTGACTTGTATTTTGTTTGTTTGGTGCTTAAAGTCCCGTAGACTACAGACGAGCCATATCAGGACGACCCACACTGTCTACTAAAGAAACAAAAACTTCATTGAACGTCTGTCAGCTTCCCCAAAGATGAACCATGTTTACAGTCCTGAACGACTTTGACTTGTAGTTGTGGCCTTCACTGACTTGGGATTATGGAGAAACTTTGTTGCTTTCAACCTGGAGCATTAGATTTTCTGCTGTGTGAAGGGGCCATTGGATTTGCTGTGTGGTGCTTTGCTGGATGGAGTGGATTACACACTTGACTGTGAATTAGGCCTTCACTGACTTTGGATTATAATAGAGAACTTTGTTGCCTTCAACCTGGATCTGGGATTTGCTGTGTTGTGCTTTGCTGGATGGAGTGGATTACACACTTGACTGTGAATTAGGCCTTCACTGACTTTGGATTATAATAGAGAACTTTGTTGCCTTCAACCTGGATCTGGGATTTTCTGTGTGGTGCTTTGCTGGATGGAGTGGATTACTTCAAGTAAATCCTCTGAATGATTACTAATACTATGATTTTAACAATTTTATAACACTAGTTGTACCTGCCGTTGAAAAATATAGAAATTATATAGTTAAATTTAGGCCCCCTGGGGGGGGGCCCCTTTTTTACACTGAGGGGGCCCTTGGGCCCCCTTTTTTGGAATCCTAGAATCACCTCTTTTGTCCAACAAATGCCTTTATCCTACCTGGGTGTGACCCTACATCTCCAGTCAGAAACCGCAATAAAAAGATTTGGGGATAGCAAGGGAGCTAACCAAGCACCCAGAATTTGATGAGATGTTCAAGTAGTTGCTCATGACGCCATGTCATTTTCTCAAGTGCACTCTGCAGTGACTCTCCTTTCCTTGGGTCGTGACTTTTTTTACCTACAGTACACTCCGGCCTCTTTTAGGTTTATTAGTAGGTAAACATGGAAAGGTCTGAAAGGGTTCCTTCTCAAGAGTTTATTCATCTAGAAACATTCTGCCAGACCAGCCTCAGCCTGGCTCATCCAGATGCAGAAGTGGACCAGATTGTCGCTTTCGCTCAGTCCCTCCTTCATATTCTTGTGACCCCCCCCCCCCCCCCCCCCCCCCCCCCCCCCCCCCCCCCCCCCCCCCTCACACACACACACAGAGTGTTCAGGTCTTGATTGCCTAGCATCAGATGCTGCTAATCTGTCTCTTTTTTGGCCGTCTCCGTCTTCACCCCATTCAGTGGCATTCCGTGAGAGTGTGAAACCCGATTTACACCAACTGGGACATCAGTCTCCTCTCCTCAAGGTTCATCCAAGCTGTTCAGTGATGGCTGAATACAGAGTGTGTAGTTCAGAGGTTCCTCTCTCCCTTCTCTGTTCAGAGGTTCCTCTCTCCCTTCTCTGTCTCTCATCTGTACAGATATGGGCAAGAGTGGCCGGGGAGCCCATTTCAGTGCCGAGTTCTTAAAGATCAGCAGCACTTGATGGGTTGAGGAGAGGACAGAGAATGTCAACCTGCTCAAGATGAGGGCAGGTCTCGCTTGCTTTTAAGGCTGGTCCTTGTCTCCGAGAGGCAGCACGTTGATGGTCTGCTCAGACAGTTGGACCCTTGTTGCTTACCTCTGGAACCTGAAGGGGACCCACTCCAGGTCACTTGATGCTTGTGACATGGCTTGTCATGTTTTGTTAGTCTGTGGGATGTGGTCAGACTTTTTGTGGGAAAACTGTAGGTGATGGTGGACCATCATACCGGAAAGGCCAAGTCCTTTTTGTCAGAGTGGATGTTGAACAGTAACATTTCCAGCTCCATTTGCCATACGGGGGGCAATCCCTACATAGACCTGTTTGCCACAAAGTGGAACAACCAACTTCTTGTTTTTGTGTCACCTGTTCCACACTCCTCCACCTTTGTTGTGGACATTCTGTTAATCCCTGGGAAAGATTTTTTGTTGACGTGTACCCTCTTCTCTGATCCCGGCAGTATTGAAAAAGAGCGTTTAGGAAAGGACTCTGATTTGTTCATTTAAGTGGTCCAAGAATTGGATCAATCTCTGGGTCAGTCTGTTGGTGAAAGTTCCCATTCCCGTCCTGCCAATTGGGACTTACTGATACAGTCCAGGTCAAGGAAGTGGCATGTGGACCCTGTGTCCCCCTCTGTCATGTCCACTTCATGTATGACAGTTCTTCGCTCAGCAGAGATGATTCCGCCCCTCTTGTGTGGAGAAACTCGTGGCCTTTAGCTTTTAGGTCTTAGTTGTATTGGGAGGCACTGCCCCTGCTCAGTTTGCAAATCTTCCTCCCTGTCCCACCAGTCTTTGGATGGTTTGCAAGTTCTCTTCCTGTCCTGATATCTGGTGTAGACACCTTTTCCCCTTCTGTTATTATTTTGTGTAGATATCCTTGTATAGGTTTCTCGGAGTTTTCCTGAGGGAGACTGGGGACTGACTGTTGTTACCTCCAGAAGGGCTGGCTGAGGCTCTTAGATTGGGCTGTTGGGCCATGGAAACTGTGGCTGGCACCTGTTGATCTGTACAATTTCCTCAGAGTTTGTCCTTCTAATTGGCTGTCATACAATGAGTACAACGAAATCAAAATAAGGAAAAAAGATCACTCACAAAAAATTTTGAAGTTGTTATGTGGTATTTCCCCTTGCTGAGTTCAACTATGGTGGTGTATTGGCGTGTGTTTTCAGTGAAGAGCAACAACTCACGTTAACTTGCAAGCAGGAAATGGGCTGTGTGTGCTTCTTCAATATGTTGATACATAGGTACAACGGTGTTGACTGAAAATTAATGAAACTGGCAAGAGTGTGTGTGAATTGGTGCCAAGGTATGTTGATCAATGGGGGATGAGGTAATTTGTGTTGGAAGAACCTGTATTTTTTATGCTGTCATGGTTACCCCCCTACTTTCTGCTGCATGATGGCAGATCAACACAATCCTCAGTGCAGCCTGCTGTCAGAACAGCTTGCGAGATTGGTTCGCATTCTTTGTAGAAAATTAATGAAGTTTTGTTGAAAAGTACACCTGTGCAATTTTAGGGTAAACAGGTTTGTAAGCATGTATTCCCTCCTTTTCAAAATTCAGTTGTTTGTTTAGACCAGTAAATGTGAAGAAATGGGGAGTTTGTGTTATACTCCTGTTTGGCTAATATACTTACCATGTCAGACCATAGCATTCAACGGCAGTAGCCAGCTCTGTCAGGCCGAATTTTATCCGTGGCCAATGCAGTCATAAGACAGTCACTTGACGTCACCCACTTCCGCCTCCGGAAGAAGCCGGTGTCAACTTCTTCTACCTCATTCAGCGAGGCCTTGTGCGCAAGGTAACCCCGAGAACCTTAGCGCTAGAGGGGAAGGTAGGGAGGGCATTAGAGTCTGGGTACACGCCACTGATCGTGAAAAATCACGCACACTTACAAAAACCACGTTCTAAGTGTGATGGGTAATGGTATTTATTGCGCCCTAAACCTTAATGAGGAGTCTTGCGTCAAATGGGTGATGAACCCGAGGCTCGGAATATGGTGTGGAAACACGACCGGCGAGAAAAAGATGGCCGCCGCCGACCGGCGAGTAAGTCGCGGAATAACAAAGGACGACCGGCGAGTAAGTCGCAGGATAACAAAGGAGCGTGTAGCCCGACCAAGGAGGAGGAATGCGACAGCAGGACGCGACCCCTAACACCCGAGACGGGGGGGTAGAGGGAAATGTGAAAACAATTTGTGAGAAGCGAACCACGTGGCGATGAGGAAAACACGCACAAGTGTGGCGACGATCGAACGAACCGACGATCGTGAACGACAAGTCGCGAAAGTGTCGGTAATAGTGATAAATTTTCAGTAATTACACTCCCACCAAGAGCCTCACGCTGCAAGACTACTCAGGGTTTAGCGCAAGGCACAACTGAATCAAGTATAGAAACAAAGACACCAGCAATCTTAACACAAAGGCAAGTGTAGGCGAGACAGAGCACAAGACTTATCTTGCTTTGACGGCAGGCCGAAGGTGAATGAGGTAGAAGAAGCTGACACGGCTTCTTCGGAGGTGGAAGTGGGGTGACGTCACGTGACTGTCTTATGACTGCATTGGCCACAGATAAAATTCGGCCTGACAGAGCTGGCTAACTGCGTTGAATGCTATGGTCTGACATGGTACAGTATATGACGCCAAAAAGAAAGTTGGGATACTGACAGCAGTTTGATGAAATACTGGTCTGTTCAAACACTAAGCTGCCCACCCACTTGTTGGGTTGGTCAGAAAAGTGTGGAACAGATTACAGAGTTCTCTGGAGGGAAAGAAGAAGCGTCATGGGCAACTACTTGTGTGTCTTGTTATTGTTCTGGACGCTTGGTCAGAAAAGTGTGGAACAGATTACAGAGTTCTCTGGAGGAAATGATGAAGCGTCATGGGCAACTACTTGTGTGTCTTGTCATTATTCTGGATGCTTGGTTAGCTCCTGTACACTTCCAGAATTACTGATTGAGGTTCCTGATTATAGGCAGTGAGTCATACTCTGGTAGGATGAAGGCTATTGTTTACACAGGTAAGCCTTTTTGAGAACAAATTTTAGTAATAAATAAAATTCCTTTGTTTTTTTGTTTTTTCTCAAAATCTCACAATAAAGCTCACCTGTGAGAAGGTAGTGTTTGTTAAATCATCCTATTTTGGTTAAGTTCATGTTGGTCTGTCCGTTTATTGTGTTAAGGGGTTCAGCAAATGAGTTAAAACTTTTGTCATGACTTTTCTGCTTTGTAAGAACAAAACTAACGCCCCTCACCTGCTCCTTTTATCCATCCACTTCCTTAGTTTGGAAGCAGTGAAATGACTCTGGAGCACTAAGCTACCTGTATCTTGTTTCCCCACTTTGTTTTCCTCTTGAGTCTGCGGGCCTGACTGAAGCTGAAGAGATTGTTAATCTCTGTGTGACAGTGTGAGGGCATATCCTTCAGCCTGTTAATCTCTGTGTGACGGTGTGAGGGCATATCCTTCAGCCTGTTAATCTCTGTGTGACTGTGTGAGGGCATATCCTTCAGCATGTTTAATCTCTGTGTGACGGTGTGTGAGGGCATATCCTTCAGCCTGTTAATCTCTGTGTGACGGTTGTGAGGGCATTTCCTTCAGCCTGTTAATCTCTGTGTGACGGTGTGAGGGCATATCCTTCAGCTTATTAATCTCTGTGTGACGGTGTGTGAGGGCATATCCTTCAGCCTGTTAATCTCTGTGTGTGACGGTGTGAGGGCATATCCTTCAGCCTGTTAATCTCTGTGTGACGGTGTGGGGCATATCCTTCAGCCTGTTAATCTCTGTGTGACGGTGTGAGGGCATATCCTTCAGCCTGTTAATCTCTGTGTGACGGTGTGAGGGCATATCCTTCAGCTGTTAATCTCTGTGTGACGGTGTGAGGGCATATCCTTTAGCCTGTTAATCTCTGTGTGACGGTTGTGAGGGCATATCCTTCAGCCTGTTAATCTCTGTGTGACGGTGTGAGGGCATATCCTTTAGCCTGTTAATCTCTGTGTGACAGTGTGAGGGCATATCCTTCAGGCCACTTTTGCTTTGGATGTGTGCAGGGGTTGGAGGGAACGAGTGGCTTGAGTTTGACGACAGTGGACAAACTTTGACGCACGACTCCCTTCCCGCATCATCTGTGCAGACCATTTGGGGCTTCCCAACAGTGGAGCCAAGATAGTACAGAGGTGTGTGCTCGGGTGTGTCATGAACCTCTGCGTGGTGTGGTCAGTGGGCAGTTGATGTGTGGGGCAAACAGCCTCTTCAAGAGGGCTATGGTTTGAACTGCTGTGTATTTTTCTGTGTGCTGTCAGGAAGAAAAATCCTGTCCTCAGTCTTTTTCAGTTCTTCTTCAGTCCATTCTGTTCAGCCAAACAAACAAACAACAATAACAACAAAAATGGAAAAAAGAAGAAAAAGAAAAACATGAAGATGCCAGGCATGGGAACGGACCACTGGTTGCCGATTTTTTAACATTTCAAAATAGGAATTGAGATCTTTACCCATCAGCTTAGAGTTTTGTTTGGAAAGAAAAGAACTAAAGCAAAGAGGGTTTTCTTTTTTATTTGTGTGACCTCGGAACCTCTTTTAGTATGGAAATTCCTCACTAAAACCTGATCAAACCCGACTGACATCCACTGTCCTAATCTGTTCTGGAATTAGACCGGGTCTGGCATGGATTAAGCAAGTTGCTGAATACAGCTATCTTCTACTTTCTATGAGTCCCAAAATTTAACATCTTATGTGATCAACCATTTCCAGTTGAAGTCTAAAGGATAAAAAGAATCTGTGATTTCACATACTCTCTTACCTGCGTCTCGGGTATGGGATTGACTGCGTGGGGAAAATCTGAAATCCTGAGGGGTCTCTGGGTATGATCCCTTTGGAAATTGGTAATGTATACTTAAAATCTGAGCAGTCTGAGCCACACTTAAAGTGAAAAGAACTATAGCTCCTTACCATAAACTGACAAAAATACCGTTAAGACTGGGTTTTCCTCATTGACAAGCAGAATGTTTGTCTCCCAACTCCGTTTGTTCCTCTCAAAGTTCATCATGAATTGTCCAGTCTGGAGGAAACTGCACATCTTTGATATGACCAACACTTTGACAACTTGGCAGGCAACTGAACCAGAACTTACCTGCTGTAGAAGTGGTACAGTGATATTCTTACACACAAATGTGCATCTCTGATGCATAAAATTCCCATCTGACACTCTGGATTTTAGGCCAGCGTGTCACTAAATTGTACCAAAATTTACAGTTATACAATGATTTTCTCCTGTATACATAAAAATGCAAAGCAAGAAAATATTTCCGCACTTATGGAAATGGCTCATGTGTGATGATGATTGAAGAGGACGTCCCACATATCGAGTTTCACAGTTAAAATCCTGACAGTGTGGGTGTTCACATTTATTCCCTTTAGTTGATAGTACTTTACTAATACTGGAACATGAATGAAAAGATTGATTATGTTCAGCATAATCTTTTTCACTTTGTTATTAGCACCTCTCATCCATTTCTGACTCATTCCTGTTCTCTGTGTTATTTGTGTATTCTCTGTGTGTGAGCCAATAGGAGCGCGCTGTGTGTGTGTGTGTGTTTGTGTGTGTGTGTGTGTGTGTGTGTGTGTGTGTGTGTGTGTGTTTGTCTGTGTGTGTGTTTGTGTGTGTGTGTGTGGTTTTCGGTGCATTTTCTAGGAGATTCTCACTGGTGGTAATAGTATTTCCCCTTATCCTGTCTGGTGTGAAACAAACGCCTTGAAGCTAAATTAGAAAATTAAGAGAGCAACAGCGCGGAAACAAACTTGTGCGTCCAGTTCATACTGCAAAAGTTGTCTCCACTGGACAAATATGGTACTCATACAGAGTCATCAGTTCAATTTTCTTACTTTCCCAACAGTTAATGGGGAGGGAGGAGGGTATCCTAGTGGTGGATATGTACTTTGTAAACTGCTTTTAGTAAGAAAGTTCCTTTTCCTCATACTTGCTTGTCCAAACAAATGCCTGAATAAGGAAAAGAAGGTTGGATGAACCTGCTCATCTGTCATAGGCGGGGGCATGAACCCCCACAGACAAAATCTCCGTCTCCAGAGCCAGTAATGTGGTTGAAATGGCTCAGTAAACCGAAATGTGGGATGTCTCCCGTGTCAAACCTGAAAGCGAATGGATTAGTCCTGCTCTCCCTCAACACATGCAAGAGATGTAGCAAAGCATATAACATTAAAGCCACAGCCAAAAAAGCGAAGTTTTGCAAACAATTAACAGGGTTCATACGCCCCTTGAAGCTCCTTGAAAACCCTTTAAATTTCAACTGGGTAAAAAAGGCCCTTGAAAACCCTTGAAAACTGCAGTATCCTACCATCCCTTGAAATCCCCTTAAAAATCGTTTTCGGACCAAAACTGACTGTAACATTTGAAGACGAATTGGACAACTAACACGAACGAGACTTCGGGCATCGATTTTCGCCTCTCGAATCGTTTTGTGTGTCGTCTGCTTTTCAAGCAAAGGGAAGCAATTAAATAGTTGGTGATCGTTTTGCGCATGCGCAGTTCGACTTCCGACAAAGAGCGCCATGCTCCCTCATCTTCGGTGAAGTCCAGTACTGTTGCATCTGTCATCATGCCTAAGGGAAATTGCGCATTTAATCTGTTGTGGTTACAGAAGGAAGAATATCGAAGCTGGATCACAGAATGCAGAGACAACAAACATGCGTTTTTTCTGTAAAGTGTGCAAAAAGACTTTTGGTGTTCAGGCAATGGGCGAATCGGCGGTTGCAAGTCACGGAAGAGGAAAAAAATATGTGGAATTGGAAAAAAGCGAGTAGGCCAGTAGTTAGTCTCACGGACTTCGTTCGGCAATCATCAAATTCATCAACATCAGGTCAGACCCTTTCCTCTGTAAGAATCGTCAGCCCAATCCACAATAACAGCAAGTGGGACAGATGTGTTGAAAGCTGAAGTGTTGTGGACGATTCATGCCATCAACAATCATCACAGTTTCTGATCTGCTGAAGACAACGTGAAACTGTTTGCAGCAATGTTTCCATATTCCTCGTTGCGACGAACTATGGTGTGGGGAAACCAAAAGTAGGTATCTTGCAACTTTTTGCATTGCTCCTTTCTTTTGGTCAAAAACTGAAAAAAGAGTGAAATCACAGACTGAATCTTCAAATCTTCAAATCAATCGTCATGTCGTCCCCTTAGACTTTAAGTGACTGGGTTTTGTGCGCATTTGTTAAAAAGAAAAAGAAAAAATTTCCTACTTTCTTGTTTAAAAGACAGCATTCATACCCCCCCTCCCTAACTTACCTACCAGCTAGCCTACACACACGCGCACACACACAAAAAACAACAACCAGGTAAGTGTGGAGCTACCCAGGTTCACCTTTTCAAGGGGGTTACCCCGCTCCCTATCCTGCCCCAGAACAAGCATTAGGCTAGTCAGGTCCACCCACCAACCATTCACACACACTTCCACACGACAGCACATACAGTGGCTGTATTTTAAAAGTAAAGTTTGCTGAGCTCCCTCCTGAAATGTGCCAGAGAGGGGCCTTGGCTGCAGCTGCTGGTAGAATTAATTGTCATGCTTTTTGATGAATCATTGAATAAGGACTTGAAAAA
This sequence comes from Conus ventricosus, assembly GCA_018398815.1. NCBI lineage: Eukaryota > Metazoa > Mollusca > Gastropoda > Neogastropoda > Conidae > Conus > Conus ventricosus. The sequence goes on from CM031613.1 coordinate 10,904,483, forward strand.
GAAGCAGCGGGAAACATCCCAAGTCAGATACTGGTCGGAAAGCAGATTGAAAGTTTTCTTTTTCTGATTTCTCAATTTCTGTATAAAGACTTCATTTTTTATTTTTTTGTATATGATATTGAGCGTGGAAAAGACTACAGAAGTGTAATCAACCTTATCATAATGGCTGGATTACTTGTGTAAGGTAATTATTCACTCTTTTTTTTTTTCAATTGTACGGCTAAATTGCCCCTTAAAAATTAAAATATCCCCTTTAGAAACCCTTGAAAAACCCTTGAATTTTTTTCCTGTGAGGAAGTGGGAACCCTGCATTACAGCAGAATCAGGAAAGAAAGGAGATGTGCAACTGCAGGTGTTGAAAGGGGGCTGAGTTGCTTTTTGAGCAACGACAAATCCAGGGCTGTAAGGAGATGACATCTCCCAGATTTAGATTGGGACTTGAGCCTGCTGCATGAACAGTGTCTACCACAGCGCTCTCAGAGGGTAGAGTAGGGGGAGAGAACCCAGATGTCATGTGAACTGAAACTGGTTTGGGGACAGTAGTTTCTGCTCATAGAATTTGGCCTGACGGGATGACCTTCCTGATGCAGGAGCTTGTTGTCAGGAACATCAGCGTTTCCCAGAACTGGCCATAAATTTGGAAGCCATGAGAACCTGTCTCTGTCTTCTGACAACATCTTCAGTGCTTTGACTGGACACTTGATATGCTCCGCCTTGGATCTGAAATGTTATGGAAAAGAGATTTAAAAGCAGGGCAAAATGACAACATGAATTGAATTCAATTCAGCGTTTTAGGTTGGGGATTAGATGTCAGAGAGGCCATTGGGGTACAGTTTTCGTCAAGGGTGAGTCAAGTCTTACTGTCCTTTGCTGGGAATGAAGGGCATATGGAGTTTTGTGATCAAGCCATCTTCATGCCACTTCAAGGACTGTGGGTCCCTGGAGAAAGCATGATCCTCTCTTGCCATATAGGCTGAAGTCAAAGACAGTAGAACACCTGTCTTCAAGGGTATAGTTTGCAAAGTCCTTGAAAAGAGTACACCTTTCTGTCAGAACCAGAAGGTAGATATTTCAGCGATGCCAAATAATACGATCAAATGGAAGAGAGCAGCAATAAAGCGTGTGCATTTTCTCAAGAGACCAGGTACCTGAATGGTTGATTTGGTACAGGAAATGATGCATTTATCAAGGGGGTGACTGCTCTTGCGAATCTTAGTATGAACTGCTCTTGCGATCTTAGTATGAACTAGAAGCCCGGTTAGTTCCTTTGCCTGGGTCCTTGATGGTACAGTGTTTGTTTCATGCCAGGCAGTATAACAGCATTTGTTTTGATCGACAGATATGAGAAAAATTTCACTGACTTGTGCATCTAAAGATGATATTTTGTGTGAACTTTTGGTGCTATGCTATGATTGGCTTGAAAAGTGAGTCCATGAAGTATTATGATTTCAGAACCAGCATAGTGAAGATCATTCGGGCGTGGCCCAGGAGCACTATTATTCTCTAGGTATGGTGGTTTTCTGCATCACATCACTTTCTTTTACACTTCATTTGTAGTGCTGGGTGGTGGTAAAAATGTGTGCCATGCGCACATCTAAGGCAGATGTGCATGTGTTTCTTGGCAAACTCCTTTGCTTGTGATACCATCTCCATTCTGTCCTTCCCAAAACAGAAGATGTCTGTCTTTTTTTCCTTAGTGATTTCTCAAATGTTTGTGAAAGAATTAGATTTTATTTTTTAAACGACATACTGATGTTCTCATTCCTGTGTTGTTGTATGTCAATTATTCTTGCTATGAAAAACATTCTGGATGAAATTCAGTATAGTGTAAATTGGGTCCTTTGGACCTTACATAGCAAGTGGCCATGTAACCCTCCCCAGGGCAGCAGGAGTTTTGGAGATCAGGGCTGCTTTATTGGTCTTCATTTCTGGATCAACACATACAGTGAGCACGCTGCTGCAAGGTCATCTTCTTTTTTCTTCTTTTAAGTTAAAAGAACGAAGTTTGTATTGTGTTTGAATTGGACAGTGATTTATAGTTCATTGTTAAATAAGGGCTGAAAAGATCCTTCGTCTGTCCATCAGTACTTATTCTGATTGATTATAGGATCATATTTATGATAAAATGCAAATGAAACATGACAGTGTCGTCCTCAACTGCATTTCCTGCACATACGTAGATTTGTTTGGCTTTTATGTTTTTACTGTAAGAATTGTTTGCTAGGATTGTCTTCAAGGATTTCATTAAAAAGGCCCACTGTAATATGACTTTATTGGCTCATGGTGTTGGAAGACAAACAAATGGAGAAAGAAATTTACCAAATCGGTGGAAATGTGCATACTCAAAAGGGTAGCACTTAATTTAGGATATAATATCAGAGTACTCTGTATGCTTATCATTTATGTCCACAATGAGGGTTAGATAAGGGTGAGTACTCTATGATGCATTTGAACCAAGAGAGAGGTCGGACACAGGCAGCCTTGTGGTAGTGAGCGCCTGACCAGACGCCTGGCGAAAAAGTGTTGTTTACGAAATTTGAGCTCATTCTCAGAGATGTTCCATTAAATAGATAAAACTTGACTGTGAGACCAGCCGCCGTGGCGAAGTGGTTAGCGTCGCAGACTCCCGGCTGGGAGGTCGTGGGTTCGAATCCCATCAGAGTCATGTGGGTTTTTCTGCCCCGCCCGGCTCCTACCCAGAGTTGATTTTGCTGCGGACTCAGTTGGGAAGACTGGGACCACACAGTCGAGTTTCATCCACTTAATGGATGCGTTTCTGAGAGTGTTGCTCAAATTCCCTGACCAACACTGCAGGTGCCTGTATCTCTCGGGCCTGGTTGACGCCGGATATGTTATGAAAGGAAGCGTAGAGTACAGCCCTGTCATGTAGTCTCAGACCGAAATGGAAACCCGTAGCATCATCTTAATCATCCTCATTCTCATCGATCAGCATTAAAAAAAATGTCTCAAATTCTGTGGCCCTTCATGCCCTGCTCTCATGGTGACCTCAGTTTCGATGTCGTCTCCACGTCTGTGGTCTTGGTTTGGTTCCGTCGGGGTCACCGGTATCGGCGAGTCCATGGGGGCTGTCGTTGGACGGACGTGGTGGCACCCTCTGAGGGAGAGCTCACTCACCGCCGGCTCCGCGACTAAGCAATTATTGTCGTCAGAAGGGGGCTTAGTAAGTGGTGTCCTGCGTATGTTAGATCAGAACAGGCGCCACTGAACACCACCGAAGTGGACTCGGCAGCAGTGCAGTGTCTCCTCCGGTGGGTTGCCTCTTGACGACTTGACATTGACTGCCCCCTGTGGATTGTCGGTGCCGGGGCTGCGGCGGGGCCGACCGGGCTGTGGCTGTGGACGGGGTGTCGGAATGAGCGGCGTGTGTGCACTGCCTCTGAGGTGGCGCAGAGGTTGGGACAGCAAAAAACTTGACTGTGGTCCCCAATCTCCCCAGTTGAGCTTGTAGCAAACGCAGGTCTGGGTTGGAGCCGGTCAGGGCAGAAAAATCCCATAAATAAATGGTTTTGATGGGAATTGAACCCACGACGTCCCAGCTGCGAGTCTGCAGCGCTAACCAGGGAAAGAGTTTATAGGATGAAGTTCTTTTTAAGTCATGTAAAGGAAAACTTGGTTTTCATTACTGCTATTTTTACTATTGGCTGTAACAGTGAATAATGCGCTGATTTTCATTGCTGTAGAAAAAAGCGATGTCCCCGCTCAATTCGGATCCTTCTGAGGGAACCACAGTGATATCGAGCCAGCCTGTGCCACGCATCATCAGCAGTGGGGAACGCATCCTGACTACCCAGGGGGGAGGGATTCCTCGCCGCCTGTCGGCCAGCCTAGTGACAGAGCAGGGACTAGTGCAGACAGTGAGGGCAGAATCTGAGGCTTCCTCCAGGTCTGGGGAGCTGACGGACCTGCAGCAGTTCCAGCAGTCAGGAGAGCTGGACCCTCAGACAGGGCTCTTCTATAGCGCTGGGGTGTCCGGGCAGCAGATCATGGTGCGGGATGGTTCCATCCTCACCAGCCAGGTGCCAGGATCAGCTGCCCGGCGACCTGCCGCCATGGTGACAGAGACTCGGCAGGTGTCCCCCCATTCTGTGCAGCAGCCGCCGGTCCCGCCCCCTGGTGCAGAGCATGATCTCTGTGCCTGTGGCTGCCCAGCCCCAGCCCAGCCAGCCCATGGACCTGCTCAGCAGCTCCCTGGCTCAGGCCCAGATCAACCTGGAGTCCTTTGACTTTGAAGACGACGGGCTGGACCCGTACACCCCATAGAAACAGACTCCCGGGGGTGTGGTTAGTGGCAGGGGCCGGGGAGGACCTGGTGGACCAGCATCAGTTTGAGATGGAGGAAGGGGGCAACTTTGATGCTCACACAGCTCTTCTGGAAGGTCTGAGGGTGGGGCAGCTGACTTGATGAAACAGTAACAGCAAGGTGGGAATGACCGACTACTATAGAGAGAATGGGAGAGTGAGAAAGGTGGGGCTGTTGACAAGAAAGCTGAAATTTGATGAGCGAGTTGGTATGATGCAAGACGTGACATAATTGAGGTGATTTTGAAAGTAAATGAATGGTGCTTCACTGTAAAGCTTGAATGATAGCAGCATCCAGACATTGTGCAACAACAGAAAAGTAGTGTATAATGTCAGATTCAGTAATACGTCTGTTGCAGTAATTTTTAATATTTTTGACAGTTTGGCTCACTACTCTTGTCACATTATAGGAATCCAGGTACACATTTTTTTTTAATGTTCTGTACACAGAGCTGATTACATTGATAGAAAAGTAGGTAAGATCCCTTGTTGATGATGTGACTTCAACAAACATGGTCTTGTGGGACGCAGTAAAATTTGGAAACAATGTCATTGTATTTTACCAGTGCTATTTTCACATCCTTCTTTTCAACTGATTGGTGGAGTGAAAAGTCTAGACTGCTGATGATTGGTCACAACTGTTGTGCAGTTCCGCACATAGGATTTACCAACGCCTCTGTGCCCGTTGCCGACGTCATTGCCTCTCCTCAGCAGCATGCAACAACAGCAGCAGCTGCAGCAGCAGCAGCAGCATCAACAGCCATCAGCACAGTCCTCATTGGTCCCAGTGTCACGATTACCAGGTCGACCCACCTCCTTCATCCCTCTGGAGGAGGTGAAAGGGGCGCGGTCTTCAGGCATGAACATTGTGACGCACGAACAGGTCAGTCGATACAGGGGTTATCAGGTATTAACATTTTTGACGAAAAATCAGGCATTAAACATTGTGTGCACGAACAGGTCAGTCGATAGAGGGGTCATTAGGGGATTTAACATTGTGATGCACGAACAGGTCAGTCGATAGAGGGGTCATCAGGCATTAACATTGTGACGCACGAACAGGTCAGTCGATAGAGGGGGCTGATAATATCAGGTATTAACATTGTGACGAAAAATCAGATTAACATTGTAATGCACGAACAGGTCAGTCGATAGAGGGGTCATCACGAACAGGTCAGTTGATAGAGGGGTCATCAGGTATTAACATTGTGACGCACGAACAGGTCAGTCGATACAGGTGTTATCAGGTATTAACATTGTGACGAAAAATCCCGGCATTAACATTGTGATGCACGAACAGGTCAGTCGATGAGGGGTCATCAGGCATTAACATTGTGACGCACGAACAGGTCAGTCGATAGAGGGGTTATCAGGTATTAACATTGTGACGAAAAATCAGATATTAACATTGTGATGCACGAACAGGTCAGTCGATAGAGGGGTCATCACGAACAGGTCAGTTGATAGAGGGGTCATCAGGTATTAACATTGTGATGCATGAACAGGTCAGTCGATAGAGGGGTCATCAGGCATTAACATTGTGATGCACGAACAGGTCAGTCGATAGAGGGGTCATCAGGCATTAACATTGTGACGCACGAACAGGTCAGTCGATAGAGGGGTCATCATGAACAGGTCAGTCGATAGAGGGGTCATCAGGTATTAACATTGTGAGCACGAACAGGTCAGTCGATAGAGGGGTCATCAGACATTAACATTGTGATGAAAATCAGACATTAACATTGTGTACGCACGAACAGGTCAGTCGATAGAGGGGTCATCAGGTATTAACATTGTGACGCACGAACAGGTCAGTCCATAGAGGGGTCATCAGACATTAACATTGTGACGAAAAATCAGATATTAACATTGTTTACGCACGAACAGGTCAGTCGATACAGGGGTTATCAGGTATTTCAGGGTTCGTACGCTCCTTGAAACTCCTTGAAACTCCTTGATTTCTGAGAGCCAATTTCAAGACCTTGAAACCCCTTGAAAATCAGTAAAATGTGGTTATGTTGACCAAACCTCCTTGAAAACCCTTGAAAATCAAACCATACCTTCAAAATATTTTTAATGTGGCAAGAAAAAAAACTGCAGATTGATTTTTATGCGCTCAGGTTGATGAAAAATGATTTTCAACATTTTTACATCATCGCGATCCCACGTTGTCGTCTGCTAAAGAATGAACCAAGGGAGATAATTTGTAACTTCCGCAATTTTTAATTCTACGCATGCGCGAAGAAAGGTCTTGCACTTCCGACTTGTTCAGTTCATTGTGAACGGAGCTTGAAAATGCCTGGGGGAAGTGTGCTTTCAACCGTCTGTGGTTGGATAAACCCGAGTTTTCTGACTGGGCGAGAGAAAGACAAAGCCAACAAACATGCCTGCTACTGCCTGCAAAAAAAGTTTCGATGTGCGAGTAACGGGCGGGAGTGCCCTGACAGCCACAGCAAAGGAAAGAAGCACTTGGCTCTACTGGTGGCAAGATCTTCAGCAGCGATACCCATCTCGTACTTTCTTACGAACAAGACGGCAGCCGCAGTGTCGAACGCCAATGTTGTGTCGTCATTAAATCCTGATTGTGATGTGTCCGTGCGCGAATCCAGTACCAGCTCTTCAGCCACAGTGGACTTGTTTTGCTGAAAGACAGATGTGCTGAAATCTGAATTCTGTGGACACTGAACACTGTAAACGCGCACCAAAGTTTCAGCTCTTGTGAACAGAATTCTCAGATTTTTCAAACAATGTTTCCAGATAGTCAAATCGCCAAAGGATTTCAGTGTGGTGAGGAAAATCAAGGTATTTCGCAACATTTGGCATTGCACCTCACTTTCATTCACTATCTCTGGATCCAGACTAGCTAGCTTGGTCATTTTTTTTCTTTTGATCAGAAATGGATTCTGCATGTAATTCATATTTTATTTATAAGTCAAAACAGCATGTATCATTTGCTATTTCTATTGGAATAATTTGAAAGCAATGAAACGCGAAGCCTGATGGCCCCCATATGGAAAAAAAAATTATTTATTAGCTCAGCAAAACAGTATATAAAAATCTTTTGTCATTGCATTACTTTAGCTCAGCAAAACAGTATATAAAAATCCTTTGTCATTGCATTACTATAGCTAAGCCAAACAAGAAAAGTCATGCTTCAAGTGCCTTATGTCTGCTATGATACAAATACAGTTCTTGTCATGACTTTTTTTTTTCAATTTTCATAATTTTGCCACCATTTGTGGTCCCCAAATCACACAAGAGCTTTGAAATCTCCCAAATATGTTTTTTTCCATGTTTTAAAAGGAAGTTTTTAAAAGACAGTGGTGATAATTTTCGTGCCACCTCTTGCCTTGAAATAAAATAAACGCTCCTTGAAAGCTCCTTGAATTTTTCTTGGGAGTCTGTAGGAACCCTGTATTAACATTGTGACGCACGAACAGGTCAGTCGACGCCCGAACAGGTCAGTCGATACAGGGGTTATCAGGTATTAACATTGTGACGAAAAATCAGATATTAACATTGTGACGCACGAACAGGTCAGTCGATAGAGGGGTCATCAGGCATTACATTGTGACGCACGAACAGGTCATTCGATAGAGGGGGTCATCACGAACAGGTCAGTCGATAGAGTGGTCATCAGGCATTAACATTGTGACGCACGAACAGGTCGGTCAATAGAGGGGTCATCAGGTATTAACATTGTGACGCACGAACAGGTCAGTCCATAGATAGGTCATCAGGTATTAACATTGTGACGCACGAACAGGTCAGTCCATAGAGGGGTCATCAGACATTAACATTGTGATGAAAAATCAGACATTAACATTGTGACGCACGAACAGGTCAGTTGATAGAGGGGTCATCAGGTATTAACATTGTGACGCACGAACAGGTCAGTCGTATAGAGGGGTTATCAGGTATTAACATTGTGACGAAAAAATCATACATTAACATTGTGACGCAGGAACAGGTCAGTTGATAGAGGGTTTATCAGGTATTAACATTGTGATGAAAAATCAGACATTTACATTGTGACGCACAACAGGTCATTAATAGAGGGTCATCAGACCTTAACATTGTGAACTAAAAATCAACATTAACAATTTGAGACGCCACAACGGTCAGTTGATAAGGGGTCATCAACATTAACCCTCTTGACAGCGAGAACCCCTAGCGCCCAACCGAATCACAACGCCAAACGCTGAGCAACTGCCAGCGCCCTGTAAAACACGTGGCAACAATGGGGCGCCGCCATATTTTCCGTAGAAAGGAAGTCTCGCGAGAACGTGAAACTTCTTCTTCCTTGGCCATTTAACTTCCGTTTGCAAAAAAACCGCGAGTCGATACATGCCTAGTTCTCCGATTAAACGAAATTTTTAAAGTTTGTGGGTCGAAATGCTGTTTTTCGCCATCCTAACCTTGATTTCTGCGTTCGATAACGAATTTAGTGATGAAGATACTGTGATTTGTAGGATTTACGGCATAAGGCTAGTGAAGTTTTGCTGTAATGAAGCTTAGAGTGACCTAGATATCGACTGGGATGATGTTCCAGGTATGATTTCGAAGAACTTCTGAAAGAAATTTTTTTTTTCCACCGAGTAAATGGATCATATAATATTCCTTCAAACTTATGAGATAGCAACATATATATTCGTAGGAATTTTTAAAATATTTCATTCCTATTTCCTTCCTCACTTTTAAATTATTTATAAATTGGGTAACCATGTTTCAAATTACGGAGTTAACTTACTTGCCGATGGGTTTTTCGGCGTAACTAAGGCTCAGTAAGTGCATACTAAAGACGGTTAACATTGTGATGCACGAACAGTCCGTTGATAGAGGGTCAACAGACATTATCTTGTGACGCATCTAAACAGGTCCAGTTGATAGAGTGGTCATCAGGCAATAACATTGTGACTGCCCGAACAGGTCAGTCGATAGAGGTGTCATCATCAGCATTACCATTGGGACGCACGAACAGTCAGCTTGATAGAGGGGTCCATCAGACATTAACATTGTGACGCACGAACAGGTCAGTCGATAACAGGGGTCATTAGGCATTAACATTGTGACGCACTAACAGGTCAGACGATAGAGGGGGTCATACAGGATAACAGGTGACCGTACGAACAGGTCAGGCCATAGAGGGGACATCAGCATTAACATTGTTAACGCACGTACATGGTCAGTCAATAGAGGGTCATCAGACATTAACATTGTGACTCACAACCGTCAGTCGATAGAGGTGTCATCAGGCATTAACATTGGACGCACGTACAGGTCAGTTGATAGAGGGTCATCATACATTAACATTGTGACGCAACGAACAGGGTCATCATAGAGTGGTCATCAGAGCATTAACATTGTGACGCACAGAACAGGTCATTGATAGATGGTCATCAGACAATAACATTGTGATTGCAACCACAGGTCAGTTGATAGAGGGTCATCACAATCAGTTACAGTTGATAGAGGGGTCCATCAGGCATTAACATTGGACCCACGAACAGTCAGTTGATAGAGGGTCATCAGACATTAACATTGGGACGCACAACAGGTCAGTTGGATAGAGGGTCATCATACATTAACATTGTACGCCAACAGGTCAGAATCGATAGAGGGGTCCCATCACAACAGGTCAGTTGATAGAGGGGGTATCAAGGCCATTAACATTGTGACGCACAACAGGTCCAATTTGATAGAGGGGTCACAGCTTAACAATGTGATGCACGAACAGTCGGCCACAGAGGGAGTTGTTTGCTCTCACAAGTCAGTGTCTGTTCCTTAGTGGTTTGATGGATGTGTGATGGTTATGTATGTAAATGTCAGTGTCAGTTCCTTGTGTTGGATGGATGTGTGATGGTGTAATGTATATTGTCAGGGGGTTCAGTTCCTTTTGTGGTTGGATGTGTGATGGTTTATGTATGTAATAATGTCAGTGTCGGTTCCTTTGTGTTGGGATGGATGTGTGAATGTGTATTATGTATGTATAATGTCAGTGTCTGTTTCCTTTCTGTTGGTGGATGTGTTGATGGTGTATGTATGTGTAATTCAGTGTCAGGTCCCTTTTGTGTGGGATGGATGTGGTGATGATGTATGTATGGTATAATGTCAGTGTCAGTTTGCCATTGTGTTGGATGGATGTGTGATGGTGTGTGGTAATGTTATAATGTCCGGGTCAGTTCCTTTGTTTGGATATGAGTGATTGGTGTATGTATGCTATATGCAGTGTCAGTCCCCTTTGTGTTGGATGGATGTGGGGTAATGAATGTGTGTATAATGTCAGTGTCAGTTCCTTTCTGTTGTATTGGTGATGGTGTAATGTATGTAAAATGTCAGTGTCGGTTTCTTTGTGTTGGGGGATGTGTGATGTTGTGTGTAATGTATATTTTATTGTCCATGCAGTCCTTTCTGAAGGATGTGGTGATAAGTATGTAGATATGTATAATGTCAGTGTCAGTTCCTTTTGTATAGATGGATGTGGTGGTAAATGTATACATGTTATGTATAATGTCATGTCGTTCCTTTCTGTTGGATGATTGTGGTGATGGTGTATGTATTGTAATGTCATGTCGGTCCTTTGTGTTGGATGTGGTGATGGTGTAATGTAGGATATAAATGTCAGTGTCATTCCTTTGTGTGGATGGATGTGTGTGTGATGTATGCTTGTATAATGTCGGTGTCCAGTTCCTTCCTATTGATATGTGATGGGTAGGTATGTGGGTGCTTGGTATGAGGACTGACATGAAATATTGGAAGTACACTTGCTTTCCTAATGTGTGCTACTTAGGGATTTGGCAGCTACATTAGCAGCCCTAGACAAAACGGAAACCACTTGCTTTTTTTTTCACTTGTGGAAGACTTAATAAACCGAAGCAGAGTGCATCTTCAGATATAATAATAATAATAAGTAATAAAAATGTGATTAATAGCGCCTCTCCACGGCACAAGGCGCTTTACATGGCAAAAAAATGCAATTGCTAAATGTAAAGAAAAGTGCATTGAAAAAAACGGCTCAGAAAATGAAAAACAAAGGCTCTCTCTCATTCTCTTTCTCTCCACTGCGCACACACACCTCAACGTCACAGACACACAATAACACAACAGCCGCAACAAGCACAAACTACTAAGCAATCCACAAAATAACAAAAGTCAATCAACATCTGGTAATGACTGTCTTCTTAGTATGTTTGAAAAAGGTAGGTTTTCAGGAGGTTTTGAAGGAAGAAAAAGGTTTGAGAATGTCTTAAGTCATAGGGAGTTTATTCAGAGTTTTTGGACTGCGTAAGAGAAAGCTCGTTCGCCATGCTGTTTACGATGGGGGCGTAACTGAAAGCGGAAGTCTAGTGTCGGTGGAGAGCGAGCGAGCGTACTGATGGGACATATAATAGAAGGAGATCGATAGATAGGCCATGGCATCGCCAGGTGAAAATCTTGAAGCAAGACAATGCACAACATTTTATTTAATTCTTTCTTCAACCGGGAGCCAGTGCAACTTTTTCAGGAGAGGGCTGCAGGGTTTGTCCTAGGAGATTTGCAAATGAGACGGCTGCAGAGATTCTGTACACATTGAGGGTTTGATGACAGTGATATATTTTACAAGTATTTCAGATTTTGTTCTTCCCCATCCAAATTCCTGAACAGATACAGTTTTTCGCTCTCTTTCCTTTTCACTCTTCTGCTTCAGCTAGCAGAAAAGACCCCCATGTGGGAGCTGAGGAGCAGTTTGAGGATTTCCTTTTTTAAATTTTTTTGTATATGAAAAAATGAGTTTTTTGATCCCATAGAAAGAAAATTTATTTTTTGGGCTCATAAACAGTACCATGTCAGACAATAGCATTCACGGCAGATAGTCAGCACTCCGGCCGAAGAGTTTTTGTGTGGCCTAATCAGTAAGCAGACAGTCACAGATGCCCACACCCGCTCCGCCTAGGAAGAAGCCATGCAACCTCCCGTACATCATTCTCTCTCGGCCTGGCCGTCCAAGCAAGATAAGTCTTGTGCTCTGTCTGCCTTCTCTTTGCCGTTGTGTTACAGATAGCTTGTGTTTGCTTCTCTGCTTATTTTGTTGTGGCTTGCGTCTTCACCCTGTTTTACTCTGGAGCCGGTGGGGCTTTGTTTGGGTGTGCTTTTATTAATCGATTTAACCACGCCATCCGCGCCGTAGTGCCTTTGTCTTGGCACAACGCGACTTCGCCTCTGTTCTTTTCGATCTTCGAAGTCGGAACTTCCATTCGCCGGTTTTTCATCTCTTCGCACCCCTATTTCTGCTCTCTTTCTTTTCACTCTTCAGCTTCAGATAGCAAGAAAAACCCCTTTGTTGGGAGCGGGAGTAGCATTGAGGATCTTTTTAAAAAATTTTTGTTATTAAAAATGAGTTTTTTGATCCATAGAAAGATAAATTTATGTTAGAATGATATCACACATATCTTGAATAAGTCTGGATTTATACATGTGTTTGTTCTCCGAGATGATTAGAAAGAAACATTGAGAAAATGTAATGATGAGCAAATGATTGGGTTATATTAATTTTTTTCCAGAGGGATCTTCCTTGGGCAGCATACGTGAGTGCCAGTGTAGCCAGCAACGCTGTGGTCAGCAGAAACAGCAGCACGCCCGTCCTTTCCCTCCACCTCTGTTCTTCACAACAGCAAAGTGTTCACAGCAGCTTCTGTTTCCACCCCAACCGTCCCCCATCTCCCTCTCCCCATCCATTGCACAATCCTGTCCAAAACGGACTGTCGCCGCTGCCGTCGCTGGGCGGCCCACCATGTGTTTGTCCCAAAACTCTGTGAAAGCAGTGTGGTGTCTGTGTTGCCTCAGAACACGAGGGCATCGCACAGCAGTGGTGCAACGTTTGTGCCCTGTGACTGTACTAATGCCTCAGTTAGGAACGCTGTTGCCCCCAAACCACCCCTTTGGGTGACAGCCCCCCACTTTCCCACTCTTTTGTTTAGACAGTGCCACTGTGTGGGCCAGTTCTGATGTGGCGCCCAGGACCGGGGCCTCTTTGGCCTCTTCTCCTCTGTCTCTATGCTGTGGTTGTGATTTCCCAAACGCCGGGCTGAGGGGAAGGAATGTGACTTGTTGGGTGATGGCCACCTCCCGGCTGTCAACTCTCGGACAAATGGTCACGGGGCAGACAGTGTTACTATAGTACCACTTGGAGATGGTTGCAGAGCATGCATTGTCGGGGGCTCGTCTTCCCCCACTGGTGGAGTTCACCACTTGACGTCCTCCTCTGTTGTTGACCCAGACATGGGCTTGATAGCAGTTGGGGATGCAGGTCAGGACTACAGTTTTCTTTTTTTCAAGGGTTTTTACATGGTTGGTTATTTGGGTCACTGTCAGTTTGTTGCTGAACTGCCCTGTATTTTTACTCGTTTGTCAGGGTTTTTGCTGAACGGGCCCTGTATGTTTACTCTGTTTTTCAGGTTGTTGCTGAACTGCCCTGTATGTTTTACTCTAGCTTGTCAGTTGTTGCTGAACTGCCATGTAGTTTTACTCTAGCTGTTTGTCAGGTTGTTGCTGATTGCCGTATATTTTTACTCTACTGTCTGTCAGACGTCGCTGAACTGTCGTATATGTTTTACTCTAGCGTCTGTCAGGTTTTTGCTGAACTGCCTATATGCTTTACTCTAGCTGTCTGTCAGACTGGGCACTGAATTGTCGTATATGTTTTACTCTAGCTATTTGTCAGATTGTTGCTGACTGCCGTAATGTTTTCTCTAGCTGTTTCAGTGTTGTCAGGTTGTTTCTGAACTGCCATGTATGTTTTACTCTAGCTGTTTGTCAATGGTTGCTGAAAATGCGTATATATGTTTTACTCTAGCTGTTTGTCAGATTGTTGCTGAACTGCCGTATGCTTTACTCTAGCTGTTTGTCAGGTTTTTGCTGAACTGCCATGTGTTTTTACTCTAGCTGTTCGTCAGATGGTTGCTGAACTGCCATACATATGTTTTACTCTAGCTGTTTGCCAGATTGTCGCTGAACTGCCGTATATGTTTTAATCTAGCTGTTTGTCAGGTTGTCGCTGAACTGCCATGTATGTTTTACTCTGTTTGTCATGTTGTTGCTGAATTGCCGTAATGATTTTTACTCTAGCTGTTTGTCAGGTTGTTGCTTAACTGCGTATATGGTTTTACTCTAGCGTCTGTCAAGACTGTCGCGAAAACTGCCATGTATTTTATATCGGCTTCCAGACATACAACAGTATACATGAAGATCATAAATTAAGTTGTGTCTGTGTACCAGTTGCTGTGAAACTTTTTCCTGTAATGTCAATAATATCAAGAAAAAGATGCAGTTAAGTCGTTGAACGTCAAATCCCGCCTTTTTTATTGATTTATTTTATGTTTTTAGTATTAACTTTATAAGTCTCTGATAGAAGGACCAACAGTTAGGATGGGATTGTGCGATCAAAATGACAGACCACCCCCCCGCCCCCCAAATTTTTCACTCCACAGTCAGCTCCACATCACACCATCACATTTCTTGTTCTTTTTTCTTTTTTTTTTTTAGTTCCCCCCCCCGTAGCATGCGCAGTAAATGACAGAAAATGACAACTGGTAGAAGGTTCAAACCCTGTCATTGTGATCGTTGTGTTTCTGAGGTTCATTCTGACAAAACTGCTGAAGGTCTGAACTTTGATGCCAACGCTCTGCGCAGAGAAACGTAACACGAAAACCTCCTCAGCTCGGAGGAAGCTCTCAGGAGGGTCGTCAGGGGGAAGCTTGGGTCCGGCTGCCTCAATGTAGTGGGCCGGGGATGGTGATGACATTTTGTTGCTCTACATACATACAGGCAACACTGTGACTAACAGCTGTTTTCCTGTCCTCTGTCAGTCTGTCCGTTTGGTAACAGGAAAACTATTAAGGGAATTTGGTGAAACATTTTACAATGTCTGTTGAAGGGTTTTTTTTAAAGTGCAAATAGACAACAACAACAACACACAAAACAAGCAAGCCAACCAAATATTTCAGAAAGAATAGCGGGCTTTTCCCTGTGTTGAGCTTGGATGAAGTCAGCATGCATAGGGGTTGACTTCTGACTGATGGATTTTGGAACCGATTTAGGTTGGGCGGAACATGTGCATGTTCACTTGTTTGAAGACTGAACTGAAATGATGTGTGAAATGCTGAATATTTCTTCACTGGCAATTCATAAGAAAGCAACACACACTCTCTCTCTCTCTCCCTCTCTCCATCGTCTTCTCGCTCTTCTCACTCACTCTCTCTTCTCTCACACACACATACTCATACACACTTCCGAGCGTTACTCTAGAGCGCGGATTTTGTACAATCCCCCGAAAATCTGTTCCTTCCCCGCAATTATCGAGTCTTGACGCGGGCAGGCTCCCCACAGTTGCAGGACTGCCCGCCCTTGTTCACTGATCGTTGCGGGCCTCGATTTCCGTCTGCTTGAAAAACTGAAACTAGAACTGAGCAGGAGCGACGTTTCGTGATATTTCCTTTGCTGTTAGGGTAAACAAACCAATTGCGGCGTTCATACTCCTCCTTCTAGATCACGACGAGAGTTGCGAGAGTTTTAAGACGCCATATTGATATTTCCAAAATGAAGAGTGCACAGCCTACCCTATTTGACTTCGACTTTCGTGGAAGAAACGTGAAAAAAAAAGATTCAGTGCCATGCAGGGTGGAGAAGATCATGAAGAAGACTGGCGACTACATCCAAAGCTCGGAGAAGCAGCCCGAAAAGAGTGCCAGTGCAAGGGAACACCTCTCGGTTTCAAGACGATTGGCTGAAGAAGTGACCCCGGGGGGGGGGGGAGTGCCCCCCTTTCTGAAAAATCCTAGATTAAGCTCTGACACTTGCATACACCTGTAGATGCACTGTAATCAAACACCACACACACACACACACACACACACATGCACTCGCACACACACACGTGTACACGCACACAAGCACAAACAGTTCACATATGAAAACTAATGCACATAAGCCATGTGTTTTTGTATAGTGTCCATTTTTACTGCCATAGAGAAATCATATATCTCTTTAAACATGAATTGCATTACATGTATCAATTTCCATAGTTACACACACACACACACACACACGAAACACACACACACACAACACACACACACACGCACACAACACTCACACGCATACACACAAACAACACACCACACACACACACACACACAACAACACACACACACACACCTACACACACACACACACACTTGAACAGTCCATCCTTTCCCTATATTCTCATACTTAACTGCCGAGCAAATGCCTTATTCCCACATAGCTAAGAACAAAGGCGGCATATGTGCAGTCAGGATCCAAAAAAAAAAAAAAGAAAGAAAATTGGGAAGGGAGGGAGCTGGCCTCATCTCAATGCCCAATAGGCCCATCCACAGGATTACCCTAAGGGATTTCACAATCTGACGCAAGTTAGAAACAGCAGAGTTTTTCCCATCCATTGTGTGATTAAAGCAGGCAGGTGGAGGGCATCCTGGTGCTGGACAGGTAAGTAGACCATTAAACTATTTTGCAGTAATAGAATTCCTTTTTTGTCATAAATTTCCCATATTTTATTTTTTAATACCACTGCAACGTCATAACCTACCCTTTAGATGACCATTTTCCTGGCACAGATTTCTTTCCCTCACGCTGTAACTTGTGTAAATGCCGTTTTTCAGTGTTCTGAACAGATGGAAGGTGACTTTGTTTACGCAAAATATGGTGGGCAGGCTGTACTCATATCATTTCAGTTGGTAAGTCGACTTAAGACCTCAAACTGTTTTCATGTGACTCGGGAAACGTTACTGCATGAATTAATCACATCATTCTTCCAAGTGAATCAGCTTGGTGGATATTGCCGTGCCCTGACAAGGAAACTGTTTTTCAAACCGTTTTTTTTGAGAATTTAGTGAGATAATTTGACAAATCAAAAAAAGAGAAGCATCTATGAAAAAAAAACACCTTAAAAAGTTTAAAGGAAGAGATAGTAAACTTTCAAATGGTATACAATTGTTTGCCTTTGTCATTTTGTGTGAATGTGGTGAATTTTTTTAAAAAATGGTCCAAAATAGCCCGTCACAGTAATATTACTTGGTCCATTCTTTTGCTCCGTCTCCGAAGGTTAAGGAGAAGTTAGCTCCCCTCTGACGCTGGGAATCCAGATGTATGCGTTGTTCCATGCCTAGTGAGATAAGTATTTGTTTGGACAGTATGTATGAAGAAAATTCCTTTTGATGCGTTTCTATAATTTTTTTTTATTTTGCCTCTGTTTTGGCAGTATATTGGCCAAAGTGTCCCTCGCTTTAGAGGTGCTCAACGAGAAAAAGGTGAACTTGAATGCTGCAGCATGGTTCACACACCCCCAGGTGATTCACATGTCTAATGTTTTGGCTAGTTGGTACCTGTGTGTGGCTTTGCTTGTGCTTGAGTGCATACAGAATACATTGTGTGAAAGCTTTCACAGTATTCTTTCTTTCTTACTGTTTTTTTTTCGTCTCCTCCATGCTGATGACAGAATCAGCAAGATTGCAGACTTGTCTGAAAAAGAAAGAAACTCTGAGTCCCAGATATGTAAGACAAATTGACATCAAGTATAAAATGTACAAGAGACACTCATAGTTTAGAAAAAAGAAAGAGCTAGAAAAGTTTGACCCTCTAAAATATATAAACATAGGCATTTTTCATCCTAGTTTCTTGGATGTTGGAAAATCTAGAGGAAGGTTTAGTGAATTTTGCATGTACAACACAGTAAAAAATATTTTTTGTTTTGCATGCAAGGAGAGGATAGGGACAGTGAAATTAAAACGAACACTTGCCAAACTAATGGATGAATAATGATTAATAATTATTTTTGATCATTGAATTTTAGAGATGGACAGTTCTGTTTTGTCTGCAAATAGTGCCAAATATTTCTTTCGTGCGCCTAAGGGAGAAAAAATCCGAATTTGACATAAAGATATATAGGATAGCCCCCCCTGTCGTGTTTCTCCTTGTGGGCTGTGAGGAAACTCATGGCAGAAAGATAGTGATATTAATGAGTCCAAATTTGAGATAAAGTAATAAATGTGCCATAATTCATTTAAAAATGATTGTGGACAGTACACCTTTGTGTACCGCAGCAATTCATAGCACTGGTCATTTATTTTCCCTTTTGAGATAAAACTTTTGATTTCTTTAACATTTACCACTGGAACTGAGTTTGCAATCACTTTAAAATGAAATGAAATGGTGTCTGACCTCTCATCCTATTTCCATAGGAAACAGTGCATTTGAAGAGCAGAAATGGTGTCCCTGACCGCTTTTTTGCCCTAATGTCATAGAAACAGTGCATTTGAAGAGTCAGAAATGGTGTCTGACCGCTTTCCTAATGTCATAGGAAACAGTGCCATTTAAAGAGTCAGAAATGGTTACTGACCGTCTTTCCTAATGTCATAGGAAACAGTGCATTAAAGAGTCAAAAAGAGAATGGTGTCTGACCCGCTTTCCATTGTCATAGGAAACAGTGCATTTGAGAGTCACTACTGACCCAACGCATTCATCCTGTGTTTACTGTGCATCATTCACATACAGAAATAAAAAAAGGAAAAGAATTCAAAAGCAAAAATGTAGGCTCAAAACTTGGACTTTGGCAAGTCTTTTGAATCGTGCGTTTATCTTGAAAGTCTGAACACAGTGAAATTTTTCGTGCATGTGGTTATTCAGCTGTGCTTTCTTTGACAAAGCTGAATGACATCCATGCATATGCCCCTCTGCATACATCAAGCACCTGTACAGAAATCCTCAGACACATAAACCCAAAATGTGAGCAGATCTTTATGAAAGTACAAAGACGGCTGTGATAGTCCTTGCCAGTCACTTCCTGACAGGTGCCCCAGCATCCTGCTGATTGTGGGGGGTGTGTGCCCATAGTTACAGGTTGAATGAGTTGTGCTTGCTGATACAGACATGCACTGGTTCACCCACATATAACCTACCAGCTGACACCCTAGCCACAGTTTGCATTGACTGGTTTGTAGCAGGCTAGGAGGTTGTACGAGTTCCCATCAGGTATTCTTATGTGGGAATTTGGTCTCTGCCATTCCTACCCATTGTGCTACAAGGCTTAGATTGGAAAGACTGGAAATCACAGGGTCATGTTCCTCACTGTGTGAAGTCATCTCTGACAGTATTTCCCAAGATGAATAACTTTGACCCAACAGTTAAGGTGTCTGTCCCACAGCTGTTCATGCAGGTACCTTAGAAAGCAGATTTGGCGTCGTATACTTCACCATGTCAGACCATATAGCAATCCATCGGCAGTAGTTTTAGCTTCGCCAGCGAGATTTTTTGTGGCGAATGCAGTAATAATACCATCACTGACCGCCCACTACTACTTCCGCCGGAAGAAGCCGTGTAATACTTCTGTTCCTCATTCAAAACCCTCGGCTCCTGCCTGACAAGGACAGTTTTTGCTCTGTCTCGCCTAACTTCTGTTTTTGTAGAGATTGCTTGTGTCCTTCTTACTTGTTCTGTTGTGGCTACGTTCGACCATGGTACCATTGCCGTGGGAGGCTTATGGATGGCATTTTATTTCATTTTAATTCACCTCATGGCGTGACGGCTCACGACTTCTCTTCACCCCATTGTGTTCTCCATTCGTCCCTTACTTGCCGAGTGTGGGAACTGCGTCACCCTTGTATTAACGCGTCACCCATCTCTCTTTATTTTCTTTTTCCATTCCCATGGATTTCCATCGATCTCGGCGCGTTGTTTATTCCCACTACCCATCTCGGTCCCATTCACTTCGACGATCGATCTTCGTCCTCGCTCGAGCCCGCCATATTATTCTCGCCATTCCGGCCGACCCCTGTGTGGGCGTCCTCCGTTGGCGTACCGGTTCACTGCTATGGAGGTTTATTTTTTTTTTTTCCTTCTCCTATATTATCGCCCATTCTTTTCCCTTGTATCACTACTCTGATCGTCTTCTTCGATCGCTCGTCTAGTAACGGTCGATCGGGTTTGTACCCACATTGTTTCCATCAAATTAGGATGGCGGATGTTTTTAAGAAAGAAAGGAAGAAGAAGAAGCGTTTGCCTTTCTTCTCACGTCACTCATTTAAAGCCTATAACAGCTTTTGTTATCACTAACATTCCGTCCCTCTTACGGAGTCTTCTTTTCGGCCACTTGTATACTTCAGCGCGTCATCTATGCTAACTCTCGCGCCCATACTTCTCTTTCGAGAAAAACCTAACCCTCACGCGGTTCAATCGAACCGCATCTTGGATTTTCCACTACGATCGGCGTCTCTTCCATATTGCGTCACCGCATGGTGCCCCATTTTTCGATCGCACAGCTTCCGTACGGGGATTTTCCCAGCCACATTTATTTGTACTCAATATGGCACTCTATGTTATTCTTACTACAAGAGAGTCGAGTGACTGTAAACATCTCTTGATCTGCCTGCTGGTGCACATGTATTAGTACCTAGTTTATCACAGTAGATCGATGGGGTCCTTTAACGATCTCTTCATCTACCCAACGGTGCAACATGGATTAGACCTCCGTACATAATGACAGTACACCAGGGTATTCTACCTCGATCGCGCTAGTGCGCGTCACTCTCCGGCGATCGATCCATCCCGTCAATCGATTGGCCATGTTGGATTGTGCCCACGCCGTTGCGTGTTCCCGCCATATTGCCCTTGACCGCTAACGCACCATGCTTGGTACGCACTTCCCCTGGCGCATTTTCCTGTAACATATTTATCATTATTACAGGAAGAATTGAGTGTCTTAACGCGCTCTTGATCTACCACTTGTGCACACTTATTAGTACCCCATTATAACATTTATCTGTTCCCCATTTATCATTACTCCTGGTATCGGTGTCTCTACGATCTCTTGATCTGCCAACGGGGCACATTTATTACTACCCCCCCCATTTATCATTACTACTGGTAGATCAGGTGTCCTACGGATCTCTTTGATCTACCAACGTGTGCACATTCATTACTACCCCATGTATCATTATAAAAAGTAGATCGAGAGCCCTCCTGGTTGCGATTGGGATTGAATCATTTCTCTCCTTCACGATCGTCGTACTCTCCGATTTTGTGCATTTTTCGCACAGCTCTTGTGTGTCTTTCCCTCGCAACTGTGTTTACCTTCTCGCGAGTTTGGTGGTCAGTCTATTCTGGCACTGTCTCCGTGCTCTGGGCCCCAGCTTCACGCACCTATCTCCTAGACATACCTGCTCTGTAATTCTCTGCACACAGCCCTTTGTTTATTTCCACAATCGTACACTCGCCGGTCGTCGCCGCCATTTTCCTCCCTCGCCGCCGAGTTTTCCCTCCAATTTTGCCTTTGTGCCGCCTGTACTTTCGTATCTGGTCCTGCCTTAGGAGGGTAGGGGGGGAGTAGGGGTAGTAGGAGGGGGCGGTGGAGATGAGGGTAGTTAAGAGGGGAGGATAAGGGGAGGAGTAGAGGGTAGGTTAGGAAGAGGGAGTGGGAGAGGAGAAGGGACAAAGGGAGACGGAGGGGTGGGGAGGAGAAGGGGGTGGGGTGGGAGAGAGGGGGAGAGAGGAGGGGTAGAGGAGAGGATAAGATAGGGAGAGGTAGGGAGAGTCGCTAGGGCGAGGGAAGAAGGTACGGTTTAGTGCACAATATCTTCGTACTAGTACATACACAATATCACTTTAGTGTTAGGAATTTTGTCCTATACAAGTACGTAATACTACACGCTGATCGCCGATTGCTAATCTAACATTAATCCAGTATCTCGGTGTTTGTGGCGTGAACAGGTAGTGCGATTTTTCTGTCGATTTCTCCGACTCCTTTACACAACACCACATGGCCTTCGAGATTAAATACTTCTTCTCGATCAACCATCTGTCCTCCTCTTTGTGGTCCGGTGCTCCTGGTTTGCTCTGCCACAATTGTCCCAACAGATGGTTGAAGGACCAACCGACGGTCTAGCCACTTCATCACTCAGAAGACAGCCTCATATTCCCGATCCTGATCCCCAGAGCATTCCGATCTCATGGAGAATGTACGATCATGGTAGATGGAGATGACTTTTCCGTGGAGGGACGCGTGACCATTCCCTCCTCTACCCGATCCGGTGGAGCACATTATCGCGTGCGTCCAAGGCTACTAGGCAAGGGAGCGGCCGCCATTGCTAAAATCCTCTCGGTTGACCGCCCAGAAAGTCTAAGGCAAGGCTCCCCTCAAAAGGGCTATCCAAGTCAAATCTTCTCACTGAAATTCTCTTTCCCCCACTTCTCGCATTGGCCGCTTTGCCCTCTAGCTTAGCCTCCCGACGCGCAGTGGAACTTCTGTCCATCATGCTGTGTCACGCGACCCCTCGCCCCCGGGTACCTTGCCGACCCGACCAGCACGGTGAACGGGTCTGGCTGGAATCGCCACCCGTCACTCGCCTTGAGAGCCACGTTTCACTTTTCCTCCCCCCGAACTTGATACTGGATCACAGCGCTCACCCCACCCGGGCACAGGTGCAGCCACACCTGTGCACGTGAGCGCCATGACTCCGGAAGCATTTTTATGGTCACCACCCCGACCACAGACCTCGGCGTGTCCATAATTCCTGGGCGCGGGTCACGCCGGCGCCAAGCCCTGGTCGTGTCCATGCACATGGGCGGTCCAAACAACCCCGATCGACCGCCACATATTCCCCTAGGGGTACAGGACGTTAGGAGTTCGACTTATTCGCTTCCCACTTGGCAACGGTCCCGTTTCCACCGGGGGGAGGATCAACCAGCAGGGCAAGAGTAACCTGACTATTCCTCTGGCGGAAGGAAACACGGTGCCGCAGCAGCCCAATCCGCAACCATAGCGGGTAAGGGGGCTCGACTACCGTGTCCTCCTCACCACCACCAAGGCCCACCCAGCCCCACACCAAGGACGTGTATGCGGCAGTGCACGTCCCTTGGTCGGGGTACGACAGGCCACGGCCCCCTCAATCATAACCCCCCCCCCTTGGTGTTTCAGGTTACCCGGGTCCCCTCGGGGACATTCCTGCCCACACCTCAGGGCCGCCACAGGCCCGCCTACCTTCCCGGGGACCGTGGCTCTATGCCCCCGAGAGAACCAGTGGGCTTAATTCTAACACACCAACACACCAGCTCCACGGTCGAATGTGGCACCCCCATCCACCTGGGTCGACCTCGGTCTCCCAACTCGGGCCTGTCTGATCGGCAGAACGGGCTCCACAAACTAAGCCTGGCCGCCGATCATAAGCCACAGGGACCCGCCCTCGCATTCCCCCCCCTACCCAGCTAGGGCGGATCCCTCACGCACCCCTGGAGTTGCCTCCGACAAGTGTTTCCACCCATCCCTGCCAGGAACAAGACCACCCTGAGGCTGAAGATGAGGAAGAATTGCACTACGCCTCATTGTATGATGTGGGCACCTCTGAACGGTAGCGCCCGGACCTGGTTGTGGGAGGCCCAACCCTCGGACCAAGGTCCTTCTTTTCACTGACATCACCGTGCCGCCCCTGCCAGCGATCTAAACCCAGGATCATCGCCCACAGTACCTCACCTCCATCTGGGAAGTCCGGCAACTCGTGCCAGGGGTGCGCAGCCGTCCTTCCCGCCAGACCAGGGTCCCTCTCGCCCTAATGCGTCAATCGGTCACTCAACCTCGGGACCCAAGAAGGTCTGCAGTCACCTCCTTGTTCACTCGACAATCCGTACCAGGGGAAAAGGCATTTCCCAGGCAGACGGTCGTGGGCTGTTTCCCAACTGGCCCGCCCGCCCCCCCCTCCCCCCCCTACTTCCGGCACCATCCTCCTTTACGAACTAAAGGAGTGGGACCGGGTAGCCAGAATGGGCAACTTACACACCACTGCTGGCATGCCTATCTAGCATGCTCCTGCAGCGGGCGGGGAACCCTGCCGGAGGAGGATGGCACCGTCCCAGTGTCATCGACTCGGGCCTCCGAGACCCACCCAGGAGACGACTCTCGCTTGTTCAGCACTCATTTTAGCGACACCTGGTCAACAGGATCTTGGCATCACCCTTTCAGCTCCGGTGGACGCGCAGCCGGAGCCACTTTAACTGCCTGTTGTAGCTAGAGTTGCTGTGCTGGTGCAGCCCGCCAAGCGCCCTAATTCCCCTCTAGGCCGAAACCGAAACAATCCCACCAGAATTTCGGTTGGCCAGCAGCACGTTCCCGGAGGTGATGGAGTCGCCCATGGAAACTCCATCCTTATACTCCCATCTCACAGAGCGCTACTCTACGTCTCGTCTGCAAGACGGGGTTCTAGAAAATCTGGAAGCAGTCTTACTTTACATCTGAAATCTGCTTCGCAATGTTCCGACAAACGGCCCTAGCCTAGCAACGACACTCGTCTTGAAGTATTGATTTTTCTCAAGGTCTCGTCCTAGTTTTGCATAGTCTCGGTTTGTGTGCAGACGGGCGATACTTACTTCCGACATTTTCCCGTCGGTGCTCAAGGCAATCGACATTCAGGGAAAGTGTGCATTCAGGATCTTGGGGTCAAGGTAAGCAGTACTGTTTGCTAAGATTCCCCAATACAACATTATGTTCTATGTTGGGGGGAAAAAATTTCAAGTGGCAAAAGATCGCCTCTATGGCATCTCTGGCTCACAACAACACACTCATGCTGACTATGGCCACAAACAAGCACATGCTCAGTATCTTAAATACACGCTCGTTCGGTGTTTCCTGTCTTTTGCAAGCGGACGGAGGAGAGTGGCACATTCAACCTCTACACTCCCCCTCCATCTCGGGCTGTTCCCCTTTTGAGAACCCTTCCTACCTCAGGAGTGTGGGACGCACAGTGTGTGAACGCTCAGTCATCCCCGTCTCCACATCAACGTCCCTGTAAATGCAGCGGGTAGGGCTTGCCCTCCCCCTTCCAGCTCCTTTCCCCCGTTTCTTCCAACCCCAGGTCTTGCACCGACTTGTTCACCTGCCCATGGACAACACTGGTGCCTTGTGTCAAAACAACAACAACAACAACAAAAAAGGGAGGTGGGGAAAGAGCTCGCACCCTCAGAGCTCTCCCCCTGAAATAGAGGCCCCCTCCACTGTTGCCGTGTGGGGATTCCCCTCTGCGCGACCACACATAGCGGGCCCCTCCCTCACTGGACCCTCAGCAGGCTGGCCCCCGCCCATGGGGACAGTGTTCAGAGCCCAGAGAGTCGCTCACCCTCCCTGGTCTGGCTCCATAACATAGCGCCCTTCCCTCCATTCCCACACCCCCACAGGATGAGCCCTTTTCCAAGGGGAGAGATGGCCTCCTGGCTCATCTCTGTTCCTCCATCTGGCCTTCCGATTTTTCAGATAGGTAAGTCCTATCTCTCCAATCTCTTCGTTTGGCGCTCTTGGCGGCTCCATTCGGGGCTATACTGGGAACCCCGCGCCCCCAGGTGCTCCTCCCCTCCCAGTCCCTCCCTAGATGCTCCAAGATGGTGAATCGCCTACGCTCCAAGCGTAAAAGGATCTCCCCATCTTATCTCCCGGGGCACAGCTTTATTTTTCTTCGCCATATCGAGACACTTAGTTATTGGGCCGAACAAACAAGCCTTACACACATTTCTGACCAAACATTTTTGTTGTTGTATGTCCCAAGCAAGCATGTAACAAACTTGTGTACTAAGTTAACTAGGGAAATTAAGTTCCCAGAAAGTAATGACGTCATACTTTCACAATTGTGTGTGTGTGTAGTCATTGTTTTTGAATATCCGCCTGACCTCTTGTGTACAAGCTTTCATGCCGTATCACATATCTACAAGAAAATAACCTAGTCCGAGTTTGGTAATTAAAAGAATTGATGGGAACTTGCCTATTCAGTCCATCTCAAGAGCACAGAATATAACATTTTTCCTGAAAACCACTGATTATCAACCTTAAGCCCCATTTTGTAATGGCCGCTCATCAATGCCGAACACATTGGCTGCCAGACCGGCTGTACACAGATGACAGTCAGTTGGTTGAAGTTACAGCAACAGTTAGCTGGCAGGTGGGGAGCAGCCTGCAGAAAAAACACCCCTTTCCTTGACCTGCATTCACGCTTGGCCTCTGCAGCTGTGGGAGAGCTGTAAACTCCCCTGCCTCTCAGAAATAAGTGGCTTGCCTCTGAACAGCCGCGGGCCCATGAGGCAGGGCGCTGGGGGCCACTGTACACAGCGATCCAGTGCACTGTCCTCCTGCACCACATCCTGGGGGCCGCCTACTGGCATCCAGAAAACCCTTCATAAGCCTTTTATTTTAAGGGATGTCCCCGCATGACCAGGGCTGATGGTTCTAGGGACTTCTTTGCGGCAACGCAGCCATATCTATTCCTCTTCTAACCCCAAGAACCAAGAGGGCACAAAGCCCCTTCCTCCAATTCCTTTGAATTCGGCTATGGTCTGACTTGGTAAAGGTAATGACGCCAAAATGGGGAGTTTGTATTATCCTCCCTGTTTGGGCTAGTATACTTACCATGTCACCTCCTAATTGGCCCACCCAACCTCCCCGCTAGCGCTAGGGTTCTCTGGTTACCTTGCGCATAGGCCTCGTTGAAGAGGAACAGGAAGTTTACAACCGGCTTCTTTCCCCCTGGCGGAACAGTGTGGTCGTCACGTGATGGTCTTATTACTGCATTAGCCACAAAAAAACTCGGCTCAGCAGAGCCTGACTAACTGCCGTGGAAAGCTATGGTCTGACATGGTAGAATACAGCCAACAGGGAGTCGAATACAAACTCCCCATTTACAGCCACTGTCATGTTAGGGTCTTCCCTCTCACTAGTGAGTGTCATGTCCGTAATGTCACTGTGATTTTCTCATGTGAGTCTGGCCTTTCATGTTCAAATGCTGGTGCTGGCAAAGTCGTGGAGACTGTTTATTGGAATGAGAGTAAAGTATTGGCTCTGTGACTGCGCAGTTGGTTCAGTTGGGGCTTACAAGTGCAGTGCTTCGAAGGTTGGATCAGAACAGGCTGCATGGAATACTACAGAAGTGACTGATGGCAAATGCGGTGTCTCCTGTTGTGGGGTGGGTTTCAATAGGACTTTTGATGTTTGTCTTGCTCTAGGGACTGCAGAGCTGTGGCTGCAACAGGACACCTTTGGATGCAGGTTTTGCATGTTGGGAGTGGGAGATGGAGAGTGGAACATGGTGCTATCATCTCATTGAGGGTGGTTCCAAGAGAGCAAGGAAGGAAAAAAAAATTAAGAAATGAAAAAATAGTAGATTGCATCATTAAAGAAAAAATTGCCCTGATGGGTTTGGCATAGAAAAGAACCCACTGCCCTGCCATGTCATGTCGTAAGAGGCGACGAAGGCAGGACCACCGATCGCCCCGAGGATAAAGGGTTTGCGTAGGGCTAACAACCTGCCTGTAAAAAAAAGACGAGTTACAGAAGCATTGACGACAATGAACCAAAGCATTCACCTGGTCAATGAAGGTCCTCCATCCCGGAGACTTTAGACGCAGTGCAGTGAAAGCGAAAGGAAGCTGCAAGGCCGACTCCCCTTCTAACACCCAGACAACAACGAAAGTACCACATGGAACCATCCAGGACGAAGTTTTGAAACAGAAAAACCATCCAAGTTGCGAGAGAGATGAAAATCTACTAGATCGGAGTGCTAGGACTGAGTGAGACACGAGGCACAATTCAACATCAGAGACTTTCATCGGAAACAGCTGCAGTACTCAGGACACACAGAGATGGAGCCCCCCACACTGAGGGTTGTGGGCCCTGATGCAGGCACCCGGAGGCACAAGGGGCACTCATCGATGGAACCTGTCCAACTCCCGCACATCACAGCCCAGTTTACCACGAAGAAGAATGACATCAGGCTGAACATCATCCGGTGCTATGCTCCCACCAATGCTGCGGAAGAAGATAAGAAAGATGACTTCTGCAGCAACTACAGACCAGTGATAGACAAAAGAGGAGCAAAGACATAACCATACTGATGGGAGATTTAACGCCAAGATCGGAAGGGACAACACAGGCTACGAGGACATCATGGGGACACATGGACTGGGACAGATGAACGAGAATGGGTGGAGTCGTTTGCAAGACCTGTGCGCCCTGAACCAGCGGGTGATCGAGGAAGCATCTTCCCACACAAGCGCATCCAAAGGCCCATGGAGATCCCCGAACCATGACACGGAGAACCAATTGACCACACCTGCATTAGCGCAAATTTCAGGAGATCATGGCGGGATGTAGAGTAATGAGAGTGCTGACGTGTCATCAGACCACCACCTTCTTTTAACAACATTGAGACTTCGCCTCAAGAGATTCACCAACACAACAACACACGTACAGAGACAATGTCGACTGCTCCGGAACAGGGACACACAAGCAGCATTCCAGATCATCCTTATCCACAGTTCCAGCCAGCTACAAGAGGCTTGATAGAAGACAGTGAGACGACATCGAGACACCAGTGGGAACACTGCAAGAAAGCTCTGGCATGACACATGTGAAGAGATCCTTGGCAAAAGAAGGCCCAACCAAGAATGATCTCTGCCGACACCACCACAAGTTTGGAAACAAGAGAGAGAAGCAACAACACCTGAACACGGGAGAAGAACAAGAGCACCAGGCAAAGGCACAGGAAGAGCACACAGCAGCGAAACGGAGAATTAAAGAAGAAGCATCAGAAGGACAAAAGGGAATTGACTTTTGACGACCTGGCCACCAAGCAGAGCAGCAGCCTACAGGGGAACTGAAGGCCCTGTACCTGGTAGACCAAGAAGCAGACGGGAAAGTTCCAGCAGACAGACAAGCCAGTGAAGGACAAGAACGGAAACCCACTGACAACAACCGATGAACAAGCTGAAAACGATGGGCAGAACACATCAGGGAGCTGCTGACCGCCCCCGCGCCCTGATGCACCACCAGACATCCCACCTGCAGAGACTGACCTGCCCATCAGCTGGACAAACCCCTCAAAGCAGAGATCAAGAAGGCCATCATGACTCTGAAAAATGGGAAGGCTGCAGGGCCGGACGATATACCAGCAGAAGCCATCAAAGCAGACAGAGACCGCTGTCAACATGCTATAACAGCCCTCGTCCAGCAAGATCTGGAGAAGGAGGAGACCGCTCAGTGGAAAGAAGGAATCGTCATCAAGCTGCCGAAGAAAGGAAACCTCAGGCCGCAGCAACTACGAGGGATCAATGGCTCCTGTCAAACGGCCAGGCAAGGTTCTCAACAGGTCTACTGGAGAGAATGAAAAAAAGAGGCCGTCGACCCAAAGCTCCGAGACCACAGGCAGCTCTACCGGCGAGAACAAATCATGTGCGCCGACCAGATCGCCAGCCTGCGCATCATCGTGGAGCAGTCGCTGGAGTGGAACTCCCCCCATTAACATCAACTTCATAGATAAGAAAGGCTTTCGACAGTGTGACAGAGAGATGCTGTGGAAGCTGCTGAGGCATTACGGAGTCCCCGAGAAATCATCTCCCTCATCCGGAGCACCTACCAGGACATGAACTGCATGATTGCCACGTCGGCCACCTGGAGTTCGGCAGTGATGCCCTGTCGCCGTTCCTACTCACTCCTGGTCATTGACTGGATCATGAAGACCTCTACAACAGGCAGAAACAACGTATAACAGTGGACCCTCTGGACACAGCACGACGACTCTTACTTCGCTGACACCTGGCGCTCCTGTCACACAGCCACACCAGATGCAGGACAAGACCACTCGCTTGAGACCCCATTCAGCCGGGACAAGGCTCAGATTAACAGAAGACGACCGAGCTGATGAAAATCAACACCACTGCCAACACACCAGTCACAGTCGACGGCAGAGCCCATCAGGGAGGTGGAGTCTTTTCGTCTAACCTGGGAACGTGTTGACCAACAGGGAGGCACGACCGCGAACTCACAAGCCAAATCCGGCAAGGCAAGAGAGCAGCTTTTTGTCAGCTCAAGAACATCGGGCACTGGAGGAATCAGCCTAAGAACCAACTCCGCATCTTCACAACTCCAATTTGAAATCAGTTCTGCTCGACGGAGCGAGACGTGCGAACAACACAGACGAGCAACAAAAGATTCAGACATTCTGCAACACCTGTCTGAGCCATCTACAAAATTCATGGCAGGACAATTTCCGAAAACGAAGATCTGTGGGAGCGTGCTGGACAGGAACCATGGCCCAAGCAGATACTGCGAAGGAAGTGGGGCTGGAACGGACACACCCACAGGAAGGCCACATCCAGCACCACAACGCCAAGCCCTGACCTGGAACCCGCAGGGAAAGAGAAAGAGAGGCCGGCCTCGCAACAGCTGGAGACGAGACACTGAGGCGGAGTTGAAACAACAAGGTGGACAAACTGGACAGGAATGACCAAACAGCCCAGAACATATTGCGGATGGCCGGAAGAGTCCGTTGAAGGCCTATGCTCCACCGGGAGCGACGGGCATAAATGAAATAAAATGAATCATTAAAAAAAAGAACAAATCAATGCAGTCAAAAGATCAAAAACAAATTCACACTACATCCGCATTTTTCTTGCCATGCTGAGGTTAATAGTTCTGTGGAAAAAAAAAGAGGTTGTAAAACTTCAATGTCAACAGTACTGTACAAAAATGTTTTTTATTTATCCCCCCCCTTTCTTGTCCATGATCAAGCAGATGCTCCTGACCCACTACAACATCATGACGAATCCTCATGGACTTCTCCAACCATTTCGTAAAAAAACTGAGGTCAGTGAGTTTTAGTTTGGGTTTTGTTGGTTTTTGCTGAACCCGTGGTACCCAGTAAATTGAAGCCTGGCAATGCCTTTTTTCTTTTCCAGCACATAAGGTACTTGGGAATATTTCTATTGTCAGTCATTCATTAAATTTTCCAGAGTATGTACGGGAATTCTTCAAGATCTGTTAGTCATGACTGTTCGAGAATATTGTGAGCAATGTGTACTTATTTTCTAGTAAAATTTAAGCAAGAGAGGGAGTTCAGTTACCGCCAGGGACACAGACAAATAAAGTACAGGACAAGACACAATCATTTCGACCTCTTGGTCTTCATCAGGCAAAATTAATAACATTTAGGACGAGAAACTATTATTCATTTTCATGTTTGCTGCCCGACTCAAAATGGGCCGCTGGACGGAAACAAGTCCACCCAGAGGGATCAATGGAAGTGAAATATGTGCGGTGTGTGTGTGTGTGGTGAAACAATGGGTTTTTAGCTTGTTTTTTGTAGAATAGTAAGAATATATTAGTGACGGTATGATTATGTGATTGATAATAGTGCTTAGTGTGTGAGAAGAAAACAAAAGGGGAGGAAAAAAATTTAAAGAATGAATTCAATCAGTAAATGAATATACGATTTTAATTTGGGGCGGGTTGATGTGATGATGTAATTTTGGGTAGTTGTATGTGGGGTGGGAGAAATACTAATAAAATCAGATATAGAAAAAATAGATAAATAAATGGAAACAAGATAAATTAAGATGAATAAAAGTATTTTAAAGAAAAGATAAATATGAATTTAAATAAATAAAAATGAAATGAAATAACATGAAATAAATGGAGGGTGGCTGCAACTTCTGATGAAGTTGGTATGGGGGTATATGGTGGTGGTATGTGTGTAATGTATGTGTATTTGTGTGTTGTGTAAGATATTGCCAACCGGTGTTGAAGTGGTGGGTATGTAATTTGTTTACTGTTGGATACTGATGCCTTGGGCTGTAGAGTACCAATTTGGCAATTTAGATGGGTCCTTGTGCTGACATTCGAAGCTACACTCTGTGATTGCCAAGTGCCAAGACTTCACAATGGTTGATGTTTTGTTGGGTGGCTGAAATGGAAGGCAACGGTTTGGGTTCGGGGTGCGGATGTCAGCCAGGTTTCAGAGAGTATGTCTCCATGTGCAGGATGTTTCACCTCTATAGATCTTGCCACACAGCTGGCAGTGATAGCGTAAGCCGTATACAATGTTGTGGCTCTGACAGGAGAATGTGCGTTTAATAGTGAAGGAGTCTTTGGGGCCCTGTAGGATGGTGTCGGGTTTGGTGAGGGGCAGATTTTGCATTTAGGTTGTGAGCAGGGGTGAGTACCTGTGGTGTAGATGCGGAAATTCTGTTCAATTTGGACCGCATGAGAAGATCTTTAAGGTTTTGATCACGTTGGAACATGATCATGCGTCTGTATGGAAGGCAGGTTTGTGGTTTTATACAATGTGCCGATTGGATTTGAGAATCCTGCAGATGGGGAGGGTGTGTGGGTGGAAGAGGAGGCAGGCAGTGGGTCTGTCTGTCTCTTTTGGATGCTGGGTTTCCAGAGCACATGTTCTGGATATGGCTGTGGTGCGGCTGAGAGCTTCTTTGATGATGGAACTGGGGTATCCACGGTTTGTGAAAAATTCTAGACATTTTGGCTGCTTGTTTAGTGAAGTCTTCTTGACTGGAGCAAAGTTTGCGAAAACAGAGAAATTGTGAGCATGGAATGCTGTCTTCAGTGTATGGGTGGTGGGAGGATATGTAGTCTAGGTATGCTTGTGGATCAGTAGGTTTGTAGAAAACAGAAGTTTTTGTGTAGGTCATCTTCGAAGGAGATGGTGTGTCTAGGAAGTTAACTGACTGTGAAATGGTGTATGTTATTTGGGATGGATGGATGGAAGGTCTAGGCAAAGTTGAGGAAGTTGAGATCTTGTTTGGGCATGGATATGGCCCCCAGTCCATCATCAATGTACCTTTTGTGTAATCCAGGTGTGGGGCCTGCACATGTGGTTAGTAGGCGGTGTGAGTGAGAGACCATTCTCATTGCCAAACTTGGTACTCTACAGCCCCAAGACATCAACATCCAACAGTAACATAAATATACATACCCACCACTTCAACACCAGTCGGCAGTATCTTCCACCAACCACACACACATACATACACACATACACCACCATACTCCCCACTACCCACTTCATACAGAAGTTCCAGCCACCCTTCATTTAGCTTATTTTATTCTATTTCATTATTTTTTATTTTATTCTATTTCATTATATTTGATTTTATCTTATTCATTTATTTTTATTTTTTATTATTTTTTTTTAATTAAAAATATTTATTCATTTTATTTTATTTGTATTTTATTTTTTCCTTCATCTGATTTTTATTAGCACTACCCCCACCCCACATACATCTACCCACACATAACTACTATCATCACCATCACCCCCCATTAAAGACGTTTATTTATTTATTTATTGATTTTTTTTTCTTTAATTTTTGTTCTTTCCTTTTTTTTTTCTTGTTTTCCCCACTAAGCACTATTATCAATCCACCATAATCACTACGGTCACTAATTCGTTTCACACCCCCCCCCCCCCCACCTACCCCAAGCTGTTTCCTCTCCCATGATCCCCTCCAGGGTGGCCTCGTTTGAGTGGTTTCTCATTCTCCGTTTTTACTGTCCTAAATGTATTTGCTTTCACCTGAAGAAGACCCAAGAGGTCGAAATGCATCGTGTCTTGTCCTGTACTTAATTTGTCTGTGTCCTTGGCGGCAACTAACCCCATCTCTTTCTAAATTTTGCTTCATTTTCCGCCCTCAGTCATTCCGTTTTAAAACCTGTTTTCTAGTGTTTATGCCCGAATGCATTGTTGCTGTTTGTAATTTACGCAACATATCAACATATCACTGGATCCTGATTTTGATGGACAAAAATATCACACACACACACATCACACACACACACACACACGACTTTTATGTTGGCCTACAGTTTTAAATGCTGAAATTTTTTGAGAATGAAAAAGGTTTTCAGTTATACTAATTTTATAAATTATTGAAAGAAAAGTTATCTTTAAAAAAAACGACAATAATATAATTTGAGGAAAAAAATAGGTTTATGATAAAAGCAGTTTTTTTCCTGCAGTTGAAAAAACCCTACCTTAAATGATATTGTTCTGTGTAGAGTGGCCTATTCACGCAGTTTGAAGAGTTTCATGCTGACATGCAGTTAGTGCGGGACAACTGTTATCTGTACAACTCTACCAGCACCCGCGTTTACCAAGACTGCACCCAGGTCTTCAGGTTTTATCAGCAGGAAATTGATCGCTGTTAGAAAAGTCACCCACCAAGACGCCAGCTGTGAGTTTGTGTGTCTTTACCACAAGTTGACTTCTGATTTTTTTCTGAAGTATTTCAATGGAAGGTGTTTGATGTTTGGTTCCTTCATTCAAAATGAGAAGCACAAGTTGTTTACCCTTCACACACTTTAGTTGACTGCATCACAGGAACCAGCCAATGATTCAGTAGCATTTCAGTGGTAAGTTGCTCTGGATTTAGGGCAAAAAATTATTTTGATTGGGCGATTTTTACAAAGAAGGCAGAGAGTTGACTGATGGCTAATGGCTGGCACCAAAGTTATGTCGAGCATTGACAGCTGCACTACCAGCATGAATGTGATAGAAGTAGCATTTTATTTTGGAAATGCTGCTGAGGACAAAAGTTAAACGAGTGTTTCATGATGACTTTCTTTACATGCATAGACACATTTCTTAATTGTGATCAACATTGAAAATAGATATCGATTAAGCCACTTGAGTCTGGTTGAAAAATTGGCCATCGTATGAGTTGAAGTTTGTGACAAAGCCTTATTGAAATTGTGTGAAATGCGTACTAAGATCTATATGAGAATACTGAAAAAGGTAAGGTTACAAGGTTCAAACTGGACGTCTCAGATTGAGATTTGAGAATTGTCTGAACTTTCTTTGGGCATTAAACAGTTATGGTCGCGGGCAGAGGCGCAAATGTAGATTGATTTTGTTTTTGACTGTTTTGCTTTGGGCCTTTAATCTATAAAGGTGAATGCTGAGCAGACTTTTGCCCACACTTAAAACTAAAACAGTATTTTGGGGGGGCCATTGGGTTCACAGCATCAAAAACTAACTTTTATTTTTTGGGGGGGTTTAAAGTTTTTTTTTGATTGTGGAACGAAAAACTGATCTATTTTCATTTTGGGTTACCCTTGTTATGTTGAAAGTTTCACGGCCCACTGTTTACAGGACAGTCCCCTTTTTTATGGCCCGTTTTGATTTTCAAGGGGAGGATATGTTTTTTTTGGGTTGTTGTTCATTAGTTAAATTTAGGGACATCTTTTCTTTGAATTAAATTTGGGGTTTCATTTTCCTATCCCAAAACCCATTCATTACCCCTTTGCATTTGCTTTTTTCCAACCAAATGCTCCTAGTATTCGTTTTTTTATGGGGAAATCAATGGAATGCTTTTCAGTTCAAAACCCCTAGCTGTGGGGAATGAATCGTTTCCCCCAACCCCAAATTCTACTCCCAAAAGATTTCTTGGGGACCCCTTCATGGATCCCTTTTTATTTACCCACCCTTGACTTAAAACCCAAGGTTGCAGGGTGGGGGAAAACAAAACCGCAGCACATGCGGCCAGTTTTGCCCCCGGGAAGGGAACAAAAAGGGGAGACAAACAGGGGCGCCGGATACAGGCGAAACAAATGCAAGGGGTTTAAGGGGAGCAAATAAATAAAAACTTTCCCAATGGGGGGAAGGGGGAAACTGGTCGGGAAAAACA
Source organism: Conus ventricosus (assembly GCA_018398815.1). Lineage (NCBI taxonomy): Eukaryota > Metazoa > Mollusca > Gastropoda > Neogastropoda > Conidae > Conus > Conus ventricosus. Next base: position 10,940,315 of record CM031613.1, read on the forward strand.
GGGGGAGGCTCAAAATAAAGGGGTTTTTAAAAACCCCCCTAGGGCTCTAAACCCTTTCGCATCAAGGGTTAAACCTTTTGGGTTTCTGGAAATTGCATCAGGGCAAGAGGGAAAAAGGGTTTTTAAAAAAAAAAAATTTAAAAATTTTCTGAACGCATGACTGATAATGTCACAGTGGAACAAAACGGGCCCCTATTAAATTTGGTTATGGGTTTAAAAAACCGGGGGCCCAGATGTCACTAACTTGTGTGTTTTGTTCCGGTTCCCGGGGCAGCGGCCCCCACCAAAAAAGGGATTGTCCGTATTGAAAAAAGTCCGGGGAAGATTTAGCGAAAGGCCTGTTTGTGTAAAATGTGATCCCTTCAAATGGTAGAAACTTTGTTTCCCCCACAATGATGAACCCCGGGTTTTTGGGTTGGGTGTGAAAGTAAGAGAGAATGAGGAGGAGAGATTGTATGGGGGAAACTTTTTTCCCCTCTTGGGCCAAGAAAATTTGTCCCAAAAGTTAGCAATTTTTTAACAGTTCAAAAAATTGGGGAAAAGTATTTTTGTTTCTAAAAGGTAACGTCAGGAGGTTTTGCCCATTAATGTTGTGAAAAACTACATTTGCACACGGGCCCCTACTCAGACTTTACACCCAAGGTGGGGAAACATGCATGCCCCCCTTTGTAACTCCCCCCAAATAAACACCACGGTTTCATTTTTGCGTTCTAAAAACCATACAATACTTACGGGAAATATGTACGGGGAAGACTCTACTTTCTGCTGTTTGAAAAATGGAAAAAACAGGAAACAAATTTGGGGTTTAAAAATTTTTATTTTCATTATGCAGGTGAGCAGAAAAGTTATCTTGCTTCTGAAAAATTTAAGAATGTCCTTTCCTTTTTTAATTATTTTAATTTTTTTTTTTTTTTTTTTTTCAAATGTTAGATTTTCCTTTCCCTGGAATTTTTTGAAAAAAAAATTGTTGGTTTTAACTTTGGAAATGCTTTTTTTACTATTCCTTAAATTGGCTAACGGGGTTTCTGTTTTCTTTTTTGTCCTTCTTTTTTCCCCTCCCCTAAATTCTGTGTGTGTGTGTGTGTGTGTGTTTTTTGTGTGGGTTGTGTGTGTGAACGTCCAACCCCACACCCACTTCATTGGTGTTTTGGATTTTGTGATATGGTTGTGGGTGTTAAAAAAAAAAAGATTCCCATTTCTGCTTGTTATACTTTTTGTGTGTGGGTGTGTGAATGTAATTTTGTCCCTGGTGTGTTTGCAGGATTTTTGGGGCAAAGAGAGTTTGTTTTTTCTTTGAAACCCTTATATTTGCATTTGTTCCTTTTGAAGATGAAACCATGCTTCCGGGTTTTTTTTTTTTAGAAAACCCAAAATAAATAAAAATAAATTTGAAAAGGGAAAGAAAAGGGAAACCAAAAAAAGAAAGGGGAAATTTGTGAAGCTCTTGAAGGGCATGAGGAGAGAGAGAGATTCAGAAAGCCACATTTTGAGGGGGAGAAATTTTCCCTGCCTGGTATAAAAATATAAAAAACCCTTTTTTTCAGTGGACACTTTTAAAAAAATGTGAGATGAAATTTGCACTGCAATCTCATTTTTTTTGTGTCAAAAGGGGGGACAGGGTGGGGAAAAAATCTGGAGAGAAATAAGGGGAAAATTTGACTTTTTTAAATTGGTAAAGGGGAAAGGCGGGCATGTTGAAGAACAATAAAATTTTTTGTGTGGTTTGTTTTGTGTTTTAGCTAGAATTAATTCGGGGGGTTAAAAAAGGGGGGCTACAAGTGCGGAGGGGGTTTACTTTAGAATGTTTTTTTTCAAAATTGGAAAATGCAGTAAGTGTTGTTTGAGGCGTGAGTGCGTAAAGGGGGTGGTACACCCCCAGCTGCAGTATGGGGAAAAAACGGGGAAAAACCCGACCATTATACATTTGGCCCAGGGAGATCCCCCTTTCCCCAGTTGTAAAAAGTCCCCACCCACCAATTACCCAAAGCCCTTTGGGACAAACTTTGAACCGGGGTGGGGTTTTTTAAATTTGTTTTAAAAACCCCCGGAAATTAAAATGGCACCAGAGGTAATTTTGATGTGTGGTATGCATGTGTTGTGGATTGTGCGGTGATGATGCCCCGTTGTTGGGGCCTCAGCTGCATTGTGAAGGTTGTGAATTTTGGGACCCCACCGTGGTCCCCACTCTGCAACTTTGGGGGGCTTTCATCCTCACGGGATTTTAAATGGGGGTGAAAACATATCTGCATGGCCCACCCTAAAAAGTTGGTTGTGGTGATTTAGTGTTTGCAGGGGGTTGCGGAATTTTTCATGATGCTGTTTAAATTTTTTTCAGTCATGTTAAATGACTTGTCCTCTATTCCCTGTGATTAATTTTTTTTCTCAGAATACAGGATATTTAGAAAAAAAAAAATCACATGATAAAATTTTTTGGGATCCATTTCAGAGGTTTTTGTCGAGGGTCTTTAGACAGTATTGGTATTGAAGAAAAAGGATTTTAAAGATATTAAAAGGGGATAGTAAACCCCCGTTGACTGAAACCTCTCCAATCTATGTCTTAAAGTTTTCTTGCCAAGGTGTTGAGATGAGCAACATGGTGGCGGGCCAAACAAGGAACATGGAATGGAAAAAAAGGAAGGGAGAAAAAGTTCAGCCTTGGCGGGCCGGGCTGAACTTTGGTATAAAAAAACCGTCAGTGAACAAAAAGGAAATGGAGAAAAAAAAAGGGAAAACCCAAGTTCGCCTTGGCGGGCCCAGCTAAACCTTTGGTTTTTAAAAGCAGTAAACCCAACATGGAATGGGAAAAGAAAGGGAAAAAAACAAGTTCACCCTTGGGGGCCGCTAAACATGGTATAAACACACGTGAAAAATGGAATGGGGGGAAAAAAAAGGGAGAAAAAGTTCAGCCTTGGGGGCCCAGCTAAACATGGTATAAACAGGGGGTTTAAAACAACATGGAATGGGGGGAAAAGAAAGGGAGAACGTTCACCCTTGGGGTGGCCAGCTGAACGGGGATAAAAACAGGAACAACAGGGAAAAGGGGGAAAAAAAAGGGAGAAAAAAATTTCAGCCTTGGCGGGCCCGCTAAACCCGGGGTATAAACACACGTGAAAAAACATGGAATGGAGAAAGAAAAAAAAGAAAAAAAAGTTCAGCCTTGGTTGGCCAGTTTGAACAGGGGATAAAACCAGTAAACCCAACATGGAATGGGAAGAAAGGGAGAAAAAAGTTCACCCTTTGGGTTGGCCCAGCTAAACATGGTATAAACAGTGGGTTTGAAAACCTGGAATGGGGGAAAAGAAAGGGAGGGGAAAAAGTTACCCTTTGGTTTTGGGCAGCTGAACAGGTTTAAAAAAACCGTCGGTGGGGCAACGGTACAACGGGACTTTGTTGGGTGATGAGAAAAATTTAAAACCCAAGATCAGCACTCGTTTTTTTTGTCAACCTTTTGTAATTGGTGGGGGGAAAAAAATGTCCCCCTGTGTTGGTGGGTTGACTTTTACTATCTGTGGTCAAAGTTCGATTTTTTGAGTCAAAATTCTTTTCTTAGACCCAATGCACAGGGGTTGGTGATTTTCAACAGCATTAAAAAAAGGGGGTTTTCCCGGGGTTCTCTGACCCCCAAACACTTTATTTACTTGGTAGAAAACCCAGCAGCCCCTGAATTTTTTCCTTTTTTTTTAAAAAAAATTGTAAAAATTTTAAATTGCGTTGCTTTAATTCATTTTTAAAAAATCATACCCTTTTAAAAGGGGAAATTTGCAGATGGATGAAATTTAGGGACATCACCCGAAAACCCATAGCACTGGGGAAAACCCGAGGGCCCAGTCTCAATTTTTTTGCCCCCTTTTTTTTTTTTTAAAATTTTGAGATTCAAAATTGCATTGCTTAATTCATTATTAAAATTCTTACCTTAAAAAAATGCAGGGGGTTGCTTTTTTTTTGACTCCTAGTGTTCCCAGAAAGAAAAACCAAAACAGCACCCCTTTTAGAAGGAGAATTTTGTTTTTGGGGCCCAACTGTATTCATAATTTCCCCGGGAGTAGGAACTTTTATGATTCTGTTTCGGGGGGAAGGACTTTGGAAGGCGTTTCCCTATTTTCTCCTGCCCTTTAAAACATTCTCTGAACCGATTTGCTGTGCCCATTTACTTCCGGGGGGGCCGAGGGGGGGTTTTCACCGGGTGGAAAAAGGGGGTGGTTTTCCCCGGATGGACAGGGGGGGGGGGTTACCCACCGGGGGGACAGGGTGGTTTTAAAAGGGGGAAAAAAATCCCTTACAGCCTGAGGGGTTTTTTTGCTTCACAGGCAAAACAAACCCCGACAGCAGAAAACAATTTCTTTTCTTTTTTAAAGGAAAAAACGGAAATTTAATTCAAATTGAGGGAAGCATTACTTTCATTTTAAGGCCCATTTTTTCGGGCTTCACGAGCTTACAGTCCCCATTTTTTCCCCTTTGTCAGTTAGGGGTAGTTCTCAACAGTACAAAGTTTGCCCGTTGGGGGTAGTTCTAAACGTACAAATTTTGGGAAGTTGGGGGTATTTCTAAAACAGTCCCAAAGTTTTCATTTGGGGGGTTTGGTTTAAAACAGAAAAAAATTTTTTCAGAGGGTTTTTATGATGCGAGTTTTTCCCAGTATATTTTAAATTTTTGGAAAAAAAATGGTGCCCTTAAATTGACTGATAGACATTGAAGATACACTTGGGGCCACCTGTTTTAAACCAAAAGGGAGAAGGGGGTTTTTTGGGCCCCATACTCAGGGGACTGGGTGGCCATCGTTTTCCCAATCTGTTAAATCGGGCCATATTAAAGACACAGAAATTTGAAGGGGGGCATTTAAGACTTATTTCTGTAATTGTTCATAGTAATTTTCAGTCACAAGAAAACCCGGAATTTGGGCCCCTTTTCGGGATGATAGATGGGATTTGGCCAAAACAAAAGTGGATTTTTGGGTGTGTGTGGTTTTCAAGAACCCGTCTGTCATGCTTTGTTGATTTCATGGAAATGGCAAGTGCAGGGAAAGTTTTTCGGGAAGGAAAGCTGATTTTGGGAAATTTTAAACTATAAATTTTACGGGGCCCAGTTTGAGTGAAAGGTTTTAATGTATTGTTATCCCTTGCCTTTTTTTTTGGGAAAAAAACATTGTCTTGTTCTGAAATTGTTAACATATGTTTTTGGGGTTTTGTTGTAAACCCTTTTTGGTGATTTCACTAGTGCCCAGGTTTCTTTTGCGTTTTTTCTAAAAACCCTTGGGGCGGATGACGTTCACAAGTGTTATTTTCAGCTGGATGAAAACCTGATCGGGGCTGTTTAAAAGGGCCCCCCCAACGTTTTTTAATACTGGACTGTGCAGTCATGAAAACCCCTTTTAGCCCCCTTTACCATTTGGGGAAGCTGTAGGGTTAGTCCCTTGTTACCCCATCTTGTTACCAAATCATCCTGAGGGGGGGGCGGTTTTTTTTAGTTTGGCTCCTTGCCCCCCTGACCTGCTCCCCTCCCCCTCTGTGAAGTGTGTTTGGGGTTGTAACAATGGGGAAAAAAATCCTAGGGTGAGGTCCCACCCAAATTGCATGATCCCCGTGTGTTATAAAAAATTTCCAAAACCCTGCAAACATCACGGCACCCTAAGGCACAACGGGCATTAGTAAGGAAATCCAGAATTTGCCAAAAAATTACAGTCCCCCAAATGCACACCCGGTCATTAGTAAGAAAACAGAACTCCCCAAAATCCCACAGTCACCTAATGCACCCCGGTCATTTTTAAGGGGAAATACAGAACTCCCAAACATTACAGTCCCCTAATGCAAGAGGTTTTATTTAAGGAAATACAGAACTCCCAAACATCAAACGTAACCCTAATCCCAAGCCAGGTCTTTTGTAGGAAATTTACAGAACTGCCAACTTTACAGTCACCCAAATGCACAGAAAGGTCATTAGAAAGGAAATACAGAACTGCCAAACGGAAAAAAGCCCACCCTAATGCCAGAAAGGGTCATTAGAAAGGGGAAATTACAGAACTGCCAAGCAGATCCCCAGTCCCCCTAATGTAAAAACAGGTCATTATTTTTAAGGAAATACAGAATGCCAAACATCACACAGTCACCCTAATGCACGCAGGTCTTTGAAAAAATTTTTTTTTTGGTTACGTTTAACCCCACTCATGAGTTTGAGGCAAACGGGTTGTAAAGTTGGTCCCACCTGTTTTTGTTTGTTTGTTTTGGTTTTTGGGTGGGGGGGGGGGCAGGGGGTTTTTGGTAGTAGGGGTAAAGTAAATGTGTTTTTTCCCATTGGGGGGGTTAGGGTTTTGGGGGTTTTAGTGGGAGGGGGTTTGTGTGTTTTTCCCCCCCCCCATTTGGGGTTTTGGGTTTTGGTAGTGGTGAGGTGAATGTTTTTTGGTTCCCGTTGTGGGGTTTAGGGTTTTTGGTTTTTGTGGTGAGGTAAAGGTGTTTTTTCACTTTGGGGGGGTTTATGGGGGGTTGGTGGTTGTGGTGGGGGTTTGAATGTGTGTTTTCACTTGTGGGGTTTGGGGGTTTTGGGGGTTTGTGGTGGGGTTGAATGTGTGTTTTCCCATTGGGGGGGTTTAGGGTGTTGGTGGTAGGGTGAGGTGAATGTGTGTTTTTACATTGGGGGGGATAGGGTGTTGGTGGTTGTGGTGAGGGGGAATTTTTTGTTGTTACGTTGTGGGGTATAGGGGTTGGTGGTAGTGGTGAGGGGGAATGTGGGTTTTCAAAATTGTGGGGTAAGGGGTTGGTAGTGGTGGGGGGGAATTTTTGGTTGTTACGTTGTGGGGTATAGGGTGTTGGTGGTAGTGGTGAGGTGAAGGGGTTTTGTTTTCACATTGTGGGGTTTTGGGGTTTTTGGTGGTAGGGTGGGGGTGAATGTGGGGTTTAAACATTGTGGGGTATAGGGTGTTGGTGGTGTGGTGGGTGAATGTTTGTTTTTTGGGTTGTGGGGATAGGGTTGGTGGTAGGGGTGAGGTGAATGTTTGTTGTTACATTTGTGGGGTTGGGGGTTTTTGGGGGTTTGGGTGAGGTGAATGTTTGTTTTTAAGGTTGGGGGGGTTAGGGTGTTGGTGGTAGTGGTGGGGTTTGAATGTTTTTTGGGTTACATTGTGGGGAATAGGGTGTTGGTGTGGTGAGGTGAATTTTTGGTTGTTACGTTGGGGGGTATGGGGTTGTTGGTGGTAGTGGTGGGTGAATGTTTGTTGTTACTTTGGGGGGGTTTATAGGGTGTTGGTTTTTGGGGGTGAAGTGAAGACTGTCTTTAAATCCTTTAATTTTTCAATTGGTCCGGGCTTGTAAACGGGTTGTCAAAAATCTGGGGGCTTTAAAATTAAGCAGCCCCCTGCTTTCATTTTGGATCCTGTTTCCCCTTTCCCATTTTCTTTTTACGCCCATACATGATAATTTAGGTATTAAAGTTAAGCCATGCATATGTGGTAAACAAAGATAGGCAGTTGAAAATCGTCTGTATCTGAAGAAAGTTGGGGGGAAAAACCATTACGGGAAACAGTGTGGCTGGTTTTAAAGTGATGGGGAAATTGGTGTGCTGTCTTTTGTTAAAGTGGGGATGTGGGTCCGAAAAGGGCCGTAAAATCCCTTACATTTTTTTAACTTATTTGGGCATAGCCGACTGCGGTTGACATTTTTGTTTTTTTTGGGCTCTGGTTTTTTTTCCCCCTTTTCTTCAGTGTTCTTGGGAACCCTTTTTGTACATTAGCCCCTCTGCAGGTCTTAACGGGGGGGGCCCTTTTTTCCCGGAAACAAGTATTTGGGGAAAACCCAGGGAAAATCGGTCAAAGTGGAAAAGAAAGGGGGTTTGGACAGAGGGAAGGGGAATATCTTGTCTAAATTTGCGGGTGGGATCTTTGTTAGCTTCTGATACAGTTTCTTCTTCAGTTTGTTTAACATCAGTTTTTTTACTGTTTGGGTTTTTTTGAAAAACATTTTAAAGAAAAAAAAAGGGAAAAAAAAAGGGGGTTTTTTAAATTTGTTTTTTAAAAAATGATTTTAAGTGTTGGCATCGGGGTATGCGGTTGGGGTGGCGGGGAATTTGATAAAAGGGAAAAAAATTATTGGCACCCTTTTCCCTTTTGGGGGAGGGGGTCAGGGGGGCAAAAGTGGACTTTGAACATGGAAAAACCCCTTTTGGCCCAAATGAGAAGCATTTTTTGGAATCGTCAGCCAGGGGCCCTGTTTTTTCCCTGGGGAAAGAATGGGGTGTGGGACCCATTTGGAAAATTGTGGGACCAAAATGCGTTTTCATAAAGGGCCTTCCAAGTAGTATATTATGTGAAATTTGGGCCCCCTAGGGGGATGGGGAGGGGAATGTCTGAAATGTATGAGTCACGGGAAGGGGACATCGGGGAAAAGTGCCCATCTTTCCCGGGAAGTGGAAGTGAATCTTTTTCCGGGGAAGGGAAAACATCAAACGGGGAAATGACATACGGGGGAAAATTGCCCCGGAAAGGGTGGACCTGGGACTACGTGTCGGGCGTGGTAAGGGGCGTCCCCCCGAATAGTGGGGGGGGCGAGTGCCCAAAAAGAAAAAAAGAGGGATTGGGGGGCAAGCGGAGCGTAAAGGGGGGGAGTCACCCCCCGAGGAGGGGTTTCATTCGGTGCTGGGGGTCTCGTTTTGCGCGTTTGTCCCCCCTCAAGATGGATGTTCGCTGGCACCCCCTTTTTTTTTGCATTTTGCGGGTCCTACGGGCTCGGGGAAAAAAACTAAATTTTGTTAAACTTTTTTAAAAAAAATGTTCGGGAAATGAGGTACCGATCCGAAGAAAAAATATGGTTTTTTGGGAAGGGGAAAAACGTCGTATAACGAGTTGAGAAGGGGTAAACCTTTAGGGAAAGGGGTTTAATAGACGGTGGAAGGGAGCCCGTAGAGTTTGGTGTTCTTTGACGTTTTAAGGGAAGCGAAACGGACGAGCGGGGGGCCCGGAAGTTTTTTCCCAAAAGGTAGTCATCATGTAACGGAGGAAATTGTACTTTATCCAAATTTTTTATTTTGGGAAACAAAAGGGAAACAAAAAACGACCCCGTTTGAAGGGTCACTACAGGGTTCGTATTTAAAAACCCTAGGAGACGCGTCGCAGATAACGATCTGGCAAAAACAAATTTTTCCGGGGAATACCAGAATATCCAAGCAGGTTTTAAAATGGGCAAGCCCAAAGGGCCCATAAGCACATTGTCCTAAAAATTTTAAACAATGTTTTTTTTATTTTGCCCGGGTTTGTTTGTTTGTTTTAACTATTTTTTGTTTTTTTCTTACCTCATGCTTATTTTTCTTGATACATTTGGTTTTTGCTATGTTAAATGGGGGAAAAACCCTTTGTTTTAAAGAGATGCCGTTTTCCCTCTGTGAGAGAGATGGTAAAGGATTTTGTTGTCTTTAAAGGTTTGGCTTTTTTGTCGTATTTATCTGCCTGTATTTGGGTTTTGATTTTGTGTCCATTGCAAATTTTGGGCGTTTCTGCTATATTTGTGGTTTTGCCTCCGCTTTTAAAGTTTTAAAACATGGTAAATATGTAAGGTTTTTTTTAAAATTTGAACTGCTGGGCCCTAGGGGAAACCCAAAAAAAAAAAAGAAAAAAGAGGAGGGAGGGGTTTTTGGGACTATTTTAAGAAAGCTTTTTTATGTATCTTTTACATTTTTCCCCATTTTGCCCCCAAGCTTGAAATGGGGATCAGGCAGAAGGGGGTTTTAAAACAATTTTGTTATATATGTAAAATTAAAGAGGTGTTCCCATTCTCTTTAAAAAAAGGGATTTTGAGTTTTGTGTAAAAAATTTTTTTACAAAGATATAGGGGGGGAAACTACATTTTTGCTTTTGAAACCATTTTGGCAAAAGGATGTATGACCCATTGACCTGTATACCCCAAATTATGTTTAATCTTGATTTTTTTTTCTTTTTTTTATTTTTTTTTTTTGTTTTTAAAAGTAAATTAAGGGGTGGGGGCGTTGAAATGTTTTTAATTGGAGGGGATGGAGCAAGGTTTGGAAGCCCTGAGCCCTTACAGACTATGGGAATTTTAAACCCCTAAATTTGAAAGTACGCTTGGAACAAAAACCCCTCCCCCCGCCCCCCAAAGGGATTGTTGATTTTTTTTCTCTATTTTCAGATTAGTGTCCACTATTGCCCCGGGATGCAGATATTAAGTCGGGGTTTACGGACAGACCTTCAATGCTTACTTAAATTTAAACCCTTTGCAAAAGAAACTAAACTAAAAACCCTTCGGGAAAATTTTAAATGTTCTTTGTTGAAGGAAAAAACATACATTGATGAAATTAACGGGGAAAATTTAAAAGTTGAAAATAAAAGGGGAGCATGTTTTTACTGCCCAGTTAAAGGGGAAACCCAAGTATCTTTTTTGGCTTTTAAAAAAATTTGGGTTTACTAAAGATCTTTCTTTTTTAGATGTTTTTAAATAAAATAAGAATTACAACTATAGCATTTGAAATAAAAAAAAACCCGCAGAAGTAAGAAAAGCGGGAATTTTTTTAAAAGTGAATTTTGAAAAGTTAGCGAAAAAGGGGAATAGTTGACTGAGGGAAAAAAGCCCTTTGATTTAGACCCAGGAAAAGGGAACTGTTAGACTTAGGGGGGCAAAAAATGCAGGGGGTTTGATTCAAACGCGAGCCTTGGGATACCCAAAAGGGGGAAAAGGTAATCGTTTTTTTTGTTGCTTGAAAAACCCGAAATTTTTAAAAAAAAATAGGGACAAAGTTAAGATTAGATGTTTTTTTAGCTCGCTTGAAAAAAGAAAACTTTTTAAAACCCAAAATATAACAATTTTAAAACCATCAGATGATGGCTTGGGAAATATTTCAATGATGAAAGGATCCCAAACGAGACTTTGAAGAAAGTTTATGAAAAAAAATCGTTTCCGGATAAAGGAAATTTAGGATTACGAAAAAATCTCAAAAAGGGTTTAAATTTTCCTCATGTCTTAAAAAATTAGAAAAGGGAAAATTTTTATAGTTGGGGTGGCTATGCACTTAAACAGATGAAAAAACCCAAAAAAAAGCCAGGATCGCGGAAATTTACTGTCGAGTTCTTCCCAAAATTTTTTCAACCCTCACTTGGAATATTCGTCGTTCGATCCTTAAAATTTTAAAGGGTTTTAAAATTGCGAGTTGTCCCCCATGCGAAGGAAGGGGAAACATAGTTTTTATTCCTAAAAAGGGGTTAAAAATTGAGACGCCGTTTTAAAAAAAAAAAGGCCAGTTTCTCTTTTAAAAGTTGTTTATAAGATTTGGGTAAAGTACGTGTTGTGAACAGACTTTAAAAAATGGTTCTTCCAAAATTTTATCAACGAAGACAAAAAAAGGTTTTTGGCCCAAAAGTATTCGGAGATAAATTAGACTGATCTATGACTGAATTAACTATTCCAAAAAACCCCACCAAATGTGACTTGCCCTTTTTTGGTTAGAAATTTTGAGGAAAGCCTTCGATTTCCCCCTACGGGGGGTTTATGAATAAAATACTTGTAGCATTCGGTTTTGGGCCAGATATACAAAATGGAAATCCTTTTATAATTTTTTTTTAAGTCAGCTGTTTTTGTGAAAAGGGGCAGGCATTGGGTTTGGGTTTTTTTTAGGTCGGGGGGCGCAGGCAGGGTGACCCCCGTTTTTACCCCTACATATTCATTTTTTTGGTAGAAAGTCTTGCCAATTTTGGTTTTGGGGTAAAAGGGAAAATAAAAAGGGAACCAAAACTAACAAGCAGAAAGAAATTGCACAATACGCGGACGGGGTAAAAAAATTTTTTTTTTGAAATGACAAATGTTTTTGGGGGGATTTTTGTAACAGTTGATAGGTTTGGGAGAAAATCAAGTTTTTATATTAAACACAGAAAAAAAAAAAGGGCTCTATGGCTCGGCCGTAGGGAAAAACCCCGACGATTTGCTACATGCAAAATTTACGTATTCAGTGGAAACCCCCACAATTCAAAATTCTGTGTATCTTTTTTTCAAGTGATCTTGCGGGCTGTTCAGAAATAAACATACAGGCTAGATTTCTTGAATTATGGGAAAGTTAAAACAAGGTTGGTTTTAAAAATTTCAGATTTTCTCACTAGGGGGTGGCGTTTTAAAAGGGTTTAATTTGTCCAAAAAGAATTCATCAAGGATTTTACTTCTAAATCCCCCCAAAGATGTTAAATTTTTTTCGATTCAAAAAATCAGTCTTTCGAGTTTTGGGGGATTTGAAAATGAGACGGTATAAACATCAAAACTGGTTAAAAAAACAAAAAAAAAAAAAAAAAAAAATCTAAAATGTGGGAAAAATTGGGCTGTTTAGTCAACAGAGGGGCACGGGGGTTTATTTGGTTTCCCTTTTTGTGTGGGCAACAAAAACCTGCTTTTGCAGTGGAATCAAAAAAATTGAAAAGGGAATTGGGAAAGAAAATCATCATCACAAAAGGTTTCAAAATTAAAAAGAAAAAAAACTTAAATGGCTTCCAAAATAAGAGTTTCACTATTATTTGGGGCCCCAAAATTTTTGTGTTTTTCAAACATGAGAAAAGAACTGAAAGTCATTTTACATTTTGGAATATCGAGGGAAAAAGGGAAAAAATTTTGGGGGTCTATTTTGGTTATGCGAAACACGCGGCTTTTTTTTACAAAAAACTTTAAGCAACATTTTAAAAAGGGAAAAAGGGCAGCATGGGGTTCTTTAATTTTGTCGGTTTAATTAGTTTTTATTTGGGGATTCCCCAAAAATTTCAGTGGGTTTAGAAGCCCTTTTTCTTCATATTTCTTCTTTAAAAAATTTTTTTTTTTTATAAATGCAACGCGAGAAAAAAACTTTTTTTGTAATTTTAAAAATTTTACTTTATTTAAAGACAAGAGGGGTTTTTTTAAGGCAAGTTGCGAAAAACGCCAAAAACTAGTCAAAACTGCCTGAAAAAAGGCAGTGTACCAATCTTTGTAGGGGTGGGACTTTTGGAATTTTGTTCCCTTTTGAAGGATAGTCTTTTCTCTGTGTCCCCTTGATATGCATGTATATTTGGGTCCCCTGGTGGGTTTGTCTGTGTCCCATCCTCTCCTCTCTCTCCTCTCTCCTCTCTCTCTTTTTCCTTTTCTCTCCTCTCTCTTTTCTCTCTCCTTCCCTTTTAAGAGCCCGTCAGTTTGGTTTGGCCCCAAACTTTTTGGGCTTTGATTTTTGAAAATTTTCTTCAATGTTTTTTGGCAAACCAACCAAACAGGGGGTAAATGATTTATGGTTACCGACTATCCCAAAGGTATTACAAAAAGTTGGTGGGTTGATTTTTATTTTCCAGAGAAATGTTTTCCCTTCTGTCTCGAAGTTGATATTGGGTTTTAAATAATGGAAGTCTGCATAAAATTTCCCCCAGTGTTTAAAAAGGGGGAAATTTTAAAAACCCAAGAGGGGAAGTGACTAGAAAATTTAAATTTTTTTTTTTAAAACTTTACAAAAATAATTTTCTACTTTGCCATTGGGCATTTTGTAAAAAATTTGGAAAACGCGTGATTCCCTTTGGGTTGGGGGTTTCAAAGTTTCTGTAAGCTCACTTTTTTAAAAAAAGGAAGTTAAAACTTTAGCAGGAAAAATAGGACCGTGTAGGTGTGCTATGTAAAGTGCTTGAGTATTTTTTTTTGGGGATGCAGTAGTTTAACCTATGATAGCCAAAGACTTGTTTGTATCTATGGTTTTAGACCCGGACGTTCTTGCATTTACTGGGTATTTAGGGGGGGGAAACCGGGGGGGGGGGGGAAGGGGGGGGGGAAAAGGGCACAAATGTTGAAGGACGAATTTTTCTTGGTTTCCTTGGGGTTTAAAAAGGCTTTTTGGGGTTTTGGCCCTCGTGAATTACTCCCCCACACAGTTTTCGACAGAGGGGTTAAAGGGGGGTACTTTAATATGGGTTTTGGTTTCCTTCAAAAAAAGAACAAATGTGTTAAGAGCTGGGAAAACCCTTCTCCTTGGAATCGTAGTTTTATCTGGTATCCTTCAGGAAATCTTGCTTTGGAATTTTTTTTAGGGGTTTTTGTCAATGAGTTTCAGATGATGTTGGTAGTCATTGTAAAACCGTTTTTTTAACGTAGGTTTTGTTTGTCATACATGGTAGAAAAAAAAAACAAAAAAAAAAAATCCCTTTCTTTTTTAGCAAACCTTGGTGTGCATGCAAACGAACTTACCCTGAAAGGGTAAAACTCAAGTGCTACAAGTGAATTTATTAAATGGATAAATGGTGCATGTATTTAAAAAAAAAAGAGCAAAGAAAATGTCACACGAAGGGAAAGGTTAATTAAAATTGATTTCGAGTTGCTTCCCAAACCCCCTTCAAAAGTCAAAATTTAAAACCTTTTTGACCTAGAAAAGTTTGATTGTTGATTAGCAGACATTTTATTTTTTCCCGGTTTTGTTGCTTTTTCTTTTCATAAACCCGGTGTTTTTTAAACTTGGGAGAAATTTCCCAACCCGCATGTTTTTTCAGGGTTTATCAATTTTTTCGGCTGTCCCCATGTGGGGATAAAAAAGAACTCCGGGGTTTCATTTGAAACTGAATTTTGCGTGTTTGGTTCCCACTTCTGTGCCCTTTTTGTGGGTTTTTTTAAAAACTTTAGTGTAGCCCTGTCTGGGGCCCTCGCTAGTTTTTTTGCTATCTTTTTTTATTTGCATTTCTGCCATAAAAAAAATCACTCTTCATAAACCAAAAAAACCCCATTCAGATTTTGTATCACAGAATTGTTCAAAGTTCGGGATTTGGTTGGGGGTAAACGCTTAAAAGTATGAAAGAAATCTAAGTAGTGTCTATTAACCCTTTTTTTCTCCCTTAGTACTTGTTCTTTTCTTTGGTTGGTGGCCCTGGCTTTAAATTACAGAGTTTTCTTCATGGGGGGGGGGATCTGGGTTGGTGTTGGGAGAAATTCGGGTTTGGGCTGGCCCAAAGGTTTGGGGGCTAGTTTTCAAAGATGCTTTGGTTTTTCGAACAAGGTATTGCCTTAAAAAGGGGCGTTTGTTGAATGTTTTTTTAAATAAATGATGCTTGACCGGAAAAAAAAAAGAATAAATTGTAAATCATAGTTTGATGTGTTTAATTTTTGATTTTCAAATGATGTATGATCACTAAAAAGTGTTATTTCACGTGTATAATGTGATTGTAGTTTGTTTAATGTTTGTTTTCAAATGATGCTTGAAACCCTTAAAAGGAAAACTTTTTGAAATTTTATTTGATGAATATTTGGGTTTTAAAAATTATGCCCTTTTTCAATTTAAAAATTTAAATACTTTACAAAGGAGTTTGATTGTTTGTTTCAAAAAGTGCTTAATCCCTGAAAAAAAAATGGCTTTCAGAGTTGTAGTTTGATGAAAAAAATGTAGTGCTTTCCCTTTTTCTGCCAAAACCCTTCCCCTTTACCCGTTTTTTTGTCTTGTCTCTCGGGCTCTCCTCCTCTCACTCTCTCTCTCTCTCTCTCACCACACACACACCAAAACACACACACCACACACACACACCCAAAATTTATATTTGCAAACCTTTTAAATTCCTCTGGGGGACTGAAAAAGAAGGGAAAATCGGGGGGCCCTTATACCCACCTGAATGACCAACCCCCCCTACGTTTATCGGTTCTCCGACGTCAGTACAAAACCCACGAATCGGGGGTTTAAAAGGAACGTTCAACCCCCGGGTTTTTCAAGGGCACTGCCCTGGACTGGGTTTTGCTCCGCCCCAGCCATGGTCCGTTTTTTTTTTTCCCGTCGCTGGGGCCCAGTTCGCAATTTTTCTGTGTTAAACCCAGTGTTTTACGTTCCCTTTTTTCCCACACAGATTCGTGGGTGGGTACTGACGTCGGTGAACCGTAAACGTGGAGGGATTGGTTTATTCGGTGGGTATAACGGACCCCCTCTTCTTCTTTTTTTTAGTCAACAGGGGGAAGTTACAAGGTTTGCCCAAAAATTTTAAATTTTTTGGTGTGTGTGTGTGGGTTGTGTGTGTGTGTGTTGTGTGTGTGTGTGTGTGGGGAGGAGAGGAGAGTGAGAGAGAGAGAAGAGACCGAGAGACCCGAGCATAAAAACTGTAAAGTGAAAGGGGTTGGCGATAAAGGGGGAAAGCATACACTTTTTCATTCCCAAAATCAACTCTGAAAAATCATTTTTTTTCATGAATTTAAACACTTCTTTTGAAAAAAAACCCAAACAAACTGCCCAAATTTTTAAAGTACTTTTTTTAATGATAAAACATTTATTTTTAAAACCCAAAAATTTTTATCAAACTACCAATTTACAAAGTATTCCTTTTTAAAGATCAAGCTTCCCTTTGAAAACAAAAAAATTTTATCAAACTCAATTTTCATTTACACCTGCAAAAAACACTTTTTTGTGATCATACATCATTTGAAAATCAATTTTTCATTTCCCCTTTAAACAGGGCCTTTTTAATTTATTTTTTTTTTGTTTTTGATCAAGGGTCTTTTTTTAAAAAAAACAAATTTAACAAAAAGGCCTTTTTTTTTGGCATTACCTTGTTCTAAAAAAAAACCCAAAACATCGTTTGTAAATTTGCCACCAAACCTTGCCAGTCCCGACCCGAACTCTCCAAAAACCAGACCCAGATGCCATGAAGCAAACTTGTAAATTTTTAAGGGCCCTGCCCCTTTTAAAACCCAAAAAAAAGAAAAAGTATCTAATGGGAGAAACGAAAAAGGTTTTAAAAGACACTACTTAGATTTCCTTTTGTACTTTTAAGGTTTTTCCCCAACCAAATCCAGAACTTTGAACAAGTCTGTTTTACCCAAAAACTGAATTTGGGGGTTTTTTGGTTTTTGAAGAGTGATTTTTTTTTATGGCCCGTTTGCAAAATAATGAAAAATTTGCAAAATACTTGCGGCCCTGGCCCCAATCCCTGGTACATGATGATTTTTAAAAAAAAGCCACAGATAAGGGGCCCCCCGAGTGGGAACCCAACCCACGCCCCCCCCCCCCAAAAACCCCTTTTCAAAGGGGGAAAACGTAGTTTCCCTTTTTTTGCCCATGTGTACATGCCCGCCAAAATTGGGTAAAAACCCGTAAAACATGGAGGTTTGGGTTTCTGCACAGATCTGAAAAAAACCCGGTTATGAAAAGAAAAAGGGAACAGCCTGGAGAAAAATCAAATGTCTGTTAAAGCAACAATCCAAAATTTTCTATGTAAATGGTCTTATTTTGACTTTTGTTAAATTTGGGAAGGGAACCCCGTATGGGCAATTTTTAAATTTAAAAAAAAAAATTTTTTCCTGTCGTGTGGGCAGGGACTTTGCTCTGTTTCTTTTTTAAAAAATTTCCCAGTTATCCACTTTGATAAATTCACTTGTATCACGTGAGTTATATCTTATCGTAAGTTCGCTTGCCTGCACCCCCAATTTTTGCTAACAATGAAAATGATTTTTGGGTTTTTTTTTTTGGGTTTTTTTTTTCCCTGTATGACAAAAATAAACCTAAGTTTTTTAAAACCAAAAAAGGCTTTACAATTTACTTCCCCAAAATCATCTGATAATCATTGCAAAAATCCTAAAAAAAAATCCAAAACAAGAATTTTCCCGAAAAGGGTTTCCAGATTTAAAAAAACCGAGCCAAGGAGAAAAAGGGTTTCCCGCCTTAAAAACCCTGTGTTCTGTTTTGAAGGAAAAAAAATAAACCCATAAAAAAAGTACTGACAATTTTTTTCCCTTTTGATTTGAAAAAGTGGAGGAGTTATTCGGGGACAGAAACAAAAGCCCTTTTTTAAAATCCCCCTGGAGACAACGTAAAAAGATTCTCTGTCATTCAACATTTGTGCCCAGTTTTTCGTTTACCTCTAATACCGGTCATGCCCAAAAAGTCCGGGTCTAAAAAAAAAAAGATACAAAAAGTATTGGGGGATTTATGGTTAACTTTCGCCCCCCCTAAAAAAAAAACTCAAGGGGCTTTAATAGCACACCCTTTACTGGTCCCATTTTTCCTGCTGATGTTTACTTCCCTTTTTTTTTTTTAAAGTGATGCTTTTCAGTAGCTTTGTATCCCCCCCCCCAAGGGGAAACACGCGTTTCTCTATTGTTTTAAAAGAAAAAGTCCCAAAGGCAAAGTAGAAAATTATTTTTGTGAGTTTTAACAACCAAGATTAAATATTATCTAGTTCACCTTTCCCTCTTAGGGTTTTTAATTTTTTTCCCTTTTTTCCCGTGTGAAAAATTATGCAGACTTCCCCCTTTTGTTTTAAACCAGGGTTTTTCAATTCGAGACCCGAATGGGGAAAAAATTTTTCGGACAATAAAAATTAAAGGGCCCGCCAACTTTTGTAATTGCCTTGGGGTAGTTTGGTTTCCATAATATACTACACTCTGTTTTGGGTTTGGGTTTTTCTAAAATTGAAGAAATTTTTTTCAAAATCAAAGTCAAAGAGCTGTGCCCCCCAATGCCCGTTTTCTTGAAAGAGAGGAGGGGGGAAGGAGCAGGGAGAGAGAGGGGGAGAGGGGAAAAGGGGAGAGAGGAAAAAAGAGAGGGGAGGGGGAGAGAGAGGGGGATAGGACACAGACAAAGCCACCCGGGGGGCCCAAAAAATACTGCATATCAAGTGACACAGAGAAAGGGTAGTCTTCAGAGTACATTTAAGTCCAAAAATAAACGGTTTTAAAAATTGGGATTCATGCCCTTTTTCCTTTAGTTTTTTTACTAGTTTTTTCGTTTTCGCAACTTGCCTTTCCAAAAATTCATCTTGTCTTTAAATAAAGTAGAAATTTTTATTAAAAATTAAAAATTTTTTTTTTTCGC
Organism: Conus ventricosus; assembly: GCA_018398815.1. Classification (NCBI taxonomy): domain Eukaryota; kingdom Metazoa; phylum Mollusca; class Gastropoda; order Neogastropoda; family Conidae; genus Conus; species Conus ventricosus. The sequence continues at coordinate 10,959,071 of CM031613.1, forward strand.
GTTGCATTTTTAGTTAAAAAATTTTTTTTTGAAGTATTTTGAAGTCAAAGGCTTTTTTCCCCCTGAAATTTTTTTGAATGCCCTTTCCTTTCCCAAAAACGGAATTTTAAAGGGAAACCCCATGCTGACATTTTTTTCTTTATTGTTGGGTTAAAGGGTTGTAAAAAATATGCCCCGTGTTCGCTAACCAAAAAAAGAGGGTAATGTTTTCCCTTTTTTCGATAAAAACAAATTTTTACAATGTTTTTTTAGTTCATTTTCTTTTTTGACAACACAATATTTGTTAACCCCCAAAATATAGTGTTGAACTCCCTTTTCTTGGAAAACCATTTTAAATTTTATTTCGTTTTTGTTTTTTACCTTTGTGATGATGATATTTCATTCCAATTTTCTCTTAAGTTTTTGTTTTCCCCTGCCCAAAACAGGGTTTTTTTTTTTTTCACACCGAAAAAACTATAAAAAACACGTTTCCCCTCTGTTGACCGGGAAAAGGGCAAGTTTTTCCCCCATTTTAGATTTGTTTTTTTTTAAATTCCCGTTTTGATGTTTAAAACCGTCTCATTTTCTTTCCCCCCCCCAATCGAAAGGGGCGAGTTTTTTCTGCATTAAAATTTCCCTCATTGGGGGGGTTTAGAAAATAGAATTTCCCGTGTTGAATTCGGTTTTGGGCAAAATTAAAGCCTTTAAAAACCCGCCCCCCTGCCCAGTGGAGTTTAAACTGTATCTTTTTTTCCCAAACCCTTTTATAACATTCATATTTCAAGAAAACTACCTGTAGGTTTATTTTTTGAAACAGTCGCAAGGGTCACTTGTAAATAAAATTTCACAGAATTTTGAATTGTGGTGGGTTCCCCTGGGAAAACGTTTAAAAGGTTTCATGTGCAAAAGCGAGGTTTTCCTATGCCGAGCCCTAAACACTTGTTTTTTCTGTGTTTAATATCAAACTTGATTTTCTCCCCCAAAACCCATCAAAATGTTAAACAGAAATCCCCCAAAAAACACTTTGTCTTTCAAAATAATTTCTTTTAAACGTTGCGTAAATTTTGGAAATTTTTTTCTGCATTGTTGTTTGGGGTTCCTTTTTATAAATTCTAATTTTCTCTCAAAAAAATGGGAAGACTTTCTACCCCACAAAAAAGGGAAAAAAGTTTGGGGGGGAAACTGGGGTCACCCTGCCCGCGCCCCCGACCCACAAAAAACCAAAACCCGATGCCGACCTTCACAAAGTACAGCTGAATTTTAAAATTTATTATAGAAAGGAGTTATCCATTTATGTATATCGGTCCAAAAACCCAAGCTACAAATTCTTTATTTTATTTTAAATTTCCCCCCTCAGGGGAAAAAAAAAAAAACGAAGGCTTTCTCTAAAAATTTTTAAAAAATTAAAAACAAGGGCAGGCAGTTGGGGTGTTTGTGAATAGTTAATTCGTATTGATCGTCCCAATATTATCTCCCCTTTATTGTTTTCCCTAAATCTGTTTTGTTTTTCGTTGTTTAAACTTGGAAAAACCCTTTTTTTAGTTTTCACAACCGTAGTTTCCCCCACTTATAAACCCATTTAAAAAAGTAACGGCCTTCTGTTTTTAACGGCCCTCTCAAGATTTATCACCTTTAGGAATACAAACTTGATTCCCCTTTCCCTTTTGCCTTTGGGGGACAACTCGCACAGTTTTTAAAAAATTCATTTAAAAAGGGTCGAACGACGAATTTCCAAATGATGGTTGAAACAAATTTTAAGGGAACCCCGACAGTAAAACCCTCTGATCCCTGGGTTTTTTTGTTTTTCATCTGTTTTTTGTGCTAGCCAGGGTTCATCTATAAAAATTTCTCCTTCTAATTTTTTAAGACCTGAGGTTTAAAATTTAAACCATTTGGTTTTTTCGTAATCCTCAACTTCCCTTTTTCCGGGGCGTTTTTTTTTTTAAAAAATTTTTTTCACGTCTGTTTTGGTTTCCCTTTAAACATTTAAATAATTTTTAAGCCCTCATCTTTTTGTTAACTTTTTTAATTTTGGGTTTTAAAAAAGTTTCTTTTTCGCGGCTAAAAAATCATCTAATTTTTAACTTTGTCATATTTTTGGGTTTTAAAAAATTTTGTTATCAAACGAAAAAAAATTCGGGTTGACCTTTTCCCCTTTTTGCTATCCCAAGTGCTCGCGAACGAATCAAACCCCCCGCATTTTTGCTTCCCCAAGTCTAAAATTTTTTTTCCCCTTTGTCCCTCTTAATCATGTCTTTCTTCATCAGTCAAAAAAAATTCCTTCTTCCCCTAACTTTTCAATTTCACTTCTAAAACCCTTTTGCTTTTCATTACTTCTGCGGGGTTTTTTTCCGTTGCAAAAAGCTTTAGTTGTTCTTCTTATTTTTTTTAATAAAAAAATCTAAAAAAGTGATCGTAGTTTGTAAAAATAAATTTTTTTAATGCTCAATAAATGTTTCTTGTTCCCTTTAAATGGGGGAGTAACTGCTTGCTTTTTACAACTTTAATTTCCTCCCTTAATTTTCATCCCAAAATTTTCTGTTTATCCTTCAAAAAGAAAAACCCTTTAAAATTTCCCGAAGGGTTTAGTTTAGTTTTTTTAGCAAAGGTTAAAATTTAGAGTAAGCATTGAATGGTCTGTCCTGTTTTCCCCGCTTAATATCTGCATCCGTGACCCCTATTTTTCAATAATTGAAAAATAGGAAAAAAAAAAAACACTTTCTTTGCTGCGGGGGGAGGATTGTTCCATGCCCTTCTTTTTTAATTCAGGGTTCCCAAAAATTCTCCATATGTTGTAAGGTTCATGTCTTCAACTTGCTCCAGTCCCTCCAATTACCCATTTTTTAACGCCCCCACATCCTTAATATTAAACTTCTAACTCAACAAAAAAAAAAAAAATTAAAAAAAGAAAAAAAAACAAAAATTTTTCATAAAATTTTGGGGTTACGGTCAATGAAACAAAATTTATTTAAACCAAAATGGAAAACAACAGCAAAAATGTAGTTTCCCCTATTCTTTTTAATTTAAACCCTTTTTTACACAAAACTCAAAATCCTTGTTTAAAAAAAAAATGGTTAAAACCTCTTGAATTTTTACATATATGACTAAAAATAGGTTTTTTTAAACCCCCTTCTTTCTCTGATAAAATTTTCAAGCTTTGGGGGCAAAAAGGGGACCTGTAAAAGATACATCCAAAAAAAAAAAAGCTTTTTTTAAATAGTTTTTAAAAACCCTCCCCCTCTTTTTTTTTTCTTTTTTTTTTTGGGTCCGCTGGCCCCCCAAACAGTTCATTGAACAAACCTTTTCATATTTACTCCTGTTATATCTTTATAAACGGGGGCCGTAAAACACAAATTAGGGAGAAACGCCCATAATGTTGCAATGGGGCACAAAATCTAACCGAAAATACAGGCAGAAAAAATACAGACAAAAAACGCCCCCTTTAATGACAACAAAATCCACCCCTCTCTTCACAGAGGGAAAAAGGCCCTTCATTAAAAAAAAGGATTTTCTCCCAGTTCCCAAAATAGCAAAAACCCAAAAGTATACAAAAAAAATAAAACATGAGGTAAGACAAAAAAAGAATAGTTAAAAACAAAAAAACAAACAGACTATAATAACAAAAAAATTGTTTTTTAAATTTTGGGGGAGGGAATGTGCTTATGTGGCGCCTTGGGGCGTTGGGGATTTTAAACCTGCTTGGAAAATATCTGGGATTCCCAGGAAAAATTTGTTTCGCCCGATGCGGTTTTCGGCCCCGGGCTCTAGGATTTTTAAAAAACGGGCCATGTTTGTGAGCGTTTTTAAAATGATCGTTCTTTGTTTTCCCTTTTGTTTTTGAAAAAAATTTTGGAAATGTACATTTCGCCGCGTTTCGTTTATGACTACCCCTTTTGGTTTAAAAAAAAATTCTCACGCGTCGCCCTTTCCTCATTTTAAAACGTCAATGATCACCCAAAGTCTACGGTTCCCTTTCCCCGGGGGTTTTAACCTTCCGTAAAAGGGCAAACCCCCCCCTCAACTCGTTTTTACGACGTTTGCCATTTTTTCCCCCCCAAAAAACCATATTTTTCTTGGGGGATCGGGGACCATCATTTTGGTAAATTTTTTAAAAAACGTTTTAACAAAATGAGTTTTCCCTGAGCCAGTAGGACCCGCTATGATGCAAGTAAAAGGGTGTGTCCAGCGAACATCCATCTTGAGGGGAGACAAACGCGCAAAACGAGACCTCAGCACCGAATGACCCGTCCTCGGGGTGTGACTCCCCCTCCTTTACGCTCCGCTTGCTTTCAATCCCTCTTTTGTTTCTTTTGGTCACTCGCCCTCGACTAATCGGGTGACGCCCTTTACCACGCTCCGACACGTAGTCAACGAGGTCACGACCCTTCCGGGTCATTTCCCACTGATGATGTCATTTCCTGTGATGATGTCACTTCCGGAATGATGTCACTTCCACTTCCGGGATGATGTCACTTCCGCCGATGTCACTTCCTGTGACGTCATACATTGCAGACATTCCACCCCCATCCCATAGGGGTCGATTTGCACATAATATACTACTACTCATCCACTTCACCTGTAAGCTTCACAGCCCGGGTTTTGAAGTGTGGGACCACAGAGCCAATGGTCATGAAGGCCATCCACGTCACCTGTAAGCTTCACAGCCCTGGTTTGAAGGATGATCTGTAGATTTCATTACCAGTGCTACCAGGATACATATTCTTCATTATCTGGTTGATAGATGATCAGTGTTATTACTTTTGCAAGTATAGTGTATAGCATTCTTTTACCTCAAGCCAGAATTGATTCCATTCACTTCAATCATCACAATTTTCATACAGTCAGAATATCGTCTTGGACTTTGTGCCGTTCATGCTGTGCTGACCTTGTGATTTTCCTGTTTCATGGTGAAATTGCGTTGACATCCTTGGTGTTGGTTGATTGATGGTGGTTGTGGATGCTGCTGAGTGATATTGTAATGACCTGGTGGAGGGATGTAGAAAGTAGTCATTGCTGTTAACCTGTTCACAGCAAAGCCAGTTGTGGAGGCCGTACTGGGCAGAAAGCAGTGGCAAATAGAGTCTAGTATGAACTGAACTCTCCACATTGAATACCAAACTAAGTCAGTTCTGAAATGGAAAGACCAGTCTGAAACATAGTTTTCTTTTTTTTTAAATAATTTACATCAATGTGTCAGTCTATCAGGTAAAAAGAAAACAAAGGAAAAGCATGGATTTCCATTGAAAAAGGAAGGAAACATCAAAGACTACATTGGGTGGTACCTCCAGGAACCAGGTTCATGGAATCGGCAGTAAAATGCCTGTGCCTGCTGTTGCATTGATCCCAGTTCTCAATACCATGTTTCACATTCAGTGGCAGTGGAGGCGGAGGTGATGCCCAGCATGCTTTAGAGGGAACCATATGCCATGGGTGATTCAGCAGCAGTGCAGAATTTCCTGTAACAAGTGGCCACACAGTGGTCTGACCTTGTCTGTGCATGGCTGTGGCCCATGGGATAGAGTGAGGTTGAGTGGAGGAAAAGATGTTAACAGTGATGCTTTCCGAGAGAAAAGAAGGTAGACACAGCATGGGGAAGAGAGGATGGGAATCTGAGAGGAGTGAAAGGGAAGGATGTTCTATTCAGGTTTTAACGTCTTCGCTCTTTGTAACGTTTAGTCACTTACTCGAGGCCTGGCAAGCTCATTGGGTTGACGTCTGTGTTTTGTCTATGGCTATGAGCCCTATATCGCAATATGAAATGTCAATATTCACTTGTTTGTTTGGACATAGTAAGTGTACATCGCGGTCCTATGGCTCAGCTGTTATGGACTAGTCTGTCACTGCGAGGAACGCAAGTCAGTTTTGAGGGGAGAAGTTGGTTGTTGTTGTTGTGAGGAACACAAGTCAGTTTTGAGGGGAGAAGTCGGTTGTTGTTGTTATGAGGAAGGCAAAATTGTAGGATATCCCATCTGGTGTAAGCTGTTCTACAAAGCAGTCGCATGTTGCTGTTGAAAATAATTTCAGGAAAGGGGCTTGTACGGAGTTCCAAGGCGTTTGACATTTCGAGTTCTGGTTCAGAGCTGTGAGAGGTTGGGCTCCACTGTTGCACTGGACTTCGAAGGCACACCAGTGAAATGCTTATCATGATCAGAGCTGGAAAACTTCACAGCTGTGTTCCCTGCACTGTGGACCATCTGTGGACAGATGGTCATTTGACGAGGACAACTGTTGTTTGAAGTGACAGATGGTCATTTGACGAGGGACAACTGTTGTTTGAAGTGACAGATGGTCATTTGACGAGGGACAACTGTTGTTTGAAGTGACAGATGGTCATTTGACGAGGGACAACTGTTGTTTGAAGTGACAGATGGTCATTTGACGAGGGACAACTGTTGTTTGAAGTGTGCCAACACTTGCCTGTGACAGGGAATGGCCACTTTCTTGTTAGTACATGGTACCATCAAGGATTTAGTTTTATTGTGTTTGGGATGGGGAAAAGAAAGAAAGAAAAGGACAAGAACAAGAATTGTAAACAGAATGAAATGTGTGTGTTAGCATCATTCACTCTTCAATAAATCATGCAGCAAACTGTCGGGAAAGATGTGTGTGTATGTGCCTTCTTTCCCAGTCAAATGAGGTAATATGTTATTACAAGCAGTTACATAGAAATTTTGGCTTTGCTGTAATAGACAAGTCAGATGTTGCTTCTTCAGACCTAAAATATTCTACAGTGTTTGAGTTGGGAAACATGGTATAATTTCGTGTTTGAGTTGGGAAACATGGTATAATTTTGTGTTTGAGTTGGGAAACATGGTATAATTTTGTTTTGTTTGTTTCTTTTTGGTTGGTGGTTTTAAAGAAGTTTCAAGTGTTGATTCCCCCCCCAAAAAACAAAACAAAACAAAAACAACAACAACAACAACAACAAAAACATGGGAGAAAACTTCTTGTCAGGCTTTTAATACGGTATCACATGTTCACTGTTTTTGATTCTGTTCCTACTGACAGAAGAAGGGAAAAATATATATGTGTAGACAACTGTGATAATTGTATTTTATACTGTAAATATATTGGCATCTGTAAAGAAGTAACCTTTGTTGAGTACAAAACTGGTTCAGAGAGAAAAGCTGGAGAAATTGTGTCAGACAAACTTATATTATGTTTAACCATTTTTTTCCAGAAAAGGAAACATGGAGCGGAAATGAGTTATCTGTACATAGTTTGAGGGGTGCATGGCAATGAGTTGCCTTCAGTAAATGATACACGTACGCAACTTTGACCTCTCTGACTTACCTATGTGTGTTGATAGAGATGCAACCTGCGCCATTGAACCAAGCCTGCCAGTAGATAGTGATGAGCCTAGGTTTTCTGAATTGATTCTGCCAGTGAACAAAGGTCAGCTTGGTCTTCTTGAGGCGGCTTTGTCTGTGGAAGGAGATGAAGTCTTGCTGGTTTCTGAGCCAGCTCTGTTACAAGGTCCTTTGGTCTTCTTGAGGCGGCTTTGTCTGTGGAAGGAGATGAAGTCTTGGGCTTCTGACCAGCTCTGCGAGTAGAGTAGTGCAGCCGTGACCTTTCTGAATAAGCTTCACCTGCCTATAGAGCTGTGGCCTTGGCCTTTCTGAACTACCTTCACCTGATTGTAGAGCTGTGTTCTTGGCCTTTCTGGACTACCTTCACCTGTTGACATAGCTGTGGCTTTGGCCTTTCTGAACTACCTTCACCTGTTGACATAGCTGTGGCTTTGGCCTTTCTGAACTACCTTCACCTGCCTATAGAGCTGTGTCCTTGGCCTTTCTGGTCTGGCTCTGCTTATGGACAAAGATGTAGCCTTGACCTTGCTAGTGTAGCTCATGCCTTTGAATGAAGGTGCAGCCTTGACCTTGCTGGTCTAGGTCTGTCTTGGAATGAAGGTGTAGCCTTGACCTTGTTGGTCTAGCCTGCATGTGGATACAGATGTCCTTGACCTTGCTGAGTTCTGCCTGCAGACAGAGTTAAGGTCATAGTTTTCTGATCTAGCTCTGCCTGAGGATAGAGATGCAGCCTTGGCCTTTCTGATCTAGCTCTGCCTGTGGATAGAGAGGCAGCCTTGGCCTTTCTGATCTAGCTCTGCCTGTGGATAGAGATGCTGCCTTGGCCTTTCTGATCTAGCTTTGCCTGTGGATAGAGAGGCAGCCCAGGTCTTTCTGATCTAGCTCTGCTGAGGATAGAGATGCTGCCTTGGCCTTTCTGATCTAGCTTTGCCTGTGGATAGAGAGGCAGCCCAGGTCTTTCTGATCTAGCTCTGCCTGTGGATAGAGATGCAGCCTTGGCCTTTCTGATCTAGCTCTGCCCGAGGATAGAGATGCAGCCTTGGCCTTTCTGATTTAGCTCTGCCCGAGGACAGAGATGCTGCCTTGGCCTTTTGATCTAGCTCTGCCTGTGGATGAGTGCAGCCCAGGCCTTTCTGATCTAGCTCTGCCTGTGGATAGAGATGCTAGCCCAGGCCTTTCTGATCTAGCTCTGCCTGTGGATAGAGATGCAGCCCAGGTCTTTCTGATCTAGCTCTGCCTATGGATAGAGATGCAGCCTGGCCTTTTGATCTAGCTCTGCCTGTGGATAGAGATGCAGCCTTGCCTTTTCTGATCTAGCTCTGCCGTGGATAGAGATGCAGCCCAGGCCTTTCTGATCTAGCTCTGCCTGTGGATAGAGATGCAGCCCAGGCCTTTCTGATCTATGCTCTGCCTGTGGATGAGATGCAGCCCAGGTCTTTCTGATCTAGCTCTGCCTTAGATAGAGATGCTGCCATGGCCTTTCTGATCTAGCTCTGCCTGTGGATAGAGATGCAGCCTTGGCCTTTCTGATCTAGCTCTGCCGTGGATAGAGATGCAGTTGCCTTGCCTTTCTGATTAGCTCTGCCAGGACAGAGATGCTGCCTTGGCCTTTCTGATCTAGCTCTGCCTGTGGATAGATGCCCTAGGCCTTTCTGATCTAGCTCTGCCTGTGGATAGAGATGCATGCCCAGGCCTTTCTGATCTAGCTCTGCCTGTGGATAGAGATGCAGCCCAGGCTTTCTGATCTAGCTCTGCCTGAGGATAGAGATGCAGCCATGCCTTTCTGATCTAGCTCTGCCTGTGGATAGAGATGCAGCCTTGGCCTTTCTGATCTAGCTCTGCCTGTGGATAGAGATGCGCCTAGGCCTTTTCTGATCTAGCTCTGCCTGAGGATAGAGATGCAGCCCAGGCCTTTCTGATCTAGCTCTGCCTTTAGGATAGAGATGCGCCTTGGCCTTTCTGATCTAGCTCTGCCTGAGGATAGAGATGCGCCCAGGCTTTCTGATCTAGCTCTGCCTGAGGATAGAGATGCAGCCTTGGCCTTTCTGATCTAGCTTTGCCTGTGGATAGAGATGCTGCCTTGGCCTTTCTGATCTAGCTCTGCCTGAGGATAGAGATGCAGCCCAGGTCTTTCTGATCTAGCTCTCCCTGTGATAGAGATGCTGCCTTGGCCTTTCTGATCTAGCTCTGCCTGTGGATAGAGATGCTGCCTTGGCCTTTCTGATCTAGCTCTGCCTGTGGATAGAGATGCTGCCTTGGCCTTTTGATCTAGCTCTGCCTGGGATAGAGATGCGCCTTGGCCTTTCTGATCTAGCTCTGCCTGAGGATAGAGATGCAGCCAGACCTTTCTGATCTAGCTCTGCTGTGGATAGAGATGCATGCCTTGGCTTTCTGATCTAGCTCTGCCTGTGGATAGAGATGCTGCCTTGGCCTTTCTGATCTAGCTTTGCCTGTGGATAGAGATGCAGCCTTGGCCTTTCTGATCTTGTTCTGCCTGTGGATAGAGATGCTGCCTTGGCCTTTTTGATCTTGTTCTGCCTGTGATTACAGGTGCTGCCTTGGCCTTTCTGATCTAGCTCTGCCTGTGGATAGAGAGGCAGCCCAGTGCCTTTCTGATCTTGTTCTGCCTGTGATTACAGGTGCGGGTTTGGCCTTGCTGGATTAGTTCTGGTCATTGATAGAGGTGAAACATTTAAATCTGATTACACTGAAGAAAGGGTCAGAATCTAACAATGTCCTCAAAAAAAATTAAAAAAAAACGGGCTTAAAGACCAATGAATCGTCTAAATATAAGCTGGGATGTAGGGTTTTGCGTGTACGACCTCATGCTGTCCTACTGGGATGATGGTCTTAAGGAATGTCAAGAGAACTGTAGAACTGTACAGGTGTGCAATTCATACTTTTTGTTGGTTTTGTACATGTGTCCAGTTCATAATTCTCATGTTGTTTTTTTTAAATAAGTAAATTTACAGTGTGTTAATAACTTAAAGTGAAAATGACAAATAGGAGAGGGACAGCTTTCCAGATTCTGGACTGGGATCAGGACTTGGTACAGAGGGAATCTAACTCTTTGACTCCTGAAACAAATCACTTTTGTGGGCGAAGGGAAAGGGGCGATGTGTGTGTGTAAAGAAAAAGATGATAAAGGATATGTTGAAACCTAATAGCTGAAAAGAACATTCTGAAAGTGATATGGGATGAAGGATTTATGCATATTTTATCGACTGTACTTTACCAGGGTTTGATAACAACCATCAGTAGCTGGACATCTATTACTTTTCATTTATTTTAAAAGAATGTGCAGTTTAGATGTTAATTATTGATAGATTGTACAAAGAAGCAGAAACACTTCAAAAATACTACACAGGCAGACGTGCGTTCATGTGAACAGGTACACAAATACCAATTTATAGCTCGGGGTATCGATTGATATGGAAAAGGAAATCAAGTAGGCCAGTTGTTTGAAATGTTTCCATGTAGAATTGTACACCCCTCTGTAGCACATCTTGTGAATGTTAGGTCTGATGACTGTTCACTGCCAGCCCCAAGCACACAAGACAGCACAGCACACCCTTTCTTTGACAAAACCAGGTCCATTGCTGTCAATCTGATGTTCTGTGTTCTTTCAGCATTAAACCTGGCTTCCAACATCACTTTTAACATCAACATTACCTCATATAGTTTCACAATTCTTGGGGGGGGGGGGGGGGGGGGGAGCTTTGATTAGTATCAGGTTGTCATTTTTATGATCCCTCTGAGACTTAGTTTCTGAAAAAAGAACACACACACACACACACATGAGAACTTGTAAAGTATGGCTGTATTAGCTGTAGAAACTCTGGCTCAGGTAACCAAAAGCCACATGTTCTGTGACCAACGTTTGGCTGATAATTTTGTCGGAGAGTGGGTTATAATTGTATGGTGAGCACAGATAGACCACAAACCTGCGTATTGTTGTATGTCTTGAGTGTTGCACTTTTAAAAGTATCATGCCAAAGTTTGATGAAACATCACCATCAGCTGTTCTTTCGTACCTTAGTTATAGAATTACCCAGTCATTATTCATTTGCCCATTTATTTCATTTGTTTGACGATTGGCATTCAAGTAAGTGCATAATAGATGTGAATAGTAAAGATGTTTGTCAGGGTACTAACAGAGGGAAAAACTCTGTGGGTTCTACCATTTGGTTCATGCAAGAATATCTGGAATTGGTACCACTGACAGGAGTTATTTCCCCATTTCTGTCTGCATACTATTTGGTCTGGGTGGAACAGGCTTCAGAGAGTATTTTTGATGGGTGGAAGTTTGTGTTTTGCTGAATAGGTTTCTGTAGCTCACCCAGACTGTAATTCTTCCTTTACCGCTTTGACTAAAGAGCTGCCTTTGATAGTTTTGAACGTGATAGAAATGCAGTCAAGTACTTGGTGACTCTCTGCAATCTCGTCTTAAGTTGCCGGATTTTTTATTTTGTGAATCGGTGTAGGTTTGCTGAGAAAAATAGATTGCTAAACATGTTCTGGGAACTGTGTGGGTTCACGCAAGTGAAGTAACCCCCATTGATCTGTGAAAGAAATCTGCCTCTGTTTGTGCGTTCACTAGTCAGAAGTAAACATTCTCATTAGATATCCTGCAAATATTCAGGTTCATGATGCTTTGGAACGAGTTCAAGTTTGGACATAGTGAATGTTAAAAAAAAAGGATTTACAGCCTGTTTCATGCCAACGCAAGCTCAGTAGGCCAAACAATATCTGGTAGTGCATTAGCAAGCAGCATTCAAATACCTCATAGTGCATTAGCAAGCAGTATATTAATACCTCGTAATGCATTGGCAAGCAGTATTCCAATATCTCATAGTGCATAAGCAGTATTTTGCAAGTTTCCTTCCCTTCAGACAAGATCCTTCAGACTTTAAATTTAGTTGGTTGCTATCCAGCAGTCACATTGAACTAATGGTGGATCCTAGACCAAGTGCATGAGCAAGAGCGGCTGGTCATTCCTCATTGGGATGAAAGAGCCAAGACTTTTAGCACCAAGTGGTTTACTGCTTTTATTTATTATGAATTTTTATAGAATTGTTTGCAAATTAACTACAAACACAAGTAAATGCTGAAAACACAAATTTCAAACAAGAAAAACCTTTGCCTTAAATAATGAAGAGGTCACAATTTTCACTTTGTTGTCTTACAGGTAAGAGAGGGGGTGGAAGGAGAGTTTACAGTACTGTGTGGATGCTGTCCTTGACTGTGGCTGCTTTATTCTTTGTTTTTGTTTTTTAAATGAGTTTATTTTTCACAAAGAAAAGAACCAGCTTATGTGTGAAGAAGGGTGTGTTGACAAGGTGGAGGTACCGTAATGTTGGAATAAATGGGGAAATCACACATAGGCACGCACCTGTTCAAGCTGGAAATTTTCTCATAGGATACCCTGTCAAGGACGACAAGCTACGCACTCCATGGTGCTTTCCATGTGATTCCCGACTGGCTTTGCTGTGACTAGCAGAAGAGAAAGTAGCCAAATAGTAGTCACAGATCTTTGATTTACCGGCTAAAAGATGTGATCAATGTCATTAAAAATGCAGGTTAACTCGAATGAAATGCATTTTCTTTTTTAAATGAATTCAGCGAAACATTAACTTACCAGAATTGTTTTCTTTTTTACCAGACGTGTTTATCGACTTCTTGTACAGCTTTCAAACGGTTTATTTTGGTTTTGAATTCAGTTTCATGCATGCTTTCCCTCAGTGTTAGAATGTAGATTGTAGTCCTTTCAAAGACTTTTTTTTTACGTTCGTTGCCCTTTGCCGTTGTCTTAAAAGTGTTTGTACATCTTGCTGATTTATGTTGACGGCACTGTTGGATTTTACAAGCTTGCAAAAAATAAAGAATGTGACCTGACGTTTCAAAACTGCTCCTCGTTTTTATAATTTTAGTTCAGAATGTCAGATCTGTTCTGGTTGTTATTGATGAGAATGCGATTGTTGGGCGTCTATCTGATTTGTCTACAGTCAATCTTGAATGTGAATGCTGGCAGCATTTGTTATTTTGAATGTTCCACTATTGTATGATAAATTATTATAACACAATGTACATAGTATTTATTATGAGGCATTATTTGTTTTAAATGGTTGAGATTTCCGTTAGTCATGTGTACGCACTGTGGACGCTTTTGAATGGCAGTATCCTGTCTGCTTCCCCAGTTCATCAAAAAGCTATGCTGGGTCCATCTTCTAGCCATTGTCATCACATTTCTACTGACTAAGACTTCCATGAGCTATCTAAATGGACACCTGACCTCCAAGTAGAATTCTAAAGGTTGTCGTTCAGCGTTCACGGTTTCAGCCATAGTATCCAACGTTGCCATTTTGCCTTTGCAAGTCTGGTGCGTCGCTCGCTCATAATTCTATTTTTAGCTGCCTTGTGTGCATTGCATTGACCGCAGGGCAGTTAGTATTTGGCTGTGTCAAGAAATGAGGGCATCTCATTCCAATTTCACTCTGATCTGGAAAACCACGTAGATGATGTGGGTTCATGCATCAACTCTACCCGCTGGAGTAGTATTACAATGCCACTCTTTTAAGTACATTTGAAGGAATGAAGCATAATTTTGAAGGGATGTTCTTGACAGTTAATTCACTTTACAGTTGAGCTCACAGTCAGTGCAGGGTTCCCACTCCCTCAGGTGCTTAGTGTAGGATGTGAGGAGAGACAGTGGCCCTGCTGGTCCTTGGGTTTCGTAGAGATTGCATTTTGGAAGGGTTGGTATGGGGACCATGGCTTTTGCAGTGTTGTAAAGTGTGTGTCTCAGAAGCACATGCCTGTGGTTTGTGTGTACTCTGAAGAGGTGGAAGTGTGCCCCAAAGGCTTGTCAAGTCTTTGCCAGGCCCTTGGAAGTGGAAAGGTCCTGGGTGTTCTCCCTTGAGCATGACACTGGCAAAGGACGGTGGAAATGTTGGGGGTGGGGAGGTGGTGGGGCTTTGGACAAGCATCGGTCTTTACAAGCTTGGAATATTTTTGGGAGGGGTATGTGGGATTGGGCTTTGAATAACATGTTACGGCTTTCTTGGAACATTTAATTGTCAGCCAGTTCAAACCCCACACCCCCTCCCCTCTTTAAAAGCGCACGCACACACACACACAGACGCAAAAGCGTTTTCATGCTTTGCTTCTGATTTTTCTACAGGCGTTTAATGAGACTGTTCATGACTTGCCTTGTTCAATATGGTTTCTAACACCCCACTCCACAGGCATAGCCACACATTTCACTCTGCATATAGACCCCATGTGGAAAGATGTCGGTGGGACTTGTGTTCTCTTTGAGTGAAAAATTAGTATTTCCACCTGCAAATTTTCTGTTTTCACTTCACTTTGACTCTGCCTTTATATCGTCCATTACTCTTCCATTGTCTACAAAGTTTTTGTTTTTCCTTTATTACAATTGATGGCATGTAGGCTAATACAGTGGTGAAGTAATCTCTAGAGGGTTATCTAGCTAATGAGGCCTCCCTTGCATTAGTATACAGTGGTGAAGTAATCTCTAGAGGGTTATCTAGCAATGAGGCCTCCCTTGCATTAGGCTATACAGTGGTGAAGTAATCTCTAGAGGGTTATCTAGCTAATGAGGCCTCCCTTGCATTAGGCTATGCAGTGGTGAAGTAATCTCTAGAGGGTTATCTAGCTAATGAGGCCTCCCTTGCATTAGGCTATACAGTGGTGAAGTAATCTCCAGAGGGTTATCTAGTAATGAGGCTCCCTTGCATTAGGCTATGCAGTGGTGAAGTAATCTCCAGAGGGTTATCTAGCTAATGAGGCCTCCCTTGCATTAGGCTATGCAGTGGTGAAGTAATCTCCAGAGGGTTATCTAGCTAATGAGGCCTCCCTGCATTAGGCTATACAGTGGTGAAGTAATCTCCAGAGGTTATCTAGCTAATGAGGCCTCCCTTGCATTAGGCTATACAGTGGTGAAGTAATCTCCAGAGGGTTATCTAGCTAATGAGGCCTACCCTTGCATTAGGCTATGCAGTGGTGAAGTAATCTCCAGAGGGTTATCTAGCTAATGAGGCCCCCTTGCATTAGGCTATGCAGTGGTGAAGTAATCTCCAGAGGGTTATCTAGCTAATGAGCCTCCCTTGCATTAGGCTATGCAGTGGTGAAGTAATCTCCAGAGGGTTATCTAGCTAATGAGGCCTCCCTTGCATTAGGCTATACAGTGGTGAAGTAATCTCCAGAGGGTTATCTAGCTAATGAGGCCTCCCTTGCATTAGGCTATACAGTGGTGAAGTAATCTCCAGAGGGTTATCTAGCTAATGAGGCCTCCCTTGCATTAGGCTATGCAGTGGTGAAGTAATCTCCAGAGGGTTATCTAGCTAATGAGGCCTCCCTTGCATTAGGCTATGCAGTGGTGAAGTAATCTCCAGAGGGTTATCTAGCTAATGAGGCCTCCCTTGCTTAGGCTATGCAGTGGTGAAGTAATCTCCAGAGGGTTATCTAGCTAATGAGGCCTCCTTGCATTAGGCTATACAGTGGTGAAGTAATCTCCAGAGGGTTATCTAGCTAATGAGGCCTCCCTGCATTAGGCTATGCAGTGGTGAAGTAATCTCCAGAGGGTTTCTAGCTAATGAGGCCTCCCTTGCATTAGGCTATACAGTGGTGAAGTAATCTCCAGAGGGTTATCTAGCTAATGAGGCTCCCTTGCATTAGGCTATACAGTGGTGAAGTAATCTCCAGAGGGTTATCTAGCTAATGAGGCCATCCTTGCATTAGGCTATGCAGTGGTGAAGTAATCTCCAGAGGGTTATCTAGCTAATGAGGCCTCCCTTGCATTAGGCTATGCAGTGGTGAAGTAATCTCCAGAGGGTTATCTAGCTAATGAGGCCTCCCTTGCATTAGGCTATGCAGTGGTGAAGTAATCTCCAGAGGGTTATCTAGCTAATGAGGCCTCCCTGCATTAGGCTATGCCAGTGGTGAAGTAATCTCCAGAGGGTTATCTAGCTAATGAGGCCTCCCTTGCATTAGCTATGCAGTGGTGAAGTAATCTCCAGAGGGTTATCTAGCTAATGAGGCCTCCCTTGCATTAGGCTATACAGTGGTGAAGTAATCTCCAGAGGGTTATCTAGCTAATGAGGCCTCCCTTGCATTAGGCTATACAGTGGGTGAAGTAATCTCCAGGGGTTATCTAGCTAATGAGGCCTCCCTTGCATTAGGCTATGCAGTGGGTTGAAGTAATCTCCAGAGGTTATCATAGCTAATGAGGCCTCCCTTGCATTAGGCTATGCAGTGGTGAAGTAATCTCCAGAGGGTTATCTAGCTAATGAGGCCTCCTTGCATTAGGCTATGCAGTGGTGAAGTAATCTCCAGAGGGTTATCTAGCTAATGAGGCCTCCCTTGCATTAGGCTATACAGTGGTGAAGTAATCTCCAGAGGGTTATCTAGCTAATGAGGCCTCCCTTGCATTAGGCTATGCAGTGGTGAAGTAATCTCCAGAGGGTTATCTAGCTAATGAGGCCTCCCTTGCATTAGGCTAAACAGTGGTGAAGTAATCTCCAGAGGTTTATCTAGCTAAATGAGGCCTCCCTTGCATTAGGCTATACAGTGGTGAAGTATCTCCAGAGGGTTATCTAGCTAATGAGGCCTCCCTTGCTTAGGCTATGCAGTGGTGAAGTAATCTCCAGAGGGTTTTCTAGCTAATGAGCCTCCCTTGCATTAGGCTATGCAGTGGTGAAGTAATCTCCAGAGGGTTATCTAGCTAATGAGGCCTCCCTTGCATTAGGCTATGCAGTGGTGAGTAATCTCCAGAGGGTTATCTAGCTAATGAGCCTCCCTTGCATTAGGCATGCAGTGGTGAAGTAATCTCCAGAGGGTTATCTAGCTAATGAGGCCTCCCTTGCATTAGGCTATGCAGTGGTGGAAGTAATCTCCGAGGGTTATCTAGCTAATGAGGCCTCCCTTGATTAGGCTATGCAGTGGTGAAGTAATCTCCAGAGGGTTATCTAGCTAATGAGGCCTCCCTTGCATTAGGCTATGCAGTGGTGAAGTAATCTCCAGAGGGTTATCTAGCTAATGAGGCCTCCCTGCATTAGGCTATGCAGTGGTGAAGTAATCCCAGAGGTATCTGCAATGAGGCCTCGCCTTATCTAGGCAAACATGTGGTTCTCTCCAGAGGGTTATCTAGCTAATGAGGCTCCCTTCATAGGCTAACAGTGGTGAAGTAATCCTCCAGAGGGTTATCTAGCTAATGAGGCCTCCCTTGCATTAGGCTATACAGTGGTGAAGTAATCTCCAGAGGGTTATCTAGCTAATGAGGCCTCCCTTGCATTAGGCTATAGCAGTGGTGAAGTAATCTCCAGAGGGTTATCTAGCTAATGAGGCCTCCCTTGCATTAGGCTTACAGTGGTTGAAGTAATCTCCAGAGGTTATCTAGCTAAATGAGGCCTCCCTTGCATTAGGCTATACAGTGGTGAAGTAATCTCCATGAGGTTATCTAGCTAATGAGGCCTCCCTTGCATTAGGCTATGCAGTGGTGAAGTAATCTCCAGAGGGTTATCTAGCTAATGAGGCCTCCCTTGCATTAGGCTATGCAGTGGTGAAGTAATCTCCAGAGGGTATCTAGCTAATGAGGCCTCCCTTGCATTAGGCTATGCAGTGGTGAAGTAATCTCCAGGGTTATCTAGCTTAATGAGGCCTCCCTTGCATTGCAGTGTGATATTAGGTATCTACTTTGCTTCCTCCTTGATTTTTTGTTTGTGCAGTGTGACTTTTTTGTTGTTTGTTTGTGGCAGTGATGACTATTGTTTGTTTGTTTGTGGCAGTGAGACTTTTTGTTGTGAGTGATGACTTTTGTTTGTTTGTTTGTGGCAGTGATGACTTTGTGTGTTTGTTTGTGGCAGTGATGACTTTATTTGTTTGTTTGTTTGTGGCAGTGATGACTTTGTTTGTTTGTTTGTTTGTGGCAGTGATGACTTTATTTGTTTGTTTGTTTGTGGCAGTGATGACTTTATTTGTTTGTTTGTTTGTGGCAGTGATGACTTTATTTGTTTGTTTGTTTGTGGCAGTGATGACTTTATTTGTTTGTTTGTTTGTGGCAGTGATGACTTTATTTGTTTGTTTGTTTGTGGCAGTGATGACTTTATTTGTTTGTTTGTTTGTGGCAGTGATGACTTATTTGTTTGTTTGTTTGTGGCAGTGATGACTTTATTTGTTTGTTTGTTTGTGGCAGTGATGACTTTATTTGTTTGTTTGTTTGTGGCAGTGATGACTTTATTGTTTGTTTGTTTTGTGGCAGTGATGACTTTATGTATTTTGTTTGTTTGTGGCAGTGATGACTTTATTTGTTTGTTTGTTTGTGGCAGTGATGACTTTATTTTTTTGATGTGAGTTGTGCACTGGGTGATAAAGTTGGTGCACTTCTCAAACAATTCCAAGAATGAAGTAATGATAGAAGATCGCAGACTCTGAAACATGATAGGTATATTATGTATAAACATGACATCATGAATCTGGGAAGCATGTGCCATTTCTTTATTTTTTCCCCTTTTTTTGTGTTTGTTCTGTAACGATGTGGTGCTGCACAAACTGTTGAATGCATCGTTCTGTTGGTCAAACTACTGTTTTCTATTTTTGTTATAAGCATGGAGATTTTGCTCAGTGACAGCCAGCTCATTTTGAATGGGTTGCATGTGCATGCAAGAATGTGTGTGTGGAGAGCGTGAGGGAAGGGGAAAATGTATAATACAAATATACTTACCACTGTATATATTGTGCAAAGATGGACAGACAGGGCAATGTGCACAGGGAGAATAATGAAAGGAGGGAAAAAACAGTGTTTTATCTTTGTTTTTTTAAAGACGGTGGCTGTACATACTCTTTTTTGGAAATAGTGTTACAGAGTAGTTTGCACTATTGTGAAAAAAATATGTTCATTGCATGTAAGACCGCCCTTGATAAACACCGTGTCTAGGCTGTACGAAGAGAAGGGGGGGAGGGAAGGATCGAGGTAAAGCAGTCACACCACCAGTCAAGTCAGTCAATAGGCAGTGTTTTCAATTTAAGATTTGCATAAGGGTACTGTGAGAGGTGAAAGGACACAGTTTAGATACATGTTCTAAACTTTCGCGATCAGTGTTCTCTGTACAAGCTCATCCAAGATTGG